>CM019171.2:22891593-23118123 GCA_009739505.2 Apolygus lucorum
GGGCCTTAATTTTTTTTGGTTTCAATCGTCCCAGGAAGTTGTGCATAGGTGAAGCCTGATAAAAAACTCCTGGCCCTCCAAGTTGGGGGTTTTGCATAGGGCCAACAACCCTATCATGTAAAAAATACACCGTTCAGAACGCTCAAATAGAAGAAACCGGACTGTCTAACTGGCGAAGACCTGGCGTGGATAATGGAAACTCCTCCCGGAAGAAAAGGCTGGATGTTGTGCTTGGATCATGGAACGTGCTGTCACTGTATAGGCCCGGGGCCTTGCGGCTTCTTACCGAACAGCTAAGAAATTATAGAATGGATATAGTTGCCCTTCAGGAAATCCGGTGGACTGGGTGTGGATCACTTGATTCGGCGGGTTGGACTATATTCTATAGTGGCCAAGAGAGAGTGCATGCTCTTGGAACTGGCTTTGCTGTAAGCGCCAGGTGCGCCCATCTCGTCACTGATTTTCGTGCCATATCTCCAAGGATCAGCTACCTGAGAATAAGGGGTAAGTTCTACAACTTTAGTATAATCAGCGTACATGCTCCCACAGAAGTCTCTGAGGATGGGCAGAAGGAAGAATTTTATGATCAACTGGACAGAGCAATTGATGGATGTCCTAATCATGATGCAAAAATCATCATAGGAGACCTCAACGCACAGGTCGGGCTGGAGGATACCTTAGGGGGAGTGAATGGTGGACATAGCCTGCACCAGGTCTCCAATGATAATGGTCAGAGGCTCGCTCAGCTCGCCATGTCTAAGAACATGGTTATAAGCTCCACCTTCTTTCCCCACAAAAATATACACAAAAGAACTTGGAAGTCCCCCAATGGGGTCACATTCAATCAAATAGACCACGTTCTTATTGACAGCCGCCACAAATCTGCTATAATGGATGTTAGGTCACTTAGGGGTGCCAATGTGGACTCAGACCACTATTTGATCATGGCAAGACTGCGTGCAAGGATCTCCAATGCCCGTCGACTGCAGGGAGCCCGGCCTCAGCGATACAGTGTGGACAAGCTCAAAGAGTCAAGTGTCGCACTGGAATATGCTCAAAAAGTTGAAGAAAAGCTTAGAACTAATGCAGAAGCAGCCGCAGATATCCACGACTCCTGGGGACTGATCAAGGAGGCAGTCACTGCCTCAGCAGACGCCGTCCTCGGAAAAGCTGCTGATCCTAGGAAGGATGGGTGGTTTGACTCGGGTTGCGAGGAACTGACAAAGAAGAAGAATGAGGCTTACCCTAAGTGGCCCTGCAACAAGAAGAAAAACTGAGGAATACCGAACCCGTCGTAGAGCTGAGAAAAAGCTGCATAGAAAGAAGAAGAGGTCATGGAAAAGATCAGAGATTGAAAAGTGTGAACAGCTTAGGCAACCTAACGATATAAGGAAGTTCTACAAGAGTGTAAATGGGGCGAGACGAGAATTCCAGCCAAGAGTAAGCATGTGTAGGAGTCGCGGTGGGGATATTGTTGCGGGTGATGAGGCAGTGATGGCCAGATGGGCTGAGCACTTCAGCGACCTCCTGAATGACAATGAAAGACCTCACCAAGACCAGCAACAACCAATTCATGATAATTCCCCTCCGACCCTCAGCGAAGTCGAGAGTGCCTTGAATAAACTCAAGAATAATAAGGCCCCGGGCATTGATCAGATTCCAGCTGAGCTCTTGAAGTGTGGTGGCAGCTATCTCACTGAAATTATTCATGAGTTGATACTAAAAATTTGGAAAGACGAAGAGCTCCCCCTGAGTGGACCGAGAGTGTTATTTGCCCCATACACAAAAGGGGCGATAGAATGGACTGCAACAACTTCAGGGGTATTTCTTTGCTTACTGTCGCTTATAAGGTGCTGTCCAACGTTATATATAACCGCCTTCTCCCCTTAGTCGAACCCAAAATCGGGAATTACCAGTGTGGATTCAGGCAAAATAAATCCACGACTGATCAAATATTTACATTGAGAATGATCCTGGAAAAGACCCGAGAGTTCAACGTTGCCACCTACCACCTCTTTGTGGACTTCAGGGCTGCGTATGATAGCATCCATCGAGACAAGCTGTACGATGCCATGAGCAAGATTGACATCCCTGAAAAGTTGATAAGGATGGTCGGGCTCACAATGAGGGATGTCAACTGCCGAGTAAAAGTGCAAGCTGGCCTGTCTGACACCTTCCAATCGACCAAAGGACTCAGGCAGGGGGATGCACTGGCATGCATCTTGTTCAACATAGTTCTTGATCGGGCAATCAAGGAAGCTGGTTTGGATCGCCGAGGCACCATTTTCAACCGTAGCGTCCAAATACTGGCATATGCAGACGACATCGATGTGATTGGCAGGAGTGAGCGGGATGTGTGGGAGGCTTTCTTGGCATTAGACCGGGAAGCACGAAAAATGGGACTCGTGGTGAATGAGCAAAAAACTAAATACATGATTGCAATGCGTAATCCACCACCAATCCAACACATTGGCATGGGTGAGTACAGATTCCAGGGTGTTGAATCCTTTCAATACCTTGGGTCTGTTGTCACAGCTGCTAATGATATGTCCCGAGAAATCGCAGCTAGACTTGTGGCTGCCAACAGAAGCTACTTTGGATTGGTGGGGCACTTCAAGTCCCGGAACGTGTCAAGGAATACCAAGCTCCTCCTGTACAAGACCCTCGTCCGCCCGATCCTCACCTACGGCTCAGAAACATGGACCCTGACTGCAGCAAATCTAAACGCGCTTGAGGTCTTTGAGAGAAAGATCCTGAGAAGGATATTTGGACCAGTCAGGGAAGGCACACAGTGGCGAACCCGGTATAATAATGAAGTCTACTGTCTGTACAATGACCAGCGCATTACCGGGTTCATTAAATGTGGGAGGCTGCGCTGGGCCGGCCACGTAGCACGCATGGCTGACACAGAGACACCAAGCAGCATCCTACGAGGGAGTCCTGGAGGAAGGCGGCCTAGAGGTAGACCTGGTCTCCGCTGGCTGGATGGAGTGGAAGAGGATTGTCGGGCGATGGGCGTGAGAAATTGGAGGGTTATTGCCAGGGATCGGACGGAATGGCGACGGCTACTGGAGCAGGTCAAGGCCCGACACGGGCTGTAGCACCATGGGGTTGGTTGGTTGGTCGTATTCACAATCCTAACTCGACGTTGAGGAAATCCTTGAATTCGGCTTAAAAGGAGCAGAATATCGAGGCACATGAAAAGGTCCCTCAAGGAGTTCCTCAACACTTTTTTTGTACAGTACTCACGTCCTAATTCGCAGTCCAGGAGGATACAATGCAGAGGTCTTCTGGAATCACTAGGATACTTTTCAATGTTCAGATTGTCAGCCGTCCGAACGATGAAATTCGTGATATTGTTTAAGGCACAGCCCATGATTCAGGAATTTTCAAGCGCAATCAGACTCTACCTTGAGAAAAGCTAGGGTCAAATAGACCCTAATCCGTCTCAAATAATCACCAGCAGAAGTCGCACAAACACTAAACCAACTGACTTAAATAGAAACCACAGAGTACCGGAGACAAGAGAAACAAAAATAACAAACCCACATGCCAGTATAACCTCTCAAAACTGCTATAACTCAGTGATGTTTGGCCGGGGGGAAATTCCTCATTTTCTTCCCTCCAAACGGGGAAATTCCCCGTTTCCTTCCCTCAAAATAAGGAAAAACAAGCTAACAGTGTTGCCAACTGCTGGTTGAGGAACTCCTCAAGGCTCAGATCGAGGAGTTCCTCATGTCGAGGAGTTCCTCGAGTTGAGGAGATCCTCGAAAGATGAGGAGTTCCTCATCTGAACTATGAATACCAAAATTCGAGGAGTTCCTTATCTCTCTGAGGAGTTCCTTGGGTGAGGAGTTCCTCGACGCGAGCAATGCACGCGAGCAATGCGCGCGAGCAATGCACGCCGCGAATTGGAAGAGCCGTTTACACCGGCCGCGCACGGCCAAACAGTTGTTTCCTAGCATTTCATCAATCCAGTTAACAATGGCTCCCGCTTTGTCGAAATTAGCCGTTTGTGCTGTATCTGTGTTTATTATTTCTGAAATAGAGAAGAAGCGACAAAGGAAGAGACGCAGAGTGCGGGAATCATCATTTCTGATGGGAAGAAATTGCACTAAACTTCTTGCCGATTTGAGGGCAGGTGAAAATCGGCTCTTCCACAATTTCAGCCGAATGTCGAAGTCGGACTTTTCCAGTTCCTTTTGAGGCTTCCTCCTTGATCTTCTCTCTTCTGAACGACGATAATATGGAAGTCATTTTTGTTTTTACACATTCCATTTCGCGGGCAATTGACTCCCAACAGTCATTTTTTTTTAATTTTATTAAAATAAAATTTATTGTTTTGTTGCCACAATTCTGGTTTCCCTTCGTAAAGAGAAACCAGCCGAAGAACTTGATCGTTCGACCACTCCATTGAAAATTACTGGACGAAGAGCTGAGCTGGTACCTACCTACTCAAAGTTTGAAAGGAGACTGGAAGAGTGCGCGTGGGAAATGCACGCGGCGAATCCACAGCCGGCGGATCCACTTTGCGCCGCGCCGCGCACTCCTCGCGTGCATTGTTCGGCACGGCGCAGCGCGTTGTAAGTGTTTACACCGGACGCGCATCTGCACGCGAACCATGCGCGCGTGCAATGCGCGTTTGGTGTAAACGCACCTTAAGAAGATACCCAACCTGCAAAACCGAGCGGTGTTGCGGGTGTAGTATAACGCAGCCCCTTTTCCTCAATTCCGACAGCGCTTCGTTTTGATATTTTGTCTTCTTATTCGATTTCAGTGTCGATGAGAAGTAATTTATTGCGACAAAGGTTATTAAGTTGTGCGGGGTTGAAAAGTGATGTTTATCACTAAAAACTCCTTCTATAACTTGAGATCTTCACCCTCAGTACTGCTCTCACAGAACAACTTCCACGGGAAAATCTGAAATCGTTCCCAGCGGTCATAACGCCGCTTGCAAGACGGTTTTTCCGAGCGATAACCCCCACAAAAGAGAAAAGAAACGACAGCCCTTTTGAAGCGACGCGGATGGCAGCCTGAGCACGACAAACACGCTTAGCTATAAAATCCGTGATTTATTCCCTCAAAGATTGATAGCGATAGAGTGAAATGGTGGGAATGGCATTGTGCGGCGAGGACTAGGAAGGGCTTTGAAGAAGGACAATATGGGATATTGGGAAGTAGCGTTTACCTTCCTCTGCTCGGTTACTCGGTGACTTTAGGTTTTGTGATGGTTTACAATTAATCAAAGTGATTTTGAATTGAAGAACGAGTTGGAGCTAAAGTCTACACTGCATGCAGATACATCTGTACATGGATATGTCTTATGATGGCAATTTAAATGAATCGAATGTAGCTTCCTGCGTTCAACAGGAGAGAAAAAGGCTTAGGAGCTCACTCAGCTGATCAGTGACCACTCAGGCGCCTTCAGCATTCTCCATTGACCCTGTGTTCGCGAGTGATGACACTCGAATGATTATAGGGCGATGCGAGATGGGATGACGTGGCTTGATTTGACGTGGTTTTTGTTTTCTGAATAAAAATTCATTCTCTGTTTTGATTGTGAACGAGGTATCTGTGTCCTTTATTACTTATTTTATATTATTATTTAATACAAAGCTTCTCAGCTTTTCCACCCTGCCTCTCAAATTTCAGCTTCCTGCGTTCAACAGGAGAGAAAATGGCCTCGGAGCTCACTCAGCTGATCAGTGACCACTCAGGCGCCTTCAGCATTCTCTATTGACCCTGCCTCCGTAACGATTCAAAGGGATCTGTTGGATGACGATACCTATTTTCCTCTCACGATCATGTTGACATCTCATTTGTTACTCACGATCATATGTTAGTAAACATGCGCATAATTCAGCTTTCCGTACAGGTACATTCATATTAGGGACCATGTACCATGTTTAATAAATTGAGAGCTTTCCAATGAGTGGTGAACGATTTTTGTAGGGTGGAAAATGAGGAAGTTAGTTTTCCCTAGGAACGATTGGTTGTACGTGAAAAGCATCAGAACTGCGGGAAATTTCCCGCTGAAGGCGCCCCCTCCCCAGAGCCCCCTTTTACTTCTAAACTGCGGGAAATTTCCCGCTGAAGGCGCCCCCTCCCCAGAGCCCCCTTTTACTTCTAAACTGCGGGAAATTTCCCGCTGAAGGCGCCCCCTCCCCAGAGCCCCCTTTTACTTCTAAACTGCGGGAAATTTCCCGCTGAAGGCGCCCCCTCCCCAGAGCCCCCTTTTACTTCTAAACTGCGGGAAATTTCCCGCTGAAGGCGCCCCCTCCCCCAGAGCCCCCTTTCATACTTCAAACTGCGGGAAATTTCCCGCTGAAGGGGCACCTCCCCAGAGCCTCCTTTTACTACCTGGGTAAAGCAATTTCAGACTTACCATTGCTTGTCTTTCTTCAATTTTTCTAATAGCATTAACCTTTCTACAATGCACAACCCAACACAATCCATTTTCTACCTACCACCCTTATTTCCGGTGGAATTTCATATTAACAACTTTGAGCATAATTTGCAGCGTTTTTTACCTACCAACTACTGGTAAGTACTACCTTCCACACCATACTGCTTCACACCTTCACAATCAAGGTTATTAGAAAGAACTAAACATTTCACACTCGATTCGAAATTTTAAATGCTTGCATACGAGTCTGCAACACATTGGGACATTTTCATGTCAACCACTACACAACAAGGTAGTGAAGTAAGGTTGTTAGTTACCCAAGCATCGAAGTTTTCGTGACGATTTTTCAGTTCATGTGCCAAAGCAAAGACATAAAAATGTTAAGAAATACATAAGAAAAATATTTTTCCTGACGTTTAAAGTTATTGTTTTAGCACTAAATCTTGAATTTTGAAAAAAAATTATGTTATTTCAAGTGGGAAATTGTGTGAAAACATTACAGAGAAACCCCTGCTCCTCCCGCCTCTTGCTCCTCCCGCCCACTGCTCCTCCCGACCCCTGCTCCTCCCGCCCACTGCTCCTCCCGCCCACTGCTCCTCCCGATCAGTGGCTACAGCTTTCGTACAAGTACGCAACCAGGAGAGACATTTTATGCCCTTTCCCCTTCATATTTCCCCTTCGCGTAACACTCCCCGCGTAATGCTCCCCGCGGTGCGTGACGATTTTTCATTTATGTGCCATAGTGAAGACATAAAATGTCAAAAAAAAAGTTGCATGAAAACGTTGCAATTTTTTGTTGCATTGTTTTGTTTCGAAAAATTTGGAATGACCCCCAGAACTAAGACATATCCTTGTCAAAATGCAGCAAATTATTACACAAAGGTTTATTATTGCTTCCGAGTCTACCAAGGTAGCGGAAGCTTTGTTTTCACTTTTCAAGGACGAAAAAAAAAAGTTCTCCAAAATAAAAATTTTCACTCGCGTTTTGCGTTTCAGACCTTTCTGAACAATTTTGGTTCCATGTCTGTGTGTCTGTCATGATTTCCTTGTAACGCGCATAACTATACGAAGTTATTGTCCGATTTCAATGAAATTCTCAGGGATTGTGCGGGTTGGTGTGTAGACGGTCCCCTATGAAAATCATCATCCCCGGACTGATAGAAGCGACTGCGCATGCGCAAACGTGAATTCCTTGAAACGGCCATAATTTCTACATTTTCTGTCCGATTTCAATGAAATTCTCAGGGATTGTGCGGGTTGGTGTGTAGACGGTCTCCTATGAACATCATCATCCCCGGACTGATAGAAGCGACTGCGCATGCGCAAACGTGAATTCCTTGAAACGGCCATAATTTCTACATTTTCTGTCCGATTTCAATGAAATTCTCAGGGATTGTGCGGGTTGGTGTGTAGACGGTCCCCTATGAACATCATCATCCCCGGACTGATAGAAGCGACTGCGCATGCGCAAACGTGAATTCCTTGAAACGGCCATAATTTCTACATTTTCTGTCCGATTTCAATGAAATTCTCAGGGATTGTGCGGGTTGGTGTGTAGACGGTCTCCTATGAACATCATCATCCCCGGACTGATAGAAGCGACTGCGCATGCGCAAACGTGAATTCCTTGAAACGGCCATAATTTCTACATTTTCTGTCCGATTTCAATGAAATTCTCAGGGATTGTGCGGGTTGGTGTGTAGACGGTCCCCTATGAACATCATCATCCCCGGACTGATAGAAGCGACTGCGCATGCGCAAACGTGAATTCCTTGAAACGGCCATAATTTCTACATTTTCTGTCCGATTTCAATGAAATTCTCAGGGATTGTGCGGGTTGGTGTGTAGACGGTCCCCTATGAACATCATCATCCCCGGACTGATAGAAGCGACTGCGCATGCGCAAACGTGAATTCCTTGTAACGGCCATAATTTCTACATTTTCTGTCCGATTTCAATGAAATTCTCAGGGATTGTGCGGGTTGGTGTGTAGACGGTCTCCTATGAACATCATCATCCCCGGACTGATAGAAGCGACTGCGCATGCGCAAACGTGAATTCCTTGAAACGGCCATAATTTCTACATTTTCTGTCCGATTTCAATGAAATTCTCAGGGATTGTGCGGGTTGGTGTGTAGACGGTCTCCTATGAACATCATCATCCCCGGACTGATAGAAGCGACTGCGCATGCGCAAACGTGAATTCCTTGAAACGGCCATAATTTCTACATTTTCTGTCCGATTTCAATGAAATTCTCAGGGATTGTGCGGGTTGGTGTGTAGACGGTCTCCTATGAACATCATCATCCCCGGACTGATAGAAGCGACTGCGCATGCGCAAACGTGAATTCCTTGAAACGGCCATAATTTCTACATTTTCCGTCCGATTTCAATGAAATTTTCAGGGATTGTGCGGATTGGTGTGTGGACGGTCCCCTATGAAAATCATCATCCCCGGACTGATAGAAGCGACTGCGCATGCGCAAACGTGAATTCCTTGAAACGGCCATAACTTCCACATTTTCTACCCGATTTCGATGAAATTCTCAGGGATTATGCTGATTAGGTTGTAGATGGTCTCCAATGAAAATCAAGGCCTTAAAATTTATAGAAGCCTCTTAGCATGCGCATACGTAAAATCCTTGTAACAGCCTTACCATTTACATTTTTCATCCGAATTTGATGAAATTTTCTAGGATTCTCCAGATTAGCGTGTAGATGGTCCCCTATGAGGGTAGTGAAAGGTACTTAGAGATTGGTGTTTTGAGATTAACTACTATGCATCGGATCATCTATATAATCGGGTTATGGATACGAGGAAGCTATGTGCCACACCCACTTGACAGACGTTTTTTTCCATATGAAGATCACTCGTCTGCAAAGAACACGGCTTTGTCACCACCAACCATCCAACTTGAAGAACAAAATCGATCGCATTTCGGTCAGCTTTAATTTGAACGGAGATTAGGCCTCTTTTGCGATTCACACTCGTGTTTCTGATTTATCGTACGTCCAAACTTTAAATTCTCGTAGTGAGCGAACGGTTTGTCCTACAGAGCTCCGCGTGGTCTCAAAAAATTCTAAAAATTCTATAGAATCTTAAATTGATGGAAAAACAATAACTTTATATCGAACTTTTTTGAGTTAGGGCGTTTTTAAAATTTCAAACCTTATTTTTCAACCCTTAAGGGGCCTACATCAACCAAAAGCTTCGGGGAACAACTAGACCCCAAATGGAGCCTACATACCAAATTTTCTTCATGTTGGTGGCTTTGCAGACGAGTGATGTGTATAGAAAAATAAACCTTTGGGTAATTATTTGCAGTTTTTTGGTTAAAAAGGTTTTTATTCTACTATATTTGTATTTTTATTATTTTTTGTTTATTATGAGATCTCGCCGTCTTCAACCTGGGAATTCCCCGCCATGTATTTGTCCGCCCTCCCCTCCTCCTCCCCCCACTATGATTTCGCAGGTACGCGGAACATCGAGCGAAAAAACCCTCCAGCGCGAAGAGACGGGAAAATAAATCCGGGGGGGGGGGGGGAGTTTTGATTGACGTGACGGGAGACCCGGATGGAGCTCCTATTCAACGTCCTGTTGAAGTGACGTTCCTTCGACAGGGGATTAGTATTATTGAAAAGCAGGTTTCCCTCAGAGAGCGCGAGGGTCGAGGGGGGGGGGGGGGGGCGGAGGGGCTGTCAACCCTTAATAACCGCAGCCGACACACCGCCAATCTTCAGCCTCTTCGAGCCGTCACTCCCGCGGGCCCATTTTTCCCTTCTATTCCCCCCTCAACCGGGGAATCCCTCGTCTAATAAGTGAGTCCCCCCTCAGAGACTCGAACTGGTGATTGACGTGCGTTGTTAGTTCATATTTCTTTTGGGACGAATAGAGAAACTTCATTTTCCTGATTTCTACTCCATTTTCATAAAGTAAAAAAATTAATAAAAAACCCTTTTTTAAAGACCAATTTTAATTTTGTTAACAAAATGAACTAAAACGTTAATAATAAATTACCTCTAATAAGAAATATAACACTTTATAGAGATAACACTTTATCAAAGTCTCAATTTTATGAATAAAAGCGTGTTACATTGTGATAGCAAGAGGAAAAGAAGATGATAAATGTAACACGCTTTTATTCATAAAATTGAGACTGTGATAAAGTGTTATCTCTATAAAGTGTTATATTTCTTATTAGAGGTAATCTATTATTAACTTTTTAGTTCATTTTATTAACAAAAAATAAAAGCTTGTTTTTAAAAAAGGTTTATTTTAAATCAACGACTAAAAACAAAAGCTGTGGGAAAAACACGGACTCTGACTCCTCCCATCCTTAACTCCTCTGACTCCTCCCGCCTCCTACTCATCATATCTTGACTCCTCCCGCCTCCTACTCCTCCCATCCCTGACTCCTCCGTCTCCTCCCGCCTCCTACTCATCATATCTTGACTCCTCCGACTCCTCCCGCCCCTTTCGAAACCTGTCGTCTCCTAATCCTCCCGCCTCCTACTCCTCCTACCTTGACTCCTCTGACTCCTCCCGCCTCCTACTACTCCTACCTTGACTCTTCTGAATCCTCCCGCCTCCTACCTTGACTCCTCTGAATCCTCCCGCCTCCTACCTTGACTCCTCTGAATCCTCCCTCCTCCTATCTTGACTTCTCTGACTCCTCCCTCCTCCTACATTGACTCCTCTGAATCCTCCCGCCTCCTACCTTGACTCCTCTGAATCCTCCCGCCTCCTACCTTGACTCCTCTGACTCCTCCCGCCTCCTACTCGTCCTACCTTGACTCCTCTGAATCCTCCCGCCTCCTACCTTGACTCCTCTGACTCCTCCCGCCTCCTACTCGTCCTACCTTGACTCCTCTGAATCCTCCCGCCTCCTACCTTGACTCCTCTGACTCCTCCCGCCTCCTACCTTGACTCCTCTGAATCCTCCCGCCTCCTACCTTGACTCCTCTGAATCCTCCCGCCTCCTACCTTGACTCCTCCCGCCTCCTACTCGTCCTACCTTGACTCCTCTGAAACCTCCCGCCTCCTACCTTGACTCCTCTGAATCCTCCCGCCTCCTACCTTGACTCCTCTGAATCCTCCCGCCTCCTACCTTGACTCCTCTGACTCCTCCCGCCTCCTACTCCTCCTACCTTGACTCCTCTGAATCCTCCCGCTTCCTACCTTGACTCCTCTGAATCCTCCCGCCTCCTACCTTTACTCCTCTGAATCCTCCCGCCTCCTACCTTGACTCCTCTGAATCCTCCCGCCTCCTACCTTGACTCCTCTGAATCCTCCCGCCTCCTACCTTGACTCCTCTGACTCCTCCCGCCTCCTACTCCTCCTACCTTGACTCCTCTGAATCCTCCCGCTTCCTACCTTGACTCCTCTGAATCCTCCCGCCTCCTACCTTTACTCCTCTGAATCCTCCCGCCTCCTACCTTGACTCCTCTGAATCCTCCCGCCTCCTACTCCTCCTACCTTGACTCCTCTGAATCCTCCCGCCTCCTACCTTGACTCCTCTGACTCCTCCCGCCTCCTACCTTGACTCCTCTGAATCCTCCCGCCTCCTACCTTGACTCCTCTGAATCCTCCCGCCTCCTACCTTGACTCCTCTGAATCCTCCCGCCTCCTACTCCTCCTACCTTGACTCCTCTGACTCCTCCCGCCTCCTACTCCTCCTACCCTGACTCCTCCCGCCCCCTCCGACTCTACGGTTGAGGTTTCAGATGGAGGATGGTCCCCTACGAATTGCAAGTTGGTCTCGGAAAGTGAAAAATACTGCATTGTCATGCAATTTACACATGCTTGCAAAATTTCAGCTCAATCGGATACCGGGAAGTGGATCAAATTCCACTTGCAAGATTTGTCAGACAACGGGACAGGTGAAACTAAAAATTAATGAAAAACGCTGCAAATTATTACACAATGGTTTATTATTTTTTATTTTCCTACATAGATCACTCGTCTGCAAAGCCACCAACCATCCAACATGGAGAAAAACATCGATCGCATTTCGGTCAGCTAAAATTTGAACGAAGATTAGGCCTCTTTTGCGATTCACACTCGTGTTTCTGATTTATCGTACGTCCAAACTTCAAATTCTCGTAGTGAGCGAACGGTTTGTCCTACAGAGCTCCGCGTGGTCTCAAAAAATTCTAAAAATTCTATAGAATCTTAAATTGAAGGAAAAACAATACCTTTATATCAACATTTTTTGAGTTAGGGCGTTTTAAAAATTCATTTTTGAACCCTTAGAAGTGACCTACATCAACCAAAATCATCGGGGCACAACTAGACCCCAAATGGAGCCTACATACCAAATTTCATCAAAATCGGTCAACGCTAAGTGGGGAAAGTGCCGCGTACGGCGGACGGACGGCCAAAGTTTTATTCGATTTTTGGATTCTACGTACCTTGAAAGGTAAACCATCAACTTTTGAGGGGGTGTTGAAAAAAAAATTTTTGGACGATTCCAGAGGTTCATTATTGAAAATAATAAACCAAAAAACCGGGAGGATGACGTCAACCTGGAATAGTTCATGTACGGCCGCTTGAAGCGCTGAGATCGTGAAATCTCACTTCGTTTAGTCCTCGGAGGCAACATTTAACAAAACCAGTAAAGTTCAAAATCGAAAAACTGAAGGAAAAAAAAATTAAAAAAAAAGAAAAAGCAAGATGGAGAAAATTAGGTTTCCCCTGTTTTTGTTTGATAACTTTCCTCTTAGATAACATTATTTCGTTGTTCCGTCGGTCAACAAGGGGAGGAGACGGCGATCCGAACAGCCAATCAGCGAGCGTTTCCGCTTCACGTTGAAGAGGTCCGTTTTCCCAGTTATTTTTTTATATCATAAATTTTGATTGTCTCCCAAAAATAACCCGATTTTCAACCCGATTTTCATTTATCCCACTCCATTTACTATTCAGGAAAAATGCAAACAGAATACAGTGAAATTCATCATTTCGTATAGTTTTGAGCGTTGCAAGGATTTGATGACAGACACACAGACAGACGAAATGAAGTCAGGAATTCTGCACACCATCTGATGGTGCATATATCTGATTCAGATATATGCAAAACTCTACCGGAAATTAGTCAAGGGACTAGAGTACATGGGACTGAAGGACATAATATGTCCTTCATAATACATATTATATATGTATACATATATAATATACACACTATATGAAGGAATTATAATATGAATATATTATATCTTATACCTAATATGAATATATGAATATATTCATTATATGAATATATTCATAATATGAATATATTATATCTTATACCTTCTTCCTTTATATATTATATAAAATAAGAACATTCAGCCAAGCGCGGATAGAAATGGTAACGGTGAATTATAGGTGGTGGAGAGAGGGATATCCCTCGGGAGTCCTGTGGAAAATTTACCAGATTTTTAAATTCATTTCTTCTGTGTGTAGGTAGTTTTTTACGTCTCCTGTAAAATTAGGTTTCAGGGACTTGTCCCGTTTCTACACTCAGCGATTCAACTAAGAAAACACTTTTTTGAGAATTTGATTAGTGTATTTTGTTCAAAATAAGATATTGAAAGTGATATGATGAGGGCTTGCCTGGTGAATCCACTCCAAACACCTGATATGGAAGAAATTTTGGAGGACGAGAAACAGGACAAAAACAGCTGAACAGGAAACTATGACTGATAACAGCTGATAACATGGATAAAGGCGCCATCGCAAGCCGCATCTATTCTCTGGGATATGGAGTATAACAAAAACACAATAACTTTGACTTTTATATACTGAAAAGATCAATGTCTGGAACGAACTGAACATTTTATTGCAACATTGTTTTTGCCAACGACACATCCTAGAAACGGGTTTCTACGATCTGTCGTTGGTATACTACATTACTCCCCCTCTTCATTATTCCTCAAGCTGCCCTCAGTTGATCTGCATGCTTTCTTCTGTGCAATCCTTCTATCTCCACGACGTATGATACAGGCCCTGTTTTCCTTAATATCCTCCCTTTCTTGAATCCTTTAGTCAATGGGTTTTGGACCCAGACCTCTCCACCCTCACAAAAATCTCTCCATTTTGAATGCTGGTCGTGAATTGCTCTCTGCACTGTCAAACTTCTGTCCACATCGTTAGTGAAATCTGGTTTCAAATGGTCTAGCACTGTGACCATTCTTCTTCCCAGTAATATTTCTCCAGGACTTCTTCCAGTCGTCCGTTGCACGGCAATTCTATATGAAAACAACATGTTTTGCACCCTCAGATGTAGGTCTTCTTGCCCTTTCGAAGCTTCCATCCGATGTTTGAAAGTGCGTACCGCCCTTTCGGCTAGCCCATTCGATCGGGGATGGTACGGCGTACAATGCACGTGTTTGATTCCATTGTCAGACAGAAACATCTCAAACTCGTGAGAAACAAACTGTGGCCCATTGTCAGATACGATCAATGCAGGCAAACCATACCTAGCAAACAGTTCCCTCAAATGCGTTATAGTAACTGCTGCTGTCATGCGATGAGTTTGGAATATCTCCAGCCACTTTGAAGTTGCATCAATCACCAATAACCAATATTTCCCTGCGTATTCTAAGTAATCGATGTGTAGACGCGTCCATGGCTTTTCGGGAACATTCCAAGAAAATAACGGACTCATTACCTCTTAACACCTGGATGACCTTGATGTAGCTGGTGCATGATAGCATCTTTGAGATTGTGTGGTATGATCACTCTTCCTTTCCAGAGAAGTATTCTTGCTTCGTATGAGAGCTCTGTTTTTTTCTCAAAGAATGTATGCAACTCAGCAGGAATATTCTTCTTGTCTGGCCCGCCTCTTTCAATGTATGCTATTACTTGAGTCAGTTTCGCATCCTTCGTGATGTCTTTCTTCAACCTTGTTCTGTTCAAAGCTAGGTTCTGGGTTTTTATTTGATGTACGGCGATTCCATATTGCTGCATTCCTTTTTCCAACTCTTCTTCTTGTCCTTTTGTTTGTTGTAAAGGTAGCCGAGATAACACGTCAGCGACTGCGTTGTCTTTTCCATTTGTATGCTCTATTATGTAATCATATGCAACCAATGCCAAAGCCCATCGGGTGACCCGATTTGCTGCCACTTTTGGAATCTCCCTGTGTTCGCCAAACAGATATGCCAACGGTTTATGATCCGTTCGCAACACAAACCGTCTCCCATACAGAAACTGATGAAATTTTGTAACTGTACAGTAAACTGCCAGGGCTTCCTTGTCCAACGTTGAATACTGTTGTTCCACTTTTGACAGAGTTCGTGACATGTACGCCAGAGGCTTTTCTACCCCATCTACTATCTGGAACATATAACCTCCAATCCCTGTGTTACTGGCATCTGAGCAAACATATATTTGAAGGTCAGGATTATAATGATACAAAGTCGTGGTCAGAAGAAGAAGATACAGAAGAGGAACGCGAGACAACAGGCAAACGATCTAACTACATTAGAAAGACAGCAACGGGTAAAGAAGTGCTATTAGCAGTAAAATTGAATGATAGGAACATTTTATCTAAGTTCTGCCACGCTTACGTCACAATTGAAGATTCTCACTTTTTGGGGTAAAGTTTGACGGTTTTACGGTAATTATTAATTATTAATTATTTATTATTAATGTAATTAATAATACCAAAACTATAAGATGCACATGATACCCTAATATTCAGTGAATAAATACGCTTTCACTCTCTCTCTCTCTCACAAACAGACAGACACGAAACCAAAATTGTTCAGTAAGATAAAACGTGGGTAGAAATTTTTATTTTGGGGAACTTTTTTTTCAACCTTCCCCTACCTTGATAGACTTGGAAGCAAAAGATTCCATTGCCATCTGAAACCAGAGCCATTGGAAAATCTATTTCCATACAAAGAAAACGGAGAAAGAAGTGAACTACGAGCACGTTTAAAAGGATTTCCAATAGGAACGGCGTTAAAAAAACTAATTTTCAAGGGTTTATATAAAACCAATTTGATCGAAGAAAAGAGAAGATACACAATGTAAAGGTTGTTTGAATCGAAAAAAACGACTTCTTGATTTTTTTCCACGTCGCTCGACTAACAATAATATTTGTTTTCCATTTCCTCGCATTATTCCTCCTTTCAATTTCCAGTTTCACTGTGTAGCGGGTAGTATTCGGGCGGGCGGACGGAGGAGGGAAAAAGCATTCAGATCAATTTCGTAATGGGGCCGGTCGTTCAAGGGTTGTAATGATGATTGCTGAAAGCTATTACGGAACACGCTACTCGTCGATACTTTGGAAACGGCAATTAAAAATTTGATGGAGTAGTCCGTTCGCTTCGTGGGTTTTCGTTATTTGACCCTTTTCCGCCGCGACACCTCCACACAGACAATTTACCGGCGTCAATCGCTCCCAGATTTGTGGGAGATCAGGTTGAAAATTCAGGGGAAGAATTCATATAAGTCCATACAACTAAATAAATTGTCAAAAATCGGGACTGGGGTCAATAACTACTATTTGGTTGTAAGGAGAGCCGATCCAAACTGGATTTCGCAACCTCCTCCATCTGCAAGCAGATAGATGAAACCCCGAAAACCCTAATAGGGCGATCGAGGGAGTGGAAGTAACTCACCACCCGGGAGCCCCAGGGGAGCTAGTCATAGCTATCAGCTCCTCGAGGTACCTGTTTGTATTAACACCACAGGGTTCATAACAGAACTCACATGCCGAGAGTCATCTTCAGGGGGCGAGCCCTTGAGGATGCAATCGCTCCCCTTATAGCCTTCTTGGTACAAGCCCATGAAGTAGGGTTTGCTCAACCACAACCACCACGAATCCGACCTCAATTGAGGGCTAGGCAGGTGATGCTTTGACCAAAGTCGGTGCATCAGTAGCCTGGGGCTCCCCTCGCCCGTGGTACTGGTAATTGAGATGAGTAATAAGTAATAAGCCCGACCAGGTAACAGGCCCGGAAGCAGAGAATTTGTACCTGCTCCCTAACCGCTCTACTCCTGTCAGAGGCATGTGCCAGAGCCCTAAAGGGGCCCATTCACGTGTATGCCTGGAGTCGCCGCCGCGGCCCTAGCCGCCGTCAAAGGGGAAAACTACCCGTGAATGGTTAACAAAATCTTGAGGTCTGTCGGTCGTCCGCCGCTCGGCAGGTAATCGAACATGCTCGAAAATTGCGTCCAGGTTAATCCCTGTGAATGGTTGAAGTGAGGCCGATGCCCATACACACTCCCACTAGTACAGCATGTAGCCCTACCGTTCTCCTCACTTCTAGTCATCTGAGCAAGCGGTGGTTGGTAGCAGGTCCGCCATTCGGCGGAGTCAGGAGGTTTTGGCAGCCAGGTGACTGGACTACTGCGGTGGCTTTGGGAAGTACCTGGAGGGATGCGGCGGCGACTCCGGACATACACGTGAATGGGCCCCTTAACATTAAGGGGGTACAGGAGAGGAAGGCATGACACACGGCAGTAACCATATGTGGACCAGTTGTATAAAACCCAACTGGTCAAAGGTTCAGGGATGGTTGTACTAACCCAACTGTCCAAAGGTTAACCTGACGTGGCAGTGTTGCCTCTGTCTTGGACAGGAATTACTGTCAGGAGCCTCACGCAGGATGGTCAAGACCTACGTCCTCCAATGAGTAACCATGGGTTGGGAACGTCAATCGCAGTCAAGTCCATCCAGTAGGGGTATCTACTTAAGATAAGGTTCGAGGTAGATAGTTAGTCAGTGCCACTCTAGTGGCAGTTGATGTCAAATTTTGGTCAATCCAGTATAGCTATCATAACAGGAGTCCTCTCTAACTTCTTCGAATTCTAGCCTTGGGTCTATCTCTCAGAGTGGGTATTGCTTCATTGGCAAACCCTCGCAGTCGAGAAAGCCCAGAGGGACTCGCTAAAATATCACCTATGGAAGCATCCTCCAAACTCCAGTGCTGCCTGATATCGACGAATAGGGGGCACTCCAGCAGAACGTGGTCTGCCAGTTCCTGGGATCCGCACACACCCCTGTGTGTTACCCCTGGGGGTTCTACCAGTGCAAGCTCTGCAAGTTTACCAGCAAATTCACCGTGGCCAATCAAAAACTGAGTAACTTCGTGCGTCAGCACGAGCCATCCCTTCTCCATAAAATAAAAACGGAGTTGAGTAGAATGTTGTCTATTTCCACGAAAATAATGAGTTACAAGTTAAATCGATTTCGACGGTTAGGTCATCATCAGTAACAAACAATAACTGAAGGTACATCACAAAGAGCATAGCTTATATAGGTACAAGTGAAAGGGAGCTTGAATCCCATTGGTCGTGAAAGTGAAAGTCATACCCAATCAGATAAGTGAAAGGAGAATCCTATTGGCTCAGAGAAGTGAAGGGACCTGGGAGGATCATCAAATGCCAATCAAGGCAGACAAAGTAAAAGGGGGCTCAAACATTGGTGAGGGTTACATTGTGAAGGGGAGACCAAGCTATTGCAAGAAGGAACCTATCAATGGTGAAACATGTTGAGGGACCACCTCATTCAGACATTTACCAGACCTATCACTCTTAAGAATCTCGAACTTTTCAAGCACATCCAACATACCTCCCTTCGGGCAAAAATGAGGAAATTCTATGTACTGTCCGTTTGTTAGATCAAAACTGAAGTTATGATTGGATTCTCTCGGAGCCAGCGAGGTTGCATGTTTTCTCGCAAAAGCACCCCGTGCACGCTGCCCAACATCGGCTATATGGGGGAGGACGTAAAAACTGGACTGGGACTGGGGTCATCCAGAAAAACGCTGTTATCGCCTGGCTTTCGGAAAATGTATTTCGTTCATCAGGGCTCAAAAGCAGTTCTGTGAGGAGAGAGCACCCACCAACTCATACTCCCTATCCGGTTCTGATTCAGCGTGTACAAGTCGAAATTTTCAAAATAAATAGCATCAGGCTCTCAACAAAACAATTAATATTGAGGTTGAAAACGAAATTTCTCCAAAATCGAAATTTTTACTCGCGTTCTACGTTTTAGGCCTCCGGAGCAATCTGGGCTCCGTGTCTGTCTGACTGTATTTCTGGTATTAAATGAATGGGGTTAGTTCCGCTAGTTATAAGAATACGGAGGTCGAGTACAGGAGGCGAGCGCTTTCGATGTAAAGACATCATCTTCAGGCCGTCGAGAGAGTACTAAAGTTTGTCAGTCCGTCGTTCTATTCATATAATTTGGGTGAAAGGGGGGTGAAAGGATCAGAAAGGAAAGGGGGCCACGTGGTAACGAGACCACGTGGTGAAAGGTTGTTTGTCTGTCATGTCAAGTGAAAGGGAGAGATAAAACTAATCCTAATACGTGGTGACCACGTGGTCTTCTATTCTAAACTATGAATATAATATATTCATTATTATGAATATAATATTATTCATATTCATTATAATTATAATATCATTATAAACTAGCTTATGTAACTAACTTATTGCTAAAATTATTAACTTATATCTATATCTATTTCTAACTTACATTATATATATTAGATTTTTTTTTGGTTAGTTGATTATTTTTTATTTATTGTTTGAAATTATGATATCCTAGGCCGTTTAGTTGTCTGGAAGTTAGTGGAGTCATAGGGGTGCCTGAGAATATAGTTTCTGAGGTAGAGTCTATTAGGTTTTTGACACTACCTCAGAAACTACATTCAAACCACTGGACAAACTCATTCAAAAACGAAAAACATCCATAGACGGACTTACTGACAACCTGAACAACAAAAGACAACGAACAGAACACACTACCATATCTCCTTACAAACGCAAACAGCACCCCTATGACTCCACTAACTTCCAGACAACCAAACGACCTAGGATATCATAATTTCAAACAATAAATAAAAAATAATCAACTAACCAAAAATAAAAATTTGAAAAAATATATATTATTATTTAACTTAGAAATAGATATAGATATAAGTTAATCATTTTAGCAATAAGTTGGTTATGTAAGCTAGTTTATAATATATTCATAGTTAAGAATAGAAGACCACGTGGTCACCACGTATTAGGATTAGTTTTATCTCTCCCTTTCATTTGACATGACAGACAAACAACCTTTCACCACGTGGTCTCGTTACCACGTGGCTTCCTTTCCTTTCTGATCCTTTCACCTCCCTTTCACCCAGACTATATAAATAGAACGACGGACTGACAAACTTTAGTACTCTCTCGACGGCCTGAAGATGATGTCCTTACATCGAAAGCGCTCGCCTCCTGTACTCGACTTGCTGGTTACGACGGATTCTCCAATGACTGTATGTCTGTCTGTCATGAAATCCTTTTAACGGGCAACGTTACATATACAACGTTATTGTCCGATTTCCAGAAAATTTCCAGGGATTATGTGGAATGGGGTGTAGATGGTTCCATAAGAAAATTGTTTCTCCTGGATTGACAGTAGCCTATGCGCTTGTAAATGTAAAATCCTTGTAACAGCCATAATCTCTACATTTTTCATCCAAATTCGATGAGATTTTCAGGAATTGTGCGGGTTGGCGTGTAGATAATTTCCTAAGAGAGCAGTGCAAGGTAGAGATTGATGTTTTGAAATTAGCTGCAATGCATCGGCTTAATGATACGAGAAAGCAATGGGCCACACCCGCTTGGCAGATGGTTATTTTTATCAAAAAACTTTATTGTTGGAATAAATTTTGCAGTTTTGACTAAAGTTGATTATAGAAGGATTTGAATGAACGTAGTTTACTTTGAATTTTTGAGTAAAATGCGATAAAGCACTGTCCACTGTGCGCATGGGTTGGAAAAACTGTTTATTCTTATTTTTAATCGAAACTAGACCTCATTCTGAGAACTTTGACACCAACCGCGACCTTCTAGCGTGAGAAGACATTTTTCTATGTTTTTTAAAAGTTTCGAATGTTTATGACGTCACAGTGGGCTGGGGGGTCCCGCCCAGGCAAGAGGGGCGCGTGACGTCATAAACATTCGAAAATTTGAAAAATCATAGGAAAAGATCTCCTCATCCAAAAAGAGAACGGCAGGTGTCAAAATTCTCAGGATGAAGTTTAATTTCGATTAAAAATAAAAAAATAAAAAAATCAGGCACACCCCCCATTAAGAGTGCTTCAAGGGAGTGTTCTTGCACTCTCTCTATACCTTGTAACTTAAACCCACAAATCGGTTAGGTACTTAGTTCACTCAAGTTTTGTTCAGATCCAAGTTAACTCAGTGTATCCGCAAACATCACGTTCATTCAGGACTCACACTCTCTCAATGTCTATCCTAAATGAACAATGTTATCTGTACCAATTACTGTACAAAATTTGTTGAATACTGCTTGACTCTGATCCTTTATACGCCTAAATCCATCCATGAACATTTCGATGAGGTCAATAAAGCAATAATGTTCTTTTGGAGTTGACCTGGCGGTTGTTTTCAGAGGAAGATCAATACTCCACCACCGTTAATTCATTAAAAGGGAGTGGGACATTGGAAATATCGGTTTCAATAATACGTTATTAGTACAATATCGTTATTGAAATTTTTTTAGTAATTTAATTAAGGATATTTCATTGTGGAGAGGTTCACTGCACCGTTAATTGGCAATTTTGAAGGGATTGAAGAACATTTTTTATTGAAAAACTTGAAATATTTTATCGATGATTGGAAACTCGATTTTCATATAAAGTGGAAGATTGTAATGTTGAAATACTGTTAACGGCTACGAAAATATATGGCAGTACCAACGCCGAAGAGTTTCGAAACAAGAACACTCGGAACTTCGTAACACAATGCTTGGAGGTGACCTGAAAAACAAATGCTCACTCTTTAGATGTCGTACCGCAAAAAATAAAACTTTTCAAAGTCACCCCGACACAACAAGGTTAAGGGCTCACTCGGTCACAACAAATGGTCGGAGGTTCTAAACCAGGAAAAAGCTACTTCAGGAGAACTCTCAGGCGAAGGGGTACAAGAGCAGAGTCTTTTGATCGTAAATATAAAGAACCGTTTGCCATCCCCGGCACTGTGGACCCGCAACTCTAAAGACAATGGGCCTCGAAAATAGGGGAAGACCACTCAAGTAGATTGGCACCCCAGCGGTTCCTACAAGTACAAATCATCTTGTAACTTCGGATGGGTGGAGACCTCATCGTAAAAAGGGGAAATATCGTGGGTCTCTGAGGATGTACTCGAAGGATTACCGAAGGAACACGAGGGAAAAAAGTCTTAGACAGTCTGTACAGGAGACTATTACATTTTCGAATATTTCTTACAGAAGCGAACCAACGAAGAGAAATGAGAGTATGAGGTTATTATATTGTAATGTCATACATCTCTATTCAGTAGTTCACCAATAAAGTGACGTGTAGGAAAACCCAGAGCAGGCATGAGTCACCACCAAAACAGGCGAGGTGAGGAAGGGAAAGAACACGTCATCTGACGTCACCTCTTTTCCACTCTCCCCTCACCATAATAGCTAGAGTATATAAGCCACACTCAAGGGTCTTCCTACATGCATTCGTACCTAGTCAATCCGACTTATCATTTCTTGTCTTACCTACAGCCCAGTTCTTCCGAGGAAACGGTTTGCCCCATAAAGGCGCTGAACCTCTAGCTCTCCTTAGGGAACTCTTCAGAACAGTAGGCCTCACTAGGTAAATGTTCAGCCTGCCGCCGGTGAGTCTGTTATCAGACGCCGAGGTTGTCGGATAGATTCTGCATGCACTCATCCTTACGGTCAGCCACGAGGCGCCACTGATGGAGTGCTGAAGCCCTAGGCTTGTAAGGGATCAATCTCTCCTTTGTGCAGGATTTAGGCTAGGAACAAATAAGCGCATCGAGAGGACCATCACCCTTCTCGACAACAGGCGGAACACAACATGTATGAAAATATGACTGTATAATAGGGGGTGTATATAATCTCTTACACAACCACTTGGGGACCACAGTGAGTGACTAGGACAACTTCAGATAGCTGTAAGGCCGATGAAGCTTACTCAATTAAGAAAATTCAGGTATTTACCAAAATGCAAGTCAACCCTTGAATATTGCGAAGTTGTGACATTAATGAAGTCGGTTGTAATGTCATACATCTATGTTCGTTAGTTCTCCAATAAAGTGAGGTGTAGGGAAACCCAGAGTGGCATGAGTCATCACCAACACGGATGAGGTGAGGAAGGGAAAGGACACGTCATTTGACGTCACCTCTTTTCCACTCTCCCCTCACCATATAGCTAGAGTATAAAAGCCGCACTCAGGTGTCTTCCTACATCCATTCATAACTAGTCAATCCGACTTATCATTTCTTGTCTTCACCTTACCTACGGCCCAGTTCTGCAGAGGGAATGGTTTGCCCCATAAAGGCGCCGAACCTCTATCTCCCTTCAGGAACCTCTTCAGAACAACTAGGCTTCATTAGGTAAATGTTCCGCCTGCCGCCAGTGAGTCTGTTATCAGACAAGTACCTCAGCAAACATAAGGAAAATCGAACAATTAGGTGATGAGATATTACTCTGCCGAGTGGATAAGGCTACTCTTTCATAACATAATTGTTCGGTTGCCTAATTTTTGGTTTGGTACTGGTCGTTCTGACGACCTCCAATCAGGTCACCCACTCACTCATGTTGTGAATGACGAGAAAGCTATGTGCTACACCCACTTGGTAGACTCTCATTACCCAATTGTTCGATTTTCCTTATATTATCATATATCATATTCCTCATATATCTCAGACCATCGTTGGAAATCTACAGGAATCACCTAGATTTCAGTTCTCGCCTCACCAGTTCCTGACTAAAGCTTTCCTCTTTCTGCTTTGAAAAATCTCATCCAAAAACCACTTTTTTAAAAACTTCGTGTGGTTTTCCATGAATCTGAGAAAAATTTAAAGAAATCGGTTTCTTCCTGCGCCAGAATTTGTCATTAGATGAATGTTGTCTTTCTGGAACGGTATTGATGGTAATAATTAAATAAAAGTTCGGCAACCAAATGAATGAATAACACACACACTGAAATACCCAGAAATCCTGTTTACTTCGAAATACTTGCTAATTTTTTTCCGAATGAGATAGAAGGTTCCTAGTGAATGAACAGACGTTAAAGTCTTTGTAAGGTCGTACAAGAAAGCTGAGTGGGCATTAGTATTTAATTGGGTTGGAGAACACTCTGAAAAAACTTTCCGAGGGCACTTGACTTCTGAATGAAGAGAGGTGAGAGGTCCTTGGAGAAGAGGAAATCCCGAAACAAACACTTTATTTGAAAAACGCAAAAACCTTGAGTTCAGTTCTTTTTGTGAGTTTTCGCTCGCTCTCCCATAATTGGTTCGTATCTTTGCATTCAAATTTATTTTTCAAAGAGTGCGGGGTTCAAAGGAACTGCATATACACAGAATACTCATTCACGTTCGTTCAGGGAGCCGAAATGACCATTCAAATAATTCTTGATGTTTTGAGTAGAAAACGATTAAAAATTGGTCTATTTTATCTATCTTGAAAGTAAGTAGAAGAAGAGCAGTTAAATATAGGTATGAAACTTTACAGGTAACCCGAGGGGATTCTCTCATTACCGACTTCTAAAAAAAATATGGAGGAGAGACTTTTGTGTGCCTTGAGAGGACTTAATTTATATTTTTGTGTCCTGCCTTATTTGGCCTGAAGCAGTGTATACAATTTCAACGACCACATTTAATTACATTAAAAAAGAGGTAAATTCACTTGAGACACTTGGATCAGTCGTAGCATTTTGTAGAATTCTTAACACTCGGTTCAACTGAGGTCAAACTGAATTTTTATCACAGATCCACAAGAGGAAGAGAGGCGATGTACTACTACAGTACTAAGTACTAAACAGACGGTTGTCGTCAAGATTTGTACAGGATGCTACTACTTGGATCGCACAGTAGTAGATTAAAATGGGGGGTTTGAGCACAGATGGATATTAGCTATATGGATAATAGCGGTTTAGAGGGTTGAGAGGAGTCTGTTGATTTTTCTTTCTCGGGCGAGTTCATTGCAACCCGAGACACAATGCAGCGTTGTCTTACGCCTAGATAATAATCATCCTTGGGGAGAGATAACTACGGAACGTTCAGCACGAAATTCCCGCCACATATCAGCGTTCTTTATTATGACGCGAAAAAATAGGTAACAGGTATTAGTAATATCTGTAGTAATAGGTACTGTAGGTGTAGTAAAGTTCCTATAGTAATAGGTGTTGAAGAACTTCTATTTAATTATTTTACGTTTTGGTTCCATGCCTGTCTGTAATGAAATTCTTTTAACGGCATAAGTATACGAAGTTATTGTCCAATTTCGATGAAATGTTCAGGGATCATGCAGATATTGAAGTATTGTTTCTACACAGAAAAACAAAAGCGAGTCAATTATTAATTTTTTTTGTTGATCGATATATAAACCTTGCACAGTAACATTTACAGAAACCAGAACATTTACATCTGTCCCAAGAATTTCCATCGACGTGTGTTCTTGGTTGAATGAAGCACTTGAGTTCACAACAATATCTCGGTGTGTAAGTGGGATCCAACACATGTCTTATATATGGACAGCTAGGAATCCAGCGTTCACTATCCGCAAAAGGATCGTCCATTGGGTTCCAACTGTGGAGTTTTAAGTAGCAAAATGGGCAGACGACCAGATAATTTCGTTCATTTAGATGTTTGTTAATGTAAGCCTTCCTAAGATAAATGAAACCAGCTTCTGCCATCTTCATCATTGACTTGGTATTGAAAGGTGAGTTCTCGAAGGTCTCCATTCAAACTTGTATCGAATTGAAAATCGTTTCTGGAATTTCCATTTTCTGGCTTGTTGCTTCTATCCTAGTAGGATTTTCTCGAGTTATAGCCTGCAGTTCTGCCTTTGGAGTAATGGTTGCTTGGTCACAACTCACAGTGGTCTCTTAATTTCAGTAAGATTTGGTTATCAAAGATTTATGAAATTTTTTCGCTGTTGGGAGGAGTGTAATGTTCATGATTGCTTTCCTACAAAGGAAAGGAGAACAGCAAATAGTTTTGATGCAGTTGCACAACTTTCAATCTCGAACCTCACTCATACATTCTGGGTTAAGCGGAGAGCTCCAAAAATCTGCAAGAGCTTTACACTATGGGCTCAAGAGACACAGTGGATTGCCAAAAACGCTCAACCATTCATTTATACTCTCACATATGAGAGTGTTTTCAAATTACCCCGTCCACTTCATGTCCCTCAGAGAATATATGCCTCCAATACGCCATCTCAGTCTCTGGAGGTTTATCTGACTCAACGCTGGGCTGATGGTACATATGTTTATACCGATGGTTCGATCATGGAAGGCCGCGTGGGGTGTGCGTTCTATGACTCCACAAATAGCTACACACGAAGTTATAGACTCTGGAATTACGCTACCATATACTCAGCAGAAGCCATAGCTATCATGGAAGCTCTCCAATATGCTCTTGACATCAGGGAAAACTGCCATACCCTTGTAATTTTGTCTGACTCGCAGAGTGTCATGAGCAAACTGAAAAACATTGATTCCTCTACACCCCTTTCATTCATTGAAGCGACCATAGTCAGCAGGATGTCTCAGCTACGGCAAATGAACACCCCAGTACACCTGATTTGGATCCGTAGCCACAAAGGCCTAAGGGGGAACGATGTGGCAGACCGGGAGGCTAAACTGGCGACCGGGTCTCCACAGCGTTTGACTCTACCAGAGAAATATAATTAAAAAGATCTTTACCGAAAGTTTAGTGGAAATGTTATTAAAAAATGGCGACAACAACACTCTCAATACCCTGCTGGCCATAAATACAAGACCCTTTTTCCCTCTCCATCCAAACATAAGTGGTTCTTATTAGTGACTCCCATTCCAAAAGTTTTTACAAAACCGTTACCAGACTGAGGAGTGGACACGGTTTATGTAACAAATATTTGAATAAAATTATGCCAGAGCGATTCAGTGCGACTTGTCCAAGATGTCCAGAGGGCGAGAGTCTCGAGCACATCATTTTAAATTGTCCAGCCCTGAACACGAGCCGAGACACCCTTCTCCGAAGGATCACATCATCCAGCAACACAGTACTGCACCCGTTTAACTTGGATACACTGACGTCAAGAGGGGAAGTTTTCGTCTACAAGGGCATTTCGATTTTCTCTGCCAAAACGACATTACCATTTAATTCATTTTAACAACAGTGTTATTTAACGAGTCTTTTTGTTTTTTTCTAATTTTCTAAATTTGTATTATTGATTTTGATTTATAGTAATGTTTGATTTATGAAATACCCTAGGGCGGAATGTATTTCATTATACAATGCCAATAAAAACAAAAAAAGCAAATATGTAGATCGACCTCAACAAACACACTACGTCTACTTACTGGGAATGGAGTCAGCTTGAATTCATCTCCATCTTTGCCGAGCTTTCGGTAAATTTTTTACCTTCTTCAGGGCTCGAAGGACGTTTTACTCATTGAGCATAACGAGCGTCAACACGAAATGAGATGGTGGAGACGCCATCATAATTATTGAAGACCAAATTTCATGGTATTATGAAGAAATTAATTGAATTAAACGCCAGTTTTCAAGGAAATTGGTATACAGAACAATTAGACACATATAAAGATGAACCACAGCTAGGAGAGAATAATCACTTACATAACCAAAGCTATAGCTGCTTAGCTATAATATCTAAGCTACATAGATAATAACTTATTATTCAAATTATTAAAACTTAGATAATAACTTATCTAAGTTATTTAGAATCTAAGTTTGAAGAAGGTGATAAATTAACCGAAAGCTCGGCAAAGAAGGAGTTGAATTCCAGTTGACCCCGATCCTCAATCAGTTAACGAAGGAAAGGGGAATATTGCAATTTTAACCCAAATCGGGTTCCAATCCGGTTCATCCACAATGCATGAATATTTTTGGACATCCAGAGACAAATTTATACAGTTCACATGAGGGCAAAGCGTAATTGTTGCAACAATAGACAAAAACTGAGGCATGGCGCCGTCATCTTTTTCCTTCGTTCATGTCAACTTAACAGGTTTCAATATTTAACGCGGAAGCAGCTTCTAAAGCCAACTGATAGGTTGAACCATTGACCCGATACCGTTCTATAATAAGGTCATCAAAATTGTATGAAAACGTTGTAATACCTACCCGTTGTGTCCCGTCATCGTGGGACGGTGGTGCTCGGGTAATACGTAATGCAGGGTAGACCGATGGCTGAGCTCCTCTGGGGTCATTAATTATGGAATTCAGAAAGGGTATCGGCGGACGGTATGGAGGGTTGAGGAGATTAATAATTGAAAATACTTGCCGGGATATTGCATTTCATAATTATCCACTTTTAGACGTAGGTGGGTCACCGGTGTTAAGCAATAAGGCATCACGAGCTATTATAGTATCTAATGAGAATGAGCATTGAGGAAACCTAATTACTTATTTCATGAGTGGAAATCGAAGCTGTAAGTTGAAATACATTTATGTCGGTGGATCATATCAGTGGAACATCACTCACAGAAACCAAAATATACGGTAGTGCACACCGGAGAAGATCTCGTTTTGATCCAATTTACCTGATGGAATTTGAATTCTTGTTTAACTCAGTCATCTTCCTAGTTGTGCATTGCTTTGCCGGAATATGGAAATTTATATTCAAAGGGAGTAAAGCGCCGGGAGATAAATACGTTACAAACGGTAATAGTTCTCTACACACAGACATACGGACAGACGCGGAACCAAAATTGTGCGAGAAGGCCTAAAACGTAAAAACGCTGCAAATTATTACACAAAGGTTTATTATTTTTCTATATAGATCACTCGTCTCCAAACACGGCTTTGCCATTGTTATCACCAACCAACATGATAAAAACATCGATCGCATTTCGGTCAGCTAAAATTTGAACGGAGATTAGGCCTCTTTTGAGATTCACACTCGTGTCTCTGATTTATCGTACGTCCAAACTACAAACTCTCGTAGAGAGCGAACGGTTTGTCCTACAGAGCTCCGCGTGGTCTCAACAAATTCTAAAAATTCTATAGAATCTCAAATTGAAGGAAAAATAATACCTTTATGTCAAAATTTTTTGAGTTTGGGCGTTTTCAAAATTTCAAAATTCATTTTTTGACCCTTAGAAGTGACCCAAATCAACCAAAATCTTCGGGGCACAACTAGACTCCAAATGGAGCCTACATACCAAATTTCATCAAAATCAGTCAATGCTAAGTGGGGAAAGTGCCGCGTACTACGGAAGGCGGACGGACGGCCAAATTTTTATTCGATTTTTGGATTCTACGTACTTTGAAACGTAAACCAACAAATTTTGAGCGGTGTTAAAAATCTTTGTTTCTTGGTCGATTCCAAAGGTTTATTATTGAAAATAATAAACCAAAAGCGAGTAGAAATTTTGATTTTGGAGAAAATTTTTTTCAACCTTGAAAAGTGAAAACCGTTACCTTGGTAGACTCGGAAGCAAAACTTGTTCTGGTTCTGCGGTGAAACAGCACAGGGAAGTGACTGAGAGAAGTATTACAAGCTTGAGAGTCTATTGGGATGAAGAATGTAATGTAATGTAATTTTTCCAATACTGTAACCAACATTTCCAATACTGTAAATATTACTCCTCATTTCCATTAGAAGGCCCACCAAGGGAGTCATTTTAAAGTAATTTTGAGTTGTTCACCTGTAGGAAGACCGTTTTATTATTTTTTCTTTCTATTCAAACTTAGCTGTGTTTACTTTTTGGCTTTGAGAGTGATAATGTTTTGCCTTTTCCCCGATATTTGAATTTTTCCCTAGTTCACTTTTGCTTCCGAGTCTACCAAGGTAGCGGAAGCTTTGTTATCACTTTTCAAGGACGAAAAAAAAAAGTTCTCCAAAATCAAAATTTTCACTCGCGTTTTGCGTTTTAGACCTTTCTGAACAATTTTGGTTCCGTGTCTGTCTGTCTGTGTGTCTGTCATGAATTCCTTGTAACGCGCATAACTATACGAAGTTATTGTCCGATTTCGATGAAATTTTCAGGGATTATGCGGGTTGGTGTGTAGACGGTCCCCTATGAAAATCATCATCCGCGGACTGATAGAAGCGACTGCGCATGCGCAAACGTGAATTTCCTTGTAACGGCCGTAACTTCCACATTTTCCATCCGATTTCAATGAAATTTTCAGGGATGTTACAGATTAGCGTTAAGATGGTCCCCTATGAAAATCATCACCCCCGGATTGATAGTAGCCGTTGCGCATGCGCGAACGTGAATTGCTTCTAACAGCCATAAATTCCACAATTTCTGCCCGATTTCGATGACATTTTCAGGGATTACGCGGATTAGGTTGTAGATTGTCCCAATGAAAATCAAGGCCTTAAAATTTACAGTAGCCTCTGCGCATGCGCAAACGTAAAATCCTTGTAACAGCCGTAACAGTCGGGTGACGTGAGGATCTCAAACCCCATTCAACCATCCTCTTTATGGATCAGTGAGCAATGCTCTGGATTCCCATCCTGGAGTCCCAGGTTCGAATCCCAGTTAAGCTAAGAAATTTTTTGATCCAATCACACCGTACTTACATTTTTCTTCCGAATTTGATGAAATTTTCTAGGATTGTCCAGATTAGCGTGTAGATGGTCCCCTATGGGGGTAGTGAAAGGTACTTAGAGATTGGTGTTTTCAGATTAACTACTATGCATCGGATCATCTATATAATCGGGTTATGGATACGAGGAAGCTATGTGCCACACCCAATTGGCAGACGTTTTTTTACTTGCTACTGTAATAAAGGACTAAAATCTAATTCAGTAATTGGGAATAAGACTGAATTGAGAATGTTTGTGATGGTAAGTGATAGCATTCTGAAGAAGGGACCTAGGGTAAAACCCCCAATTATTGACACATCTAAACTAGATTTTCAGTTTCTGGCTTCTTATGTTTGAGTTATCTTACGGATTTTCTGTTTCTATTTTTTTCTGTATAGTTCAGGTTTTGCTGATTAACTTCTGCTAGTCAAATTGATGAAACTAGTCGGTTGTCCGACGTTTTTCGCCTAACGTTGGAAGCAATTTTTCCTCCCGGTTATTGACACTCATATGTGAGTTATTGACAGGGCAAAACGTCAATTATTGACACTACATTATCAACGACAAAATCTTTTGTATTTTGGCATTATGACCCTCTACACTCTACCAGTCTTTCAATTTCAATGTCACACTTGTCCAATGAAGCTCTCAAGAACTGACAATCTGAGGAGCACTCCCCCCCCCCCCCCCCACAGCAGGCAGGTGACTTCTAAGGGTCAAAAAATGAATTTTGAAACCCCGTAACTCAAAAAATGTTGATATAAAGGTACTTTTTTTTCCTTAAATTTAAGATTCTATGGAATTTTTAGAATTTTTTGAGACCACGTGGAGCTCTGTAGGACAAACCGTTCGCTCCCTACGAGAATTTAAGGGTTGGACGTACGATAAATCAGAAACACGAGTGTGAATCGCAAAAGAGGCCTAATCTCCGTTCAAATTTTAGTTGACCGAAATGCGATCGATGTTTTTCTTCAAGTTGGATGGTTCATGTTGGAGTGATCAATATAGAAAAATAATAAACCATTGTGTAATAATTTGCAGCGTTTTACAAGAACGTTACATGTGGAATCTGATAGTTCCCGGCTGCAGTTGCTACTGGCACACCTCTTTTGACTTCCTCAATTGCTCCCAACATCTTTTCTTCATGCTGCCTCCTTGGCTTGGGACCGTCGCGATTCTTTCGTCGTTTATTTTTGTCGTGTTTTCTACAGTTTTTACAAAGTTCTGAAGAACCCTGAGTACGAAAAATCACTAGACCCTTCCTCAATTTCCCCAAACGCCCAAGAGAGATGGAATCCATCCCTGGTATCTGCAGCTGAAGTACTTTCAATAACTGGAAATTGAAGATGTCTATAACTGAAAACGATAGTAGTTTAGATATTGACACCCAATCAAACTAATTATTGACACCCCCCTGTCGAAAATTGGATTCGTGCCTTTTCTCACAAAAATATGATTGCAGTCTTGTTACAAATGAAAAATCTGACCTAACGAGCAATAAAAGAAAACCGTCGTCACAAACCCAGTTATTGATACCAGTGTCTATATCTGAAGAACGAACGGTTTTCAGATCCAGTTATCGACACCCCGCCGAAAAGTTGTTATTATTTCAAAATGAGGTTCAAAAACATAGTTTATAACCACAATAGTTATGGAAGAAATGTTTAAAATGAGATTGGGCTCTAAAAACGAAAAGAAATGAAGCAGCAGCCTGTAGGAATCAGTCACCTCCTTACCGTTTGAAGTAACGAAGGAGTGGCCAGCTGACTATGGCTATTTACTTCCGTTTCTTTGCCGATTGCCATACCGTGGCGTTCTTGATTTTGGTGGGAAACGGTTGCTAATGACCTCACCTGAGAGATGGCACCAAGTTTGAATCTCTATCTAGCGCTGTTCGCTTATTATTTTGAATTGAAAGGCGAAGTGTCAATAACTGGGTGCGTGTCGATAATATGGGTATTTACCCTACCTGTTTTTTTTCCTTCAATGGGATACTGTTTTCTGATGAGAGAAGTGGAAGCTATTTATTTCATTATTTTGTTATAAGAATGAAGTCCGAACGTGTTATTTAGGTACCTACCAACCTGCTTAGAAAACAGCAGACACCTACCTATCTGAGAAATAGATAGATACCTCCAAGTTTTTTTAAACCAATTTTCCTATAATTTGACACTCGAATGTTTGTTCATTTATATTTTTCAATACAGAATGAGTTGCTCACATTGTTTATAAATGTTATCCGCCTAAATCCATAACCATTCAAAGAAAAAAGGAGGTTTCCTACGTGGGAGTAAAAATTAATCAATGTTTCTATTGAAAGCCTTGAGAGGCATGTTTCCATTCTAGGGTTAAGGGTTTGATTAATCGGTGAATCGACATATTCAGATGAAATAATCGTTGATTTCATTAATCGAATAATCGTTGGTCGATGCCCATCCATAATAATTATACATTGTAGATTCCCCACCAATGTCATGTACTTCTCCGTATTCATCATCAAGTAGATGTCCATCTGTGACGGGCGAGAAGTCGAAAGCCGAGTGTGACCAGCATATCAAGAACAAGGTTTGACAATCACAGCTAACGACTGGCGTGGAGTGGGGAAGCATTCTCCGAAAGGGTTTCCAACTGTTTAGCGGGAGAGAGACGAACTCGGCTCCATTTCCTTTGCCACACCCCTCAGTGAATACAGATCGCGAGTGTTTTCCACCCGGTCCGAGCTCTAACCGAGCCTTAACCGAGCAATCTGCTCCCCCAAACCCCGGGTTTCCTTTACTTCTAACCCTAAGAACAATAACTCAACTGCAAACACTGACCTCCTGCCCTTGGTTCTCCTCGGCCCTACAAGACTACCATTTGTTGTTAAGTAGCCCAGAGGCCGGTGCGAAGGGTGAGTTTCCGCCGCAGTTGCTCTCAACTTGTCTAACTCGATAACAACGCAGTGACGGCAAACGGGGTAACTACTACCTAAAACCGACCAACTTTCCAGCCAGAGGATTTGTATGCAACCACGGTTCACAGTAACAAAATGAAATTAACGGTAAATAATTGAGAGAAAAGGAAGGATCTCGTTTTCGAAAATTACCGTCTGATAAAGGGCTGACGGCTGAGTTGATTCGTTCAAAGCTAATGACATTTTCTCAGTCGTTGGACCGAATGGAAGAAGCGCAGTAATTCGAAAAAGAACGAAAATAGAATCAGTGTCGATTACTTCACCAAAAAACCTTTTTTCCTTTATCTTCTTCACTGATATTTGAAATATCCATGTTTAGAAATCCAAGTATAGTCATGCTCATAAAAAATTACTTGTTATCTACATACTTTCAAATGTTATTTTACTGTCCATTCATTTTCTAATGTCACGATGTAAGCATAAAATAAATTAAGCTAATTATTGAAATACGTTGGAGTTTAATGAAGCACTTCAATCAGAGGTAACAGAGAAAATACTGTTGTGTAGCATCGGGGAAGAAGGCGTCGCGGCTCGTGACTCTTACCTTGTAGTCTAACTAGTACAGTAAAAATAGGCTTAATAAGGGGATAAGATCGGAACTAATTCGTCTAAAGTTGAAACTTGGTGGAGATGTTCCTTTTGGTACCAAATTGTGTTAAAAAAAGGCTCTAGCGATTGGAGGGGTGGAAAGGGGTGGAATTTCGGAAAAACCACGAAATTTTGGCCCTTTTGACATGGATATGTCTTAGTTCTGGGGGTGGAAAATATTCCAACATTTTCGACACACAAAACAATGCAACGTTTTTTTTTTCTGATGCTGTTGAATGCAGAAACCTGAAATGTGAGAGGGCGGGTCAATGGAGAATGCTGAAGGCGCCTGAGTGGTCACTGATCAGCTGAGTGAGCTCCAAGGCCATTTTCTCTCCTGTTGAACGCAGGAAGCTACATTCGATTCATTTAAATTGTCATCATAAGACATATCCATGTACAGATGTATCTGCATGCAGTGTATATTTTCACTTTTTGGCTTACAGCTCCATACCGGTGCATCTGACTGAAAAATTTACCATTACACAAATTAAAGAACATTAAATTCTACGTCCAATGAGCTACTTAAACATTAAAATCAGTTCAGCGGTTAAGCCGCAATCGCTCGTCAAAGATCGGAGATTTTTAGGAACTTGGCTAAAAAGTGGTGTGTGCTCACGTTCAAACGCTTCTAACTCAAAAACTGCTACTCCAAATGAAAATTGTCACTGGATAGAAGTGGTACAAAATCAAATTCTGCGATAGATGGGCTCCTATTATTTTCATTTCCCCGTTACTGAGAAGAGATATAAGCGAAAAACCCAAAGTAGTCATAGAGTCAAGTTCTGCTGATGGCTGATTTTGGAGTTGGACGAATTTCAAACATCCTTGGGATCATCTATATAATCGGGTTATGGACACGAGAGAGCTATGTGCTACACCCACTAGACAGAATTTTGTCTTAACCTTGAAAAGTGTAAACAATGCTTCCACTACCCCGGTAGACTCGGAAGCAAATATGCAAACGAACTCGGAGAAGGGTGGTTCTTGAGAGGCGATCTGGAGTAACTAGTGTTGAGAAGGCAGCCACTTGAAACAAGACGAATATCTTAAAGAGGGCTCCCCCTTCAAGAGGGAAAAACTATGTATCTCACGCCTGTACGTGTCGGAGAGGGCGGTTTACGAAGGATGTCGGAAGCTGACGTAAGTGCATTCCTTTGTTTGCCTTATCAAAATTCATCAAATGAACTCGAGGAAGGAAAGAGGCATATGTATTCCGGAAGGGAAACAGGGATCACTTAGCCCTTCCCTTATCATTTACATTCCATTTGGGACCTCAACCCCTTCAGCCTCTAACCCCGCGCCGTTCTTCTCTTATTCTGCCCGTTCTGAGCTACACAATTCTTTCTGTGCAAAGCTTCACAAACCCTGCATACCAGGGGTTTACCAGAAACCCAATCCATGTGAAGATCTTTGTTGGCAACCAGTAACCACGAACCTTCTACAAAGTTTCCTGTATAAACTAAGTACTTGAATACTTACATCATATTTTGCAAATTGGTGGAGTGAAAATTGGTTAGTAAGGGCGGAACAAGTGCGGTTCTCAGAGTTGATGTCATCACAACAGCTTGCTGAGATAATAGTAGAATTTGTGGTAAATCTGAGCAATTATCCGGTCAACTCCGATATTTCTCAAACTTAACCATGATATATGTAGAGTAGTAAATATCAATATTCAGACCGAAATAAGTGTCGGAAAAGGAAAATATATTGTGAAACTTAACTTAGTAAGTCAGATGACTGACTCGCTATCTGTATCAGCTTCACGAGTGATGTTAGGGTGTTCGTTTTCACCGTTATACAGATGGCCAATTGCTCTGAATAGATGATGCACTCTTGTTTTGTAATCAGAGTACTTTCTTTTAAACATAAACTCTGCTAAATGGCCGATAAAATGTTGTTTTCGGTTTCCGTATCGAGGCACGCTTCCCCGCACCTCCTTCCACAAACGTTCAATGTGTTGCGTATGCGCACCAGTCTCTACTAAGGTAAGGTACCAGATGACTACTAAGGTAAGTTTCACAATATATTTTCCTTTTCCGACACTTATTTCGGTCTGAATATTGATATTCACTACTCTACATATATCATGGTTAAGTATGAGAAATATCGGAGTTGACCGGATAATTGCTCAGAATTACCGAATTTGTGTTTGCATAATTGTGAGGAAAGTAGCATTTCCAGGTCGAATTTCTGCGAGAAGGAAAATATCTATTTGTATTTATTTCTACATAGAAGTTACATAATATCTTTTACCTCGATAGGAACATACCCAGTCTCATATGGACGAATGTTCGATGATTGAGCAGTGATCGCGATGACTATTCTCCACCGTACCTAAAGCGCTCGAAGTTGACAATATCCACTTGTTTCCGATGCATCGATCACCCACAAACAAAAAACTCACGTATCGTATGCGAAATGACCGAGAACTTGATCGTTTTAGGCCCGAAAAAAGGGTGGTGAGTAGGGCACTTCATTCGGAATGAACCTACCGAGAAAATCTATCAACAAAACCCTCAAGACCAAAAAAAATTCAAAACCGTGAACTAGGGCGTAAACAATCATAGAAAACTGCTGCTTGAATACAATAAAGTAAAACCTAGTAGAATAAAATTAGTAAACAACTAATTATAACGTATGATCATGACGCGACGCGCAAATGAATGAAAAATATGAAAGTCGTACGAGAAAAAATCCCTTACATTTATTTACATTGAGAAGACATACAGAGAGAGTGCGTTTCCTGCAGAAACCAAACTAAGGATGACAAAAAAAATCGATTCGTTGAAAAAACGATTCTTTTAAAGAAAACTATGGAATATTTTCTCCCTTAGAGTTTCTCCGCTTTACATTGAGAAGACATACAGAGAGAGTCCATCTGCTGCATGAACCAAACCTGCATGATGTAGTGATACGCGAGCAACGGCCATCTTTTATCATGCCCAGCGTTTGAATCTAGTTTTTGAAGGTAATACTTTGATAATACACCATACACCTTTGATTTTTACCATTCAGCTAAAACTTTTTTCAGTTTGAATTGAACCTTTTTCGAATTCCTAAGATTTCGACGTTCAGTTTCGACTTTTTCAAACAATCTAAGGTAAAAACCGGCCTTTGAAGCGGTTGTTTCTCTTGAGTAAACCAACGAATTCCAAAGACTTCAACGTACAGTTTCGACTTTTTCAAACAATCGAAGGTGAAAACAAGCCACTGAAGTGGTCGTTTCTCTCGAGTAAACCAACGAATTCCAAAGATTTCAAAGTTAAGTTTCGACTTTTTCAAACAATCTAAGGTAAAAACCGGCCTTTGAAGCGGTTGTTTCTCTTGAGTAAACCAACGAATTCCAAAGATTTCAACGTACAGTTTCGACTTTTTCAAATAATCGAAGGTGAAAACAAGCTTTTGAAGAGGTTGTTTCTCTCGAGTAAACCAACGAATTCCAAAGATTTCAACGTTCAAATTCGACTTTTTCAAACAATCGAAGGTGAAAACAAGCCTTAGAAGTGGTTGTTTCTCTCGAGTAAACCAACGAATTCCAAAGATTTCAACGTTCAAATTCGACTTTTTCAAATAATCGAAGGTGAAAACAAGCCTTAGAAGTGGTTGTTTCTCTCGAGTAAACCAACGAATTCCAAAGATTTCAACGTTCAGTTTCGACTTTTTCAAATAATCGAAGGTGAAAACAAGCCTTTGAAGTGGTTGTTTCTCTCGAGTAAACCAACGAATTCCAAAGATTTCCACGTTCAGTTTCGACTTTTTCAAATAATCGAAGGTGAAAACAAGCCTTAGAAGTGGTTGTTTCTCTCGAGCAAACCAATGAATTCCAAAGATTTCAACGTTCAAATTCGACTTTTTCAAATAATCGAAGGTGAAAACAAGCCTTTGAAGTGGTTGTTTCTCTCGAGTAAACCAACGAATTCCAAAGATTTCCACGTTCAGTTTCGACTTTTTCAAATAATCGAAGGTGAAAACAAGCCTTAGAAGAGGTTGTTTCTCTCGAGTAAACCAACGAATTCCAAAGATTTCAACGTTCAGTTTCGACTTTTTCAAATAATCGAAGGTGAAAACAAGCCTTTGAAGTGGTTGTTTCTCTCGAGTAAACCAACGAATTCCAAAGATTTCCACGTTCAGTTTCGACTTTTTCAAATAATCGAAGGTGAAAACAAGCCTTAGAAGTGGTTGTTTCTCTCGAGCAAACCAATGAATTCCAAAGATTTCAACGTTCAAATTCGACTTTTTCAAATAATCGAAGGTGAAAACAAGCCTTAGAAGTGGTTGTTTCTCTCGAGTAAACCAACGAATTCCAAAGATTTCAACGTTCAAATTCGACTTTTTCAAACAATCGAAGGTGAAAACAAGCCTTAGAAGTGGTTGTTTCTCTCGAGTAAACCAACGAATTCCAAAGATTTCAACGTTCAGTTTCGACTTTTTCAAATAATCGAAGGTGAAAACAAGCCTTTGAAGTGGTTGTTTCTCTCGAGTAAACCAACGGATTCCAAAGATTTCCACGTTCAGTTTCGACTTTTTCAAATAATCGAAGGTGAAAACAAGCCTTAGAAGTGGTTGTTTCTCTCGAGTAAAACAACGAATTCCAAAGATTTCAACGTTCAGTTTCGACTTTTTCAAATAATCGAAGGTGAAAACAAGCCTTAGAAGTGGTTGTTTCTCTTGAGTAAACCAACGAATTCCAAAGATTTCAACGTTCAGTTTCGACTTTTTCAAATAATCGAAGGTGAAAACAAGCCTTTGAAGAGGTTGTTTCTCTCGAGTAAACCAACGAATTCCAAAGATTTCAACGTTCAAATTCGACTTTTTCAAATAATCGAAGGTGAAAACAAGCCTTAGAAGTGGTCGTTTCTCTCGAGTAAACCAACGAATTCCCAAGATTTCAAAGTTCAGTTTCGACTTTTTCAAACAATCGAAGGTGAAAACAAGCCACTGAAGTGGTCGTTTCTCTCGAGTAAACCAACGAATTCCAAAGATTTCAACGTTCAGTTTCGACTTTTTCAAATAATCGAAGGTGAAAACAAGCCTTAGAAGTGGTTGTTTCTCTCGAGTAAACCAACGAATTCCAAAGATTTCAACGTTCAAATTCGACTTTTTCAAATAATCGAAGGTGAAAACAAGCCTTAGAAGAGGTTGTTTCTCTCGAGTAAACCAACGAATTCCAAAGATTTCCACGTTCAGTTTCGACTTTTTCAAATAATCGAAGGTGAAAACAAGCCTTAGAAGTGGTTGTTTCTCTCGAGTAAACCAACGAATTCCAAAGATTTCAACGTTCAAATTCGACTTTTTCAAATAATCGAAGGTGAAAACAAGCCTTAGAAGTGGTTGTTTCTCTCGAGTAAACCAACGAATTCCAAAGATTTCAACGTTCAGTTTCGACTTTTTCAAATAATCGAAGGTGAAAACAAGCCTTTGAAGTGGTTGTTTCTCTCGAGTAAACCAACGAATTCCAAAGATTTCCACGTTCAGTTTCGACTTTTTCAAGTAATCGAAGGTGAAAACAAGCCTTAGAAGTGGTTGTTTCTCTCGAGTAAACCAACGAATTCCAAAGATTTCAACGTTCAAATTCGACTTTTTCAAATAATCGAAGGTGAAAACAAGCCTTAGAAGAGGTTGTTTCTCTCGAGTAAACCAACGAATTCCAAAGATTTCCACGTTCAGTTTCGACTTTTTCAAATAATCGAAGGTGAAAACAAGCCTTTGAAGTGGTTGTTTCTCTCGAGTAAACCAACGAATTCCAAAGATTTCCACGTTCAGTTTCGACTTTTTCAAGTAATCGAAGGTGAAAACAAGCCTTAGAAGTGGTTGTTTCTCTCGAGTAAACCAACGAATTCCAAAGATTTCAACGTTCAAATTCGACTTTTTCAAATAATCGAAGGTGAAAACAAGCCTTAGAAGTGGTTGTTTCTCTCGAGTAAACCAACGAATTCCAAAGATTTCAACGTTCAAATTCGACTTTTTCAAATAATCGAAGGTGAAAACAAGCCTTAGAAGTGGTTGTTTCTCTCGAGTAAACCAACGAATTCCAAAGATTTCAACGTTCAAATTCGACTTTTTCAAATAATCGAAGGTGAAAACAAGCCTTAGAAGTGGTTGTTTCTCTCGAGTAAACCAACGAATTCCAAAGATTTCAACGTTCAGTTTCGACTTTTCAAATAATCGAAGGTGAAAACAAGCCTTAGAAGTGGTTGTTTCTCTCGAGTAAACCAACGAATTCCAAAGATTTCCACGTTCAGTTTCGACTTTTTCAAATAATCGAAGGTGAAAACAAGCCTTAGAAGTGGTCGTTTCTCTCGAGTAAACCAACGAATTCCCAAGATTTCAACGTTCAAATTCGACTTTTTCAAACAATCGAAGGTGAAAACAAGCCTTAGAAGTGGTTGTTTCTCTCGAGTAAACCAACGAATTCCCAAGATTTCAACGTTCAAATTCGACTTTTTCAAACAATCGAAGGTGAAAACAAGCCTTAGAAGTGGTCGTTTCTCTCGAGTAAACCAACGAATTCCAAAGATTTCAACGTTCAGTTTCGACTTTTTCAAATAATCGAAGGTGAAAACAAGCCTTAGAAGTGGTTGTTTCTCTCGAGTAAACCAACGAATTCCAAAGATTTCAACGTTCAGTTTCGACTTTTTCAAATAATCGAAGGTGAAAACAAGCCTTAGAAGAGGTTGTTTCTCTCGAGTAAACCAACGAATTCCCAAGATTTCAACGTTCAAATTCGACTTTTTCAAATAATCGAAGGTGAAAACAAGCCTTAGAAGTGGTCGTTTCTCTCCAGTAAACCAACGAATTCCCAAGATTTCAAAGTTCAGTTTCGACTTTTTCAAACAATCGAAGGTGAAAACAAGCCACTGAAGTGGTCGTTTCTCTCGAGTAAACCAACGAATTCCAAAGATTTCAACGTTCAGTTTCGACTTTTTCAAATAATCGAAGGTGAAAACAAGCCTTAGAAGTGGTTGTTTCTCTCGAGTAAACCAACGAATTCCAAAGATTTCAACGTTCAAATTCGACTTTTTCAAATAATCGAAGGTGAAAACAAGCCTCAGAAAAGGTTGTTTCTCTCGAGTAAACCAACGAATTCCAAAGATTTCCACGTTCAGTTTCGACTTTTTCAAATAATCGAAGGTGAAAACAAGCCTTAGAAGTGGTTGTTTCTCTCGAGTAAACCAACGAATTCCAAAGATTTCAACGTTCAAATTCGACTTTTTCAAATAATCGAAGGTGAAACAAGCCTTAGAAGTGGTTGTTTCTCTCGAGTAAACCAACGAATTCCAAAGATTTCAACGTTCAGTTTCGACTTTTTCAAATAATCGAAGGTGAAAACAAGCCTTTGAAGTGGTTGTTTCTCTCGAGTAAACCAACGAATTCCAAAGATTTCCACGTTCAGTTTCGACTTTTTCAAGTAATCGAAGGTGAAAACAAGCCTTTGAAGTGGTTGTTTCTCTCGAGTAAACCAACGAATTCCAAAGATTTCAACGTTCAAATTCGACTTTTTCAAATAATCGAAGGTGAAAACAAGCCTTAGAAGAGGTTGTTTCTCTCGAGTAAACCAACGAATTCCAAAGATTTCCACGTTCAGTTTCGACTTTTTCAAATAATCGAAGGTGAAAACAAGCCTTAGAAGTGGTTGTTTCTCTCGAGTAAACCAACGAATTCCAAAGATTTCAACGTTCAAATTCGACTTTTTCAAATAATCGAAGGTGAAAACAAGCCTTAGAAGTGGTTGTTTCTCTCGAGTAAACCAACGAATTCCAAAGATTTCAACGTTCAGTTTCGACTTTTTCAAATAATCGAAGGTGAAAACAAGCCTTTGAAGTGGTTGTTTCTCTCGAGTAAACCAACGAATTCCAAAGATTTCCACGTTCAGTTTCGACTTTTTCAAGTAATCGAAGGTGAAAACAAGCCTTAGAAGTGGTTGTTTCTCTCGAGTAAACCAACGAATTCCAAAGATTTCAACGTTCAAATTCGACTTTTTCAAATAATCGAAGGTGAAAACAAGCCTTAGAAGTGGTTGTTTCTCTCGAGTAAACCAACGAATTCCAAAGATTTCAACGTTCAAATTCGACTTTTTCAAATAATCGAAGGTGAAAACAAGCCTTAGAAGTGGTTGTTTCTCTCGAGTAAACCAACGAATTCCAAAGATTTCAACGTTCAAATTCGACTTTTTCAAATAATCGAAGGTGAAAACAAGCCTTAGAAGTGGTTGTTTCTCTCGAGTAAACCAACAAATTCCAAAGATTTCAACGTTCAGTTTCGACTTTTTCAAATAATCGAAGGTGAAAACAAGCCTTAGAAGTGGTTGTTTCTCTCGAGTAAACCAACGAATTCCAAAGATTTCCACGTTCAGTTTCGACTTTTTCAAATAATCGAAGGTGAAAACAAGCCTTAGAAGTGGTCGTTTCTCTCGAGTAAACCAACGAATTCCCAAGATTTCAACGTTCAAATTCGACTTTTTCAAACAATCGAAGGTGAAAACAAGCCTTAGAAGTGGTTGTTTCTCTCGAGTAAACCAACGAATTCCCAAGATTTCAACGTTCAAATTCGACTTTTTCAAACAATCGAAGGTGAAAACAAGCCTTAGAAGTGGTCGTTTCTCTCGAGTAAACCAACGAATTCCAAAGATTTCAACGTTCAGTTTCGACTTTTTCAAATAATCGAAGGTGAAAACAAGCCTTAGAAGTGGTTGTTTTCTCTCGAGTAAACCAACGAATTCCAAAGATTTCAACGTTCAGTTTCGACTTTTTCAAATAATCGAAGGTGAAAACAAGCCTTAGAAGAGGTTGTTTCTCTCGAGTAAACCAACGAATTCCCAAGATTTCAACGTTCAAATTCGACTTTTTCAAATAATCGAAGGTGAAAACAAGCCTTAGAAGTGGTCGTTTCTCTCGAGTAAACCAACGAATTCCAAAGATTTCAACGTTCAGTTTCGACTTTTTCAAATAATCGAAGGTGAAAACAAGCCTTAGAAGTGGTTGTTTCTCTCGAGTAAACCAACGAATTCCAAAGATTTCAACGTTCAGTTTCGACTTTTCAAATAATCGAAGGTGAAAACAAGCCTTAGAAGTGGTTGTTTCTCTCGAGTAAACCAACGAATTCCAAAGATTTCAACGTTCAGTTTCGACTTTTTCAAATAATCGAAGGTGAAAACAAGCCTTAGAAGTGGTTGTTTCTCTCGAGTAAACCAACGAATTCCAAAGATTTCAACGTTCAGTTTCGACTTTTTCAAATAATCGAAGGTGAAAACAAGCCTTAGAAGTGGTTGTTTCTCTCGAGTAAACCAACGAATTCCAAAGATTTCAACGTTCAGTTTCGACTTTTTCAAATAATCGAAGGTGAAAACAAGCCTTTGAAGAGGTTGTTTCTCTCGAGTAAACCAACGAATTACAAAGATTTCCACGTTCAGTTTCGACTTTTTCAAATAATCGAAGGTGAAAACAAGCCTTTGAAGTGGTTGTTTCTCTCGAGTAAACCAACGAATTCCCAAGATTTCAACGTTCAAATTCGACTTTTTCAAACAATCGAAGGTGAAAACAAGCCACTGAAGTGGTCGTTTCTCTCGAGTAAACTAACGAATTCCAAAGATTTCAACGTTCAAATTCGACTTTTTCAAACAATCGAAGGTGAAAACAAGCCTTAGAAGTGGTTGTTTCTCTCGAGTAAACCAACGAATTCCAAAGATTTCAACGTTCAGTTTCGACTTTTTCAAATAATCGAAGGTGAAAACAAGCCTTAGAAGTGGTTGTTTCTCTCGAGTAAACCAACGAATTCCCAAGATTTCAAAGTTCAAATTCGACTTTTCAAACAATCGAAGGTGAAAACAAGCCACTGAAGTGGTTGTTTCTCTCGAGTAAACCAACGAATTCCAAAGATTTCAACGTTCAGTTTCGACTTTTTCAAATAATCGAAGGTGAAAACAAGCCTTTGAAGAGGTTGTTTCTCTCGAGTAAACCAACGAATTCCAAAGATTTCAATGTTCAAATTCGATTAAAACTAACTAACTAAACTAACTTGATTAAAAACTAACCATAATGTTGTGAATTTGACTTGGAAATGCTACATAATAATGAATTGAATTGCTGAAATCAGGAAGGAACGAATCGTATTTTGTCACTTTTGTAGTTCAAAAAATTAACGGTTCTTTCTCTCCCCGTTGAAAGTAATAGAGAATACGTGACTCGTGTCCTTTCTGAAACCATCGATTCAATCATCGGTCGGTATCTTATTCTAAGGGTAGGAAGGTATTAGTAGGGAAGTGAACTGTGATAAAAGTGAACTTGCCATTGGTATACGAACCGCGGACGGCCAGGCGGAGGTAGTGGCGGTCTGTCCCCCGCTCGTTCTCCACCGTCAGGAAGTACGTCCGGGAGTCCGTCGGATCCACTTCTCGTACGTGAAGCCTGGCTTCGTAGCAGTCTTCTCTCTTCTCCTGAACAAAATTCATTACCGCAAAATTGTATTAACGTAATTTGGGTTATGTGTAGGATGGAGGAAGGTTTGCAAATCAACCAACACAAAAATCTACGTTATAATTTGCCTTTTGGTGGCCATATACGGTAGAGGCACCAGTCATTGGCTGACCCCCAGTTATTGGCCACTTAGTTATTGAAGGGTAGTTAGCAAAAAAAAAAAAAAAAAATCGTCAAAGAATCGATTTTTAGAAATTTTTTTCAAAATTAAAATACATTATTTACTTGAGAAATACATTTTTTTTAATTGAAAAAATTATCAAGGGAAAGTGGGTAAAATAATTCAGTGAACTAGAGAGTAACTAGTGAATTAGAGAAGTCTCCAAGAGTAGAAAACCCCTTCAACCTCGACACGATACTGGCCTCTTCCACAATCGAAGTGTATAAAGTGCTGTTTGACTTTGTGAAATCTATAAATGTTAATTTCTGAACCAAGACACTTACTGAATAATTTATTTTGTTTTATATTGTAATTACTCAATGATTTGTATTTTCTAAACTTGTAACGGCTGTAATTACAATAAAAGCCAATAAATTTAAAAAAAAAAAAAAAAAAAAAAATTCAGTGAACATACAGTGGCGCGCTTGGGAGGGCAGCTAGAGGACCCCATTCCATGTGAAAGATCAATCGTCACCTTCTTTTTCAGCATCCTTAACCCAATCATTGGCCAGATGGTCTAAACTATCAAGAGTTCTTATTTAAATAAGTATCCAGATCTATCATAGATCCATTTTAATCAAGAAGTTAAAAGTATGCCAAAATGGTGCCAGGCCCGCCAGTGCGTGCCAAAATGATACGTTTTACTGGTTCCATCCTTCTTTGAGCTTGGAATGCTAAATGAATTCAAGTTAATAGTTCTCTAATGAATCGCCCCAGCCAAAAAGTGCCTTCGTACTCCATTAAGTTTGACGTTCTATTCTTCTTTTCAGTTTTAAATAGAGTTTGTATATAGTTTTTCTCTGTGCAATTTTCGATGAGTTCTGAAAACTGTTACGCTGATTTCTTAATCACGTAATCTTCGTAATCTTCTTCATTTCGACCGCGTCCAGTACTTCGGGCTCGCCGCTCCGCGTTATCGGACGACCAATTCCTGCTTGTCGCATCGTATAGGTAGGACGGGGGGAAAAGATTAAAATAAGACCCACGCAGTACCGCTCCAACTTCGACGAATGTTGCGTCCATTTCTGCTCAGCAGGATTTCTTTCGAACATTGTTCTTTTTTTTAAAGTACTTACTGTACTGCATACAAGCAGGAAGTTATTCCTTTTTGGGATTTTGATTACCGTGAAATTGAGCGCATAGCTCCACCTTTGTACTATTGAGGTAAGTACTCTGTAATTTTTGGATCGGCGATCCTGTTCGATTAATTGGATTTCCTGAATTTGGAAGGATTCATTTCTTTGGAAATTTATGGAACCCCCGACTTGGGGTCCTAGTTCCTACCAAGTACCTACTTACAAGATTTTGTACGAGTACCTACTTATTTTTGGGTCAGTCTCCCTTCGTACGGCAAGGCCCTCCTACTCCGAACTACCACGTAGTTATAGGCTAGATATTAATAATCATTTAGGATTAAATTCATTTAGGTTAGGGTAATAGGAAAGGAGTGGCACTGGCGTGAAGTAGTGGATAGGCCAGGTTAGAATTTCGTGAATAAATTTCATTTATAAATTTCTTCTATTTTGAATATCGACTTTTTTTTCTCACTCTCCCAAATTCTCCTCCATTTGGTTGAGGTATTACACTCGGAGGAGTGGCGCCCATTTTTTTTTCTTTTATAATACCTACCTTTAGGTAACTACTTGATACGATGCGACAAGGTAAAGAACCCAGACTGAGCTAAACGGTAGTGCTACTAAATAGGAGTGCGTAGCAAAACGTACAAAATTGCTTGATGGAGGACCCTTCATGGAACATGATGGCAGGATTGATGGTATAATTGGATGTAGTCTGGATGTGTTCCATTTCAGTGTAGCCCTTGCCCCAACTTACACATCCACGTGGGCCGGTACAACTCACGTGTGATATGCTAATTTGTTACATAATACTCTAAAGCAGATTGACTTTCTCAAAATTGGATACATCGTCAAAAGTTTGATACTCTTATAGTACCTTGGATCGAGGAAAGAAGAATTCCGTGGTAGATTGTGGAGACAGAGCATTGCTTGATGGGTGACCCTCCATGGAACGTGATGACAGGAATAAAAAAAGAAAACCGGCGTTGGAGCATCTGTATAGTGTTCGACCTGTAGGAAACGAGTAGGTCTAGCGGTGGGGGAAAAGGAAACTGCTCCCAGAGGAAATCGAGCACACGGACGTCAATCCAAGCGAAAGGAGTTGACGTGGAAGAGAACGTGATAAACTACGTACAAGCCAAGTGAACTCCTCTGTCTACATCGAAATATAAAGCGGTTCGCGGAATATTACCAAGTCTGGAACTAGGCAAATATTATGTCACGACAAGGCGGAAAAAAATACAGTTTGTCGTTGTAGAAAAGACTTCGTTCGAGTTGAGTGCCTCGCTTTTATTTTTAATGAGAATCAGAAGTTCTGTCTGACTGGTTCATCGCTAACGCATCCCACAGCTAAATAAACTTTGAAATCAATTGTGCAAATAATATTCCGTCCGCATTTCATTTCTACCGTCTGACCTTTCAGCTTATTTTCTTGACATAGAGCTACTCCCTGTCGCTTGCCTCACTTCTCTGATAAAATACTTTTAGTTTTCCTCCAATGTATTCCGTTTGAATTCATAAAATATGAACTTCTCAAGAAATTGTCATGGTTGTGAAGAAAATACATGATTATTGATAGTTTTGAGAAATAACACGCATAAGTCGGGCTGAAATAACTCAGTTTTTCTAAAAATTCCTCTACTACAGTTAGTTTTTATGAGTTGTCGAGAAAAGGAGAAGGTCCTGACTAGGGATGGCAAATCGATTGAAATATATCGATATACTGATCAATGAGATATCGATACGTCCGATATATCGGAGAACATACAACCGATATAGCGGAAGATCTACTTGGAAAAACTTGTATGAAGTAGAAGGTTGGTAAATTAAAACGAATTAAAACACTACAAACGTCATTTTGGAAAAAAATCATCGATATATGAAGTTAATACCAAACCCTCTAAACATTTGATGGTTTACGTTATAAGATATTTAGTGATGGCAAACTGAATGGAATATATTGGAAGATGTACTTGGAAAAATTTGATGAAGTTAGTAGGTAGGTGAATTGAAACGTTACTAATATCATTTTGGGATAAAAATATCGATAGGGGATGATCTAGGAAAACCCGGTTGTTATGTCGGCGTGTGAAGGCGATGGTCCTCACGTTGGCTCGTCGATTTCTATTGATCCCTACTCAACAAAGGTGAAGGATGGGACAGCACTTTCTGCCCGTTACCGCCTACCGCATGCAGGAGTGCTTAAGGATTTCAGCTCGGCTGCGATCCTCGGCGCGATTGCTCGCCGACCGGAGGGATGCAGTACATTTACCTAGTTCCTAGTTGGGGGCAGACAACTACTAGGTGAAATGGGAGCAGAGGCCGGCGCGATGTGCTTACTGTGACCTCCGAGGAACTTTGGGCTTCTAAGAGAAGGCGAGGTAGAACGAGAAATAATCAAGTCGATTGTTAGAAGACGAATGCACGAATGTCTCTAGGTGAAGCCCTGAGTCCTCCTTTTATACTACTTTAACAAGGTAAAGGGAGAGTGGAGGAGGGTGACGTCAAGTGACGTGTTTGTCCCTCGTACCTCACTCTACCGACCTGGCAGGATGAGTCACTCAGGGTGTCCTTTATTGGAGAACTAACATATTCGAGTATATGAGTGATTACACCAGTTTAAGTAAGTATTTAACCTCGATGCTTAAAAAAGTTATTGGGTATGAATTATAGAAATTAGCGTAGTCAAAAAACTGAAAAAAGTGTGAAAATGTCATGGTTTTCAGAGCACTACGTCAGTACCACAGAGGTTTCGGGGTCGAAAATTTGGGGATAAATTACTGTTGAATGTTACCGTGTAATGTACTGTAGGCATGGTCTTTCAAAATTGAAAATAATTGTTGTGAAAACTTGTTTTACTTCGCATAGTAGGTACCTAATTAGTTATAATCTAGAAGCGCCTCCATTACTTTTGGCTCAAGTCAAATAATTGAGCCTTGAGTGACAGTGAAGGATCTACAGTTTACACTTGGTGTAGATCATCTCGATCACTTACTGTTTGTTCTGGAGTCAATACACTGAAATCAAGCCATCACGTAGGTACCTACGAAGGTTCGAATAAATTAATTGGTGTTTTCACAGGTACAGGCGTCCCTTCTCATCCATTCATTTATTTGATCAATAATTTTATTTAACTGACCAAACTGAGCCAAATGTCGATAATGACCAATAATATCAGTTTTCAATATTGATGAATAAAACGTAATATATCAACAGTAATACATCGAATCGATTTATCTTGTCATCCCTTTTTCACTCCTGAAAACTTCTTTTCAGTGTTTCCATCTAAGCTCATCAAAAACGCATACATCCTCGCTTCGAGCCCCAGTTAAATCCTTTCTGCTCGTATTTCCTGATCTTCCGGTTGAGATCCGAACTTTCGTTGGGAGACAAAGGGTCAGGAACGTGGGATCAACAAACAATAAAGGTTCGTGTAGAGATGAGATTTTCCATTGAATCAACGACAAAGAAATAGGAACTGAGCTGACCCTTAGTGGAGTTATAGAAGTAGGTTGAATTTGCTAGAGTTTTAGAGAAATCCTGAGCTCTATAGGTAGGTTCAACAATTACAAAAATAGTAAAATTTAAAAATACATTTTTTTTCAAAAGTAAAATTTTTGTCAAAGGCCGTGTTTTTAGACTTTCACTTTCAAAACTACTCATTTTAGACAAAGTAAAGAGAGGGGAACTTGAAGGAAATATAATCAGCTTCAATCTGAAACATGAATCATACCTGTACCCATAATAGTTGTCTAAAAAATGAATGAAAACCAAAAGTCGCAGTCACATCCTTTTTTATGATGAATTTCGGGGTAAGGAGAAGGTATTCTTCGTTCAGTATTTTTCATTCACAGCACAACTCAGAACAAAACTTTTATCACTGTGAAGGAGAATTTTATAGCACTTCCGAATCATAAAACCGTTCTCAGTGGCAAAAATCCCAGAATTCGGGGCGGCTATTTTTCAGAGCTTATCGTGTTCTAGGCAAATTCGAAAAACTGAGTACAAACTTTATAACAGAACATGAATAAAACATCAAACTTTATAGAGTACGCAGGCACTTTTTGGCTGGTGCTATTCACTCATAAAATGTTTAACGAATTTAAAATTCACCACAATATATATCAAGTATTTCATAGTTCGACTCACAACGAGTTACTTAATACATAAAAATGTATTTAGACACTCGAAAAAGCACCCAATCCAACTCCAGCAGAGACTCGAACGTAATGCTCTATCGGTTTCTAGTTCTCAAAACAGCCGTTGAGCGCTGATGTAGAATGGTAGCAGCGGTACCCCTTCTCCTATCTATTTGACTGTCTCCTAGCTTTTTGGTTTATTATTTTCAATAATGAACTTTTGGAATCGACCAAGAAAAAAATTGTTTAACCCCCTCAAAATTTGTTGGTTTACGTTTCAAGGTACCTGCGTAGAATCCAAAAATCGAATAAAAATTTGGCTGTCCGTCCGCCGTACACGGCACTTTCCTTAGTTCCCATGGACCAATTTTGATGAAATTTGGTTTAAGGGTTGAAAATTAAGAATTGAAATTTTGAAAACGCCCTAGCTCAAAAAATGTTGATATAAAGGTATAGTTTTTTCATCAATTTAAGATAGTATTGAATTTTTAAGGACCGCGCGGAGCTCCGTTCGCTACTTACGAGAACTTAAGGGTTGGACTTACAATAAATCAGAAACACGAGTGTTAATCGCAAAAGAGGCCTAATCTCCGTTCAAATTTCAATCGCTGTAGGTACGTGGTAGGTAGATAGTATCTGGTTGGTAGGTAGTGACAAATTTTTTTTTCCCCAACGCCATTTGGCCATTGGCTATTCCGCCATGCGGCCTCTTGCAGCCCAATATATTTTGGATGTCTTCGACCAACTGGTGTCGTCAGGAAGAAAGAAAACAATGGCAAAGCCGAGTTCTTTGCTGACGAGTGATCTATATAGAAAAATAAATAACCTTAAACGTAATAATTTGCAGCGTTTTTAGTTGTTTTTCATTCCCTGTTAGCTCCACCCTAGTTCTCGCGCCGCCCTAAATCAATGAAACTTCAAGTTCCTGTTTAGCTCGCAGAAGCATACATTTCGGTATCCCTCTCTCCAAATTTGCCTTCGTTTGTACATTCAGCAAAGTCTTCGATTTACTTCAAGAATTCAGCACCGGGGCTCCTGTCAAGCTGCAGTGACTTCTACACGTGAGTCTCATGAATTTTTTATAGAAAAATCCTACGTACCATTGTGCTACGCTTTTTTCATGTAAATTCCTAAAATTGCGGGTACTTTCTCAACTAGTACTGAAACTCATCATCATCCCCTGCCATCCAGTTCTTCGGATTGATCGAAATTCGTGGAATATTCCTTAACTATTTTAACTCTCATCTCAGCATCTCTCTGTTCTCCAGCAACTAACCAATTTTTTAGGCACCACACAAATCAAACTTGAATTTGGGCTGCTTGGTCCGATCCTGTATTAACCAACTAGAACAATATCACGTCCAAGAAAGAAAAAAAATCAAAAAAAAAAAAAAAATCTAAAATGAACGTAATTATTCGAATAAACTCTTTTTCCTTCGCCTATTCTCGAAAGAAAGCACGAACCGTTGTAATAAAAACCAATTTTTATTCTCTCGTATTCAAGAAAGGAATGGATGGGATCATGTTTTCCCGAGAAATGTAATTAAATTAGTAGAGAGCTTCCCTTGTAGTGCGGATGGTTGGGCAGAATTGGACGATGTTCTTGAGCATCATCCTACCAAGATCTTGTTCCATTATACGATTCCAGTGCTTGAGTGCGCCCGACCTCTGCACCTTGTTGCGTTCTTTTGAGAGTTGAAAAAAAAAAGTGCCTAATTGGTATCTTTGGCTTTTGTTCGGATTCGCGCTGGGATTTTTCTATGGAGAATAAAAACTTTTTTTATTACGCACACCGTTAGAAATACAAATCTTACATCGTCATTTCTTATCTCCCTTCACAGAGAAAAAACGTCTGCCAAGTTGGGTGGGCAGTATAGCTTCCTCACTCATTGTAACATGGACGTATAGAATCAGTTGGCGAAAAAATTATGATTCAAAGAGTTATTGAATACCAAAATATTAGCGGTCCACCGTCTAGGACCTAACCCACACAATCCATGAAAATTTCATCGAAATTGGTTGAATAGTTGCGGAGTTTTGGTTGTAACAATAAATTTAAAGTTCGCGCATGCGCAGCGGCTATTGCTTGACCAATATGATTGAAACTTATAAGGTGTCTCTTAGAAGTTAGTCCCTAACTAACCTCCAAATTTGAGCAAAATCGGTTCATTAGAAACCGAGAAATCGAGGTTCCAGGAAATTCACGTTTGCGCATGCGCACTCGCTTCTATTGGTCCGAAGGTGCTGAAATTTATAGGGGACCGTCTAGGACCTAACCCGCACAATCCCTGAAAATTTCATCAAAATCGGACCACAGGTTGGTATAGTTTTGCCCGGGACAAGGATTGACCACAGACAGACCGACAGACAGACAGACAGACAGACACGGAACCAAAATTGTTCGGGAAGCTCTAAAACGCAAAAAGCAAGTGGAAATTTTGATTTTGGAGGACATTTTTTTTTCACTTCTTTCACGAATACAAAGCTTCCCTACCTTCGGTAGTGAGGAAGCAAAATTGAGGTCAAATTCAGAACTCGATGGAATTGAGAAGAATTGAGGCCAGAAAAACTAGAACTCGATGGAAACGCTTCAAATTACTACACAAAGGTTTATTATTTTTCTGTGTAGATCCCTGTGTAGATATTTTTGCTTCACAATCAATTTTATTTGGAAGAAATGGGTTGTGCACAACAAAGAAACGAACAACGATCGCATTTCGGTCAGCTAAAATTTGAAGGGAGATTAGGCCTGTTGTGTGGAGATTAGGTGTGTTTTATGTTGAAAAACAAATGTGTAGTACTCAGTTAAAACCCGTCACCTTTCCGTGGACCACCCTGTATATTCGATTGAGAAAAAAGGAAAAGCTATCCTTGTCCATTATAACAATTCAAAGGAAGAGTGTGCTGAACAATATGATCCAGGGGCGGCTACTGATAGGAGCATAGGTGCATGTGCACCCCCAGCCAATTAAAAAAGAAAAAAATCAAAGCTAGTTCCTCTGGGTTTGAAGAGTAGGTTGGCTAGTGACAGAAGACACGATCGTAGGCTCTGTGCTAGTTGAATCTACCTGCGAAAACAGTGGCGGGGAGTTCCCTCTTTTATGACCAATCAGCAGCGGTTCGCGCAAATCCTGTTTTATGCTCCGTTCTTGACGAGGGTGACGTGTTTCAAGATTGACCAACCAGAGAGCACGAAATGTGACCTTGAGGAGAAGGCTGGAAGATGTGCACTTGGGGTGTGTGAGTGAGTGGATCTCCAATTTTATTATTTTACTTCCTGGCTCACTGGTTTCCTGGTTTCCTTATCGTAAACAAACAGAACTGATAAGGGCATTTCCCGTTTTTCGTTTCAGTCCACCGTTTTGTTCAAAGTATTGTGATTATTTAGGAGTGTTGTAGGTACTATGAATAATTCGGTACATTACATTAACGTAAACTATTCGAGTTTATCAGTCTTGGAAAAGTGCGACAGTCGAAAAACTCCAGACTCCAGCAGACGTTAAAATGTAAAAATCGTGCACATTCGTACCGTAAGTTTAATGTCGAATAATGTTCGACTTCTTATAATATTATTATAAAAAGGTAGATTGGCTTTGCGGGTGTGAAGTGACTAACAAATTATTTTGCTTTGTTTGCCTACTTTGTTCTACTAACTGAAATGAGGCTTGGGTTAAAGACAGCATAAGTGATCTGGCCCATTTAGACCAAAAAATTAAAAAACGCATTGGCTGTCTCCCATAAAAACGCTCTGTAGATTTGCGTATGATGGGCCGTCAAAATATAATGCAACAACTCGACAGTGCATATCGTCTTAATCCGATGCAAAAAACCGAAACGATTAAAAAAAGTAGGTACATTCTTGTTTTTGGTCTCGAATCATTAATTGTTTTTCTCGAATCATCGTTAATTTTTCTTCCGAGTTGGAAGATGTTTTGAATCGTCACGGGCAAATATACATTTCAGCTTTGCAATAAGATGGATGCATTTCTTGGGTTTAGACCTTTGATGATTAAGTATTTCAGAATTTCTGTTAACCACTAGAGAACATAATTTTTCGTGTCTGTTGCACCTACGTATTTAGTACCGTTTGCAATTTTAAGATGAAAAAGTTACCAAGATTTATTCCCATTTACATATCGTTGAAATTTCTATTTGGCAGAAGAGCACCTATTCTGTCCCTTCTCCATAGCTTCTCCTGATCTCTATGCACCCCCTGAGTTTAGGGCAGGAGCCGCCACTGATATGATCGTAGTTTTATTAGTATAGGTGCCAAAAACGGTAAGAAGGTGCTCTTCCTTCATCCTTCATTGGCTAATTTTCCATATTCACCTATTTCTGTCTATAAAAATCTCACTCTAGCCTACTTTCTACGATGAGAATGATTGTTACCTCGACAAGCTTTTCGGCGTTGTAGCGCCCGAGCCCTTCCCCAACTTGGAGGTGGAGGCTGCCCCACTCCCAGGACGCGCTGTGAGGTCGAGGATCCGCGCAGACGACGAGTCCCAGGACGGCGTCTGAACCCCTGAGAGCGATTACCTCGCTTCCAGAACTGGCTCTCATCACTTGAGGCGCTCCTATCGGACAAAATAAGCCACAATATGAAAACAGATTGATATAAACATTAATTGTTCAACATAAAATACATTTCAATGAAACACTTTATATCGCATTGGCTTGATTTTCTTAGCAATGCACTTGATGATATTTGCAGCAGAGATGCCATCTATTGGACAGCCCTACGTACAGCAAGACGTACTTAGGTGCTTTCCATCACTAGGAACTTTCCAGGTTGATATCCAACTCGGACCCTTTTATTTCTGACCAAATCCTCCGTGACCAGAAGGGCACCCTTTGACGGGGGAAAACGGCGACCGTGGAGATAAAATCCGGACCGTGAATGGTCGACCCTGGAATCTTCGACAGAAGGGGTGGGAGTTATTCAAATCCTTTTAAAAGGGACATCCCCCAACCCCTTTTCTCACTCACCACTTTTCCGCCAAACGCGGAACCTTGATTCCAAAAGCCTCCCTTTTCAGAAAATGACGGGTGAAAAAAGAGGGAAGGAACCGTAGTCACGGCAAAGGGTTCGATCCCCGCTCGGTTTATCCATCGATCCACAAACACTCTCGATCCTTCTTTGTGGAAAAATCCACCCCTCCTGAATAATTCTCACTGTTGGTTAAGCAGCGTTAGGTTTTTTTTTCAGTGACAAAAAAAAGTTGAATTGATGGAACAATGACCCCAGGACCCCCCAACTCCCGTCACATGACACTCAAACCAACAGTTCAAACATATTTACATGAAGCTCTGAGTGTCACATTCAAGGAAAAAATTCAACAGCGAAACCCCATTTAAAAAGTTGGTATCAGAATCAACCGAGATCGGCTTTTTTGAGGCAAAACGTTGATACTTCAGTGCTCCTTGTTTTAAAACTTTTTAAAAACGTTTTCCGGAGACCCCGAATACCTACCTGATTTTGTTGGAAGCCATTACACGGTTCTTCACTCTCAGGATAACATACATCTCACTCAACTTTTCGATTAGATGGTATTTTGCAGTTCAAAGTTGTAAACTTTCGTACCAACAAAAAAGAAAAACGCTGAAAATTATTAGATAAATATATATTCTATATGGCCACCCCGTGGACCACTCTAGCTGTAAAGACATCTAGACTATTAGTACAAATCAACTTGAAACTATGGTTGAAGCAGCAATTCAGGAATTTCAACGTTGCCATTCCAAATCACATAAGAACACATAAGAAGAACTGCAGATAGGGCAGCACAAAAAAAAGCTGCGCTATGTCACCTTATGAGAAACATAAATGGTCCCAAACCATGCAAGAGACGACTGCTGATGACTGTTGTGCAATCAATGCTCTTGTATGGGGCGGAGGTGTGGGCGGACGCCATGAAGGTAGGATGTCTCCTACAGCGAAAGGTCGCAGTTCAACAGTACAGAACAGTCTCAGAACCAGCCGTACTAGCCCTTGCAGTGATCCTCATTCATCTCATGGCCACAGAAAGAAAGAAAATGTGCAACGGAAGAGATCTAGGAGAGCGATCCCGCATTGCCAAAGAGGAGAGAGAGCTGTAACAATATAGGTTGGATTTCCATCTGTACAACAAATGAGAAATACACCTAATTGCCCATATATGAGACAGAGGAGGGTGTGACGACCCTACCCCTTCAAACCAGTGATTAGATTAATCAGCCGGCCTGAAGAGAATATCGATTCATATCTCTATGAATCGGATATCCCTAAAGGCGTAGCTCCAACAAATCGGGAACAAACCAATTGGATTCTCCCTTATAAAAAAGTAGGATCTTCACACTCCTCTCCCTAAAACATACTTCTGGGTTTCAAACAGAAGTATGTTTGAAAACAAGTCAAAGGGACTGAAAAATAGTATGAAGCCCAGGAAAGGACGTCTGGAAGCTTCAAGGGGATTCCTCCATCGTAATGGTACTATTGCAAAAGAAGAAGAAGAAGAAGAATGCCACGAATGGGTCATTTATGCCACCAATGGGCCATTTATACATAAAAGAATAAATCAATGGAACTGAGGAGAAAGCAAACTAAATAAAGAATACGAACGACGAAACATTCAAGTGTAATGATTGAAAAGGCAAATGCAGAAAAGGCTTATATAAAAGAAAAACGTAATTGAAATTAATAAAATGCCAGATTGGCAAAGCCTAACAAGAGACTGAATTTAATTGCCGGATTGGCGAAATTTAATGAATGAATTTAATTGCCGGATTGGCGAAGTGGAAGAAAGGAATGAATTTAATATAGAGATTCCTTCTGGATATCTCTTTGAGTAATTCCTTCTGGAATACCCAAGAAAAAGTGGAGGGGAAATGATGAAATAAATTCAGTGCATTTCCACCGAACCACGCTCTGCTACCATGTAACAATATAGGTTGGATTTCCATCTGTACAACAAATGAGAAATACACCTAATTGCCCATATATGAGACAGAGGAGAGTGTGACGACCCTACCCCTTCAAACCAGTGATTAGATTAATCAGCCGGCCTGAAGAGAATATCGATTCATATCCCTATGAATCGGATATCCCTAAAGGCGTAGCTCCAACAAATCGGGAACAAACCAATTGGATTGTCCCTAATAAAAAAGTAGGATCGTCACAGAGCTCACCATGGAAAGATGGCAGGATATATGGAAAGGAGAAACCAGAGGCTGATGGACTGCGAGGCTGATTCCTAAAATCAAGACATGGCTACAGTGGTAAATACATGGAGAGGTAAATTTCTTCCTAACCCAGTAGGTACCTTTCAGAGCACAGACTTTTCTACACCTACCTACACAAGGTGAGGAAGGTGAGGTCCTCAAAATGTCCCAACTGCCAGGGGAACAAGGATGATGACGCATTCCATACATTATTTGAATGCATGCGATGGACAGGGGAGAGGAACTGACTAAGGGAGAAGTTGCATCTCGCAGCACAAGACACAACACCAGAGGCAGTCATAGGAAAGATGCTGGAAAGAACTGGACCTCTGTGGCAGATTATGTGGAAAAAAATCCTTCAAGAACGGGAGAGGCAGCGAAGGGAAACCATGAACTAAGAACTAAGAGAACTAAGAAGATTCCCAGGACTCAGCCTGAAGTAATGTGTTGAACAGTTCCAGGCTGATATCCAACATGGGATAAGGAGGTGAGGTTTTAGTGGGTTTGAATCCCACATAACCTGTGCGAGCGGTTCTGTCGGGTATCTTACGAGATCCAATTTCCATCCCTGGATCTTTAAGATTCCCTCCCCCACACGAGAAAAAAAAACGCCATTCCAGAGCAACAAAACACAATATGATTCTGGAAAATTTCGCTTGAGTGAAGATCGTCGAATGTAAGGCGTTCGGGGTGATGACGTAGACGAATGAAGAACCTTTGAGTAAAAAGTCGCAGCATTTTAGCTGAAGTGTGAAGAACAACTCAGTTAGGTGCATTATTAAAGGCGCTTGAAGATGAGATGTTAGAGACGGTTCTTGTGTAGGAGTTGAAAGCCCTTCATCTCACACAGAAACTGTACGGTGCACTCTCACCTTTTCTTGAGTGGTTTCATCGCCTTCTCCTCTCCTCCTCTTGAAAACTTGAAGCTTTGTCTAAACGGACAATGGTATTTTCACTGGTTCATCGCGAGCAGTGTAATACCATTGAAGGAGGAATATTAAAGAGCGATAAATGGGGAAATATTGGAGCTCGAGAACGATAATTGGAAGCTCAGAATTCAGCTAATGGAGATATTGCCGAGTTGAATAATTTAATCAATAATCACGACTTCCAGCTAAGAAGAAGAAACCTCCTTAGTATACTTCCCTCATTGATAATGAAAACGCAGCTAAGATGTATTTTCTATAAGATGTATGGAAGGTATTATATGATGTCAATAGATTACTGGTATTATTCGGAAATACTCAAAGATTGACGATGTCCTTAAATTACATACAGAGTAACCTATCAAATCCTGTAGGATCCAAGAGAAATGAACTTGGTCAACATAGATGAGGTGATTTATAGCAGGGAAAGGAAAATGTGCTTAGAAATGACAAAGAAAATTGATGTGTTTACACGTCATCTGGTGTGAGTTTGGCTTCCTCACGAGTGAGACGGAATAATGAAATTGGAGGAGATGCCAAGACTCTTCATATCGTCCGTGTTTCATCAGGATGGGAGGATAGGAAAACATTGAAAGATCTGAAAGGTACAAAGGAGACCTTATGGGGAGTGTAACCAGGTTTTGGTGGTTGGTTTTCCTGTTGAATAATCAAAAATTAACTTCCCTCGACCGGGGTATCGATCTCCTATCATTCCGGTTCTGAATCGGAGCTCCTACCACATGAGCTAAGGAAGTGAATGGACAGAAATGCGAAGAGGTTGCTGATCACAACATCTCTCCCCCCCCCCCCCATTAGGAAATCTTAGGTACTCCGTTACCTAGTCAGGGCGGTGAGAGGCAGCTTTGGCCAACGTTTTCCAACCCAGTGAGAACGCGCTATTTTTGACTGGCTTCGGAGTTGTTGTTATTGTTCCTTATTGACGGGGCGGGGGATCTGCTGACCTCAACGTTTGTCCGAATAGGCGGTGGCTCGACTCGTATCTTGAGAGGGAGCTGTTTTGATGACCTAATCTTAATGAATTAATGTTTCTCTGAGAAATGCTGAGGAGACTATTCATGTCCTACTGACTGCGCCACAATGTTGAATCATCAAAAATTAACTTCCCTCGACCGGGGATCGATCTCCTATCATTCAGGTTCTGAATCAGAGCTCCTACCACATGAGCTAAGGAAGTGAATGGACAGAAATGCGAAGAGGTCGCTGATCACAACATTCCAACCACCAGGTGTTAGTTACCATGAGGTGTTAAGCTGGTCTCCTTGTCTCCATTTACGCTTGGTGAGAACCTCATGTCAAATTTATGAAGACTATTTGATGCATAACCACATCGAAGATCAGGTGACATTCCTACTCCGCACCTATGGACAGCGTCAAATATACTTACTCAGGTAAAAACAGCAAAGTACAGCTTCCAAGGCAGCTAAAGTACCAATACAGCTTAGTATACATGTATAGCTGTATGGCTAAGTAGTAGCTGTAACAGGTTGAGGCGGAGTTGCAAAAGCCAGTCTGCCCATTGAAGGTCTACATCTAGGTAGATATTGACTGACCCAAGTATGCTCTCAAAGCATTAGGCCACCAACCAACGAGTAATTCATAGAATATTTTCGACATCAGCACCCCTTGGAAGCAACAATGTTATATAAGCCACTCTCTTGACTGACCTTTGAAAATGTAACTGGAAAAAGCTGAGGAATTCACAACTTTTCTCTGAACTGCCTTCACATTCACGTTTGAAGAAGCAAAACCCTTCCATAAAAACTGGTTTAAAAAATGAGAAAAACGATAAAATGAAAAACATTTCGAGTAGAAGATTGCCGGCAAAGCATTAATTTGTTTCAAGCTCGCCTTTCTTTCTTTTAGGATTTGTTGCCGAGTCGTCGTTAACGCTTTTCAAAATATAAATTACTCTTGTAATAACGGAAAAGAATGGTTTTATTATTCCGGTAAAGGCAGTTCTTTACAGAGGTTCGCCGTTGCTCTCAGCTCCTAGGGCCTCTTCTTTCATAGCATTAGTGGATAGTGGAGGAGGGATTTTCTCCTTAAAACCAAGTTATATGACTACCAATCTTTGGCAGATATGAAACTAGAACGTAATAAAGATTATTAGACTCAGGCAAATACTCTCGAAGTAATACGTAATATAAACGAAATTTTTAGAATTTAATCGTTGTTTCCAAGCGGTAAGAGGCTCCTATCTAAAATCTTTGATTTAGACAATAGATTATTTACAACTAGCAGAGAAGCCTGCTAAATGCAGGCAAAAACAAATCGTAGATAATATATCGATGGTGGAGACGCTCATTTCGAAAATACCATGGCGCGTTTATACTTCTCAACACAGTATTTTGAAGTCTTTGGTTGATTTCTGGAAGTTGAAATGACTCTGTTGTTGTCAGGTACAGTTCAGCCTCCATTTCGATACCTCACCATCTCTTGAATACTTATTCGATTGAATAATATATGTAATAAAATATTCATTCCAATATCATTGTCACAAATGGTCGGAACGTTGATAATTTGAAGTCTGCACAGAATTTCGTGTCACGTCGTTCGTACTAGTATAAATCCAAATTCTAACCGATCCGATCGAAAAGGGGTGTTCTTGCCGTTGAATAACCAATAGTTTTTCGTTCGGTACGTTCCCAGTGCGTTTCAATTGAACACATATGTCCGTATACATATACAATGCCCATTTGCATCGAGCTTTGTTCGGATCTCCCTCGCTTCGCCGTGTACTCTTCGAAATTTAAGCGAACCCCTCTCGCCTGAATACGTTTTTCGACGTATCCATCCATCCAAGGGAGAGTGGGTTATCATTGATTGGAAGCTACCGGGGGCAAAAAAGGATTGGAAAAGGCAACTGACGGCGGGAGGGGTTGGAATGGAAACAGAGAAGGAACCGTCATTCCATCCAGTTCCACGGGCAGCAATCCTGACCAACTCCAGGTCGAACCTATTCTGGCGCTCCCGGTTAAAAATTAATCACCGAAAAGCAGCAGAGGAGGGAAAATTTCATGGGCTCGCACCCGAAACGTTTAGTTCCTTTTTTCTACGTGCGTGAGCTCCTAATGCATTTATACGGTTTTCAGCCACCGGTATTTGGGGAATATTGGGTCAGCATTCGTTGATCCATTTCTTGATTTATGGGTATCATCAACGGATTGTGCGATCAACGCGAAAAACAGGATCCATTTTTCCTCTCATGTGTGCATGAATATGTAGGTTAGATTTTTCTTCCTCATTTCAGAGGGCTTCAAAGATCAAAATTTCACCGGTATTTTGCGTTTCAGAGCAATTTTCAGTGGATTGAGGGTTAAAGGCCGCCAGTGATGATTTATGGGGTGGTTGCAGTAGCTCACTGATAGACCCACTATAAATTGAATAAAAAACATTCATAAAAGTGATGTTAAAAAAGATAAGAAGATTCTCGTCAGATAAATTGTTTGAGGAGTTCAAGGTCAACACAATTAGGGAAATGATTGAACGATTGACAGTAATAAAAATATATCAAAAGATTTAAAATTGGGGCTATTGAAAATTCAAAAATAGGTAGAACAAGGGAATACGAATTGCCGTTTAGAACAACTAAGAATAGACAAAATCGCTACGATTACAGTGGGTCAAAAATATTTAACAACTTACCAATTAAAATTAGAAAAATACATGATAAGTTAAGTTTTAAAAGATTTTTTTGGATAAAAAGCCATAATATTTATTTTATTTTATCCAAAAAAACTTTTAAAACTTAACTTATTATATTATATTATATCATATCATCTAATATATATTATATTATATCATTATATTATAATGATGGAGATAAATATGTAATATAAGAAGGTGTACAATGTATGAGAAAGCATAACTATACCGATTAAATTATTATGCATGAAGTGGAATCCGACGTACGGCATGTAAAAAAGAAGAAATTTATATTATTTAATTTGAGTATATTGCGACGCCACCCCTCAGCGCAAGTTTCAATCTTAAAGAGGGGTTCCTTTACTGTTGTCTGAAAGTGCCATAGACTCAAATTCAAGATACTACGATTGTCCAAAATCGCTCAGATCCAGGTGAACTCCAAGACAATTGCCAATAAATTCACTGCATTTGGAGCAGTACCTAGCAGCCACTGCTTAAGATATGAGCTAAACTTTCAGGCATTAAATGTATCAGCCAGTAGATGGTTCCATACAAATTTAATGGCGACGCAACAGTCTGCTTACGCATAAACAGAATAAACTTGATTTTCCAAAACATCGGTGTATCGCCCGATTTTTTTCCTGTTTGGGAGATTGGTTCCAGAGTAGTTTCTGGGGAACAGCCCTGCTATAATATAGCAGTTATATTATATTATAATATATATTTATATTATATTATATTATAATATATAGTTATATTATAACTACCAGGGATATTCAGAGAGGATAACAGAATAGGTATATCGAAAAATCTACATTAATTTAAAATTTTTTAATTACGTGCGGATGGAACCTCTGAGAACTAGAAATGACATGAGCGTGACGTGCATTCCGAGGAGAATTTTTTGTGAATTTCGTGTGAGAAAAAATAGTTCTGGGAAGAGGTTGGCAGCACTTTTGAGTTTATTGACGATCGACATAAATATCGATACCAAGGCAGCAGCAGAAGTTGGAAACCATCAAAGTTTACAATTTGTTACTTTCTTTACTTTATTGTCAATCATTGATGGTTTTGGGTTATTATTTTCTATAATAAACTTTTGGAATTGGGCAAAAATTTCATGAATTCTTTTTGAGCTAGAAACCCGACTTTTCATTCACTCAAATGCCACAGTATGACGGAATCCACTGGAATGTAGCAGAAACTCTCCTCACATAGAAACTCCACGAAGGCAAAACTCATCAATTTTTTTAAATATTTTTATTGTGAGCGTCTATTTGTCAATATATTAACTAGTTACATTTGAGGTAAGTATTGTACATCAGGTAGATGTCATCTAGATATTTACTTCACATATATATTACGTATTTCTCATGCAAGTGTTAGTCCATTGACTTTCACTACATTAAAGTTGCACTTCAGCGTCCAGTGGCTTGGTCCTTTTTAGACGTCGGATTTCTTGAGTGTTGCCCAGAAGCTGGATGGCTTCTGGGTTTGTGTGCCTGAAGCCTCTTTTCGTAGTTTCTTGCTTATCTTTTTGCTACCTCTCTAATAGTCTCAATTTTCAGGTCTTTGTGGAGGTCATCATTACGAATGTACCACGGAGCATTCACAATACTCCTCAGTATCTTATTTTGGAACGTTTGAATAATTTTCATGTTACTTTTCGCTGTGCATCCCCATAGCTGTATACCATAGGTCCAAATTGGCATAAGTACTGTTTTGTATAGCAGCACTTTGTTGTGTAAGCTAAGCTGTGAATGTCGGCCCAGGAGCCAATACAGTTTTCTGAATTTGATTGTTAGCTGTTCCTTTTTGACGTGTTCTTCCCACTTCAGCTTCGTATCTACGTAAACAACGTACTAGAGTTGGTTATGTGTTGAGTGAGCAGAGGGAGGTTGTTTCAGGGGTACCGCAGGGTACTGTACTTGGACCCCTTTTGTTTCTTCTCTACACTAATTAACTAATGGAAATAAAAACAGAGGGTAATATTTTCGAGTTCGCCGATGATACAGCGATGATTTTTTGGGGCAAGGATTACGGTGATTTACTGCGTAGGGCCAGTTTTGACCTGAGTATGGTTAAGCAGTGGTTGGACAGAAATATGCTTTGCCTTAATGTGTCAAAGACTTCGATTCTTAAATTTTCAATTTCTAATGTTCCCACCCCCAGTACTGAAAGAGTGAGGACGATTACTCATGTTCCATGCAAGATATCAAGTGTAACTGCGACATTTTACCATTTTCTGACGCCTGTAAGTATCTGGGAGTATGGTTTGATAATAATTTAAAGTTTAAACACCATATTGGTTCCCTGATTACTCGTTTGAGAAAGTTGCTTTATGTATTCAAAGTTGCTCGTGATTTTTTACCGAAGTATTTGCTGCAAATCCATGGTTTACATGGCTTTGGCTGGTTCCATTATTAAGATGGTATCGTGGTGTGGGGTGGGACTTGTACAACTCACTTGAAACCTCTACAAACTGTCCAGAATGCTGCGTTATCCTACTGTGCTACTCTATAAAAACTTTAATGTATTGAATATTAAGCAGTGCTTTCTACTATCCTCTTGTTTGAGAGTATTTGAATCTGGTTTATGTAGCTCACTTATTTCAAATTTACCACATTCTAGAACTGCTAGCAGCAGCAACGTAAGGTTACCTTTGAATAGGACTGAATTTTATAATCGGAGCTCTTTTGTGCAGGCCATTAAATTCTTTTACTATAATAATATTTACCCTATGGATTTAACCAGTGTGAAACATTTTAAGAAGTTTTTATTATCAAAATGTATTTTTTTCTCTCAATAGCTTATTCTGTAAATTTTAATTTTCTTCTTTTTTGATTTGATGGCATTGTACAGTGCTCTACCGGCTCATTTCAGGCTCTGCCAGTTTACACAAGTTCCTTTGAACTTTTTAACTGGCAGGCATATGTTTATTAACAACAAGTATTTGTATTTCTCTTCTTATATTTTTTTCATATGCCAATAAATAAACAAATAAATAAATAAATAAATAAACATCTAGTGTCATTCCCAGATATTTAGCTGAGTTGGAATATGTGACTGTGGATTGATTCAATATCAGCATCTGAAACGCAAGAAGTGAGCTGACGATTAATACGATGGTGTTTAGGTATCTTATTGGGCAATGGGTTGAAACTTCCAGTTGATTATGGAACGAAGCTTGGAGAGTACCCACAGTGCAACGCGAAAAAAATTCTATCTCTCGTACAACTACCAGGTACGATATAAAATCCAAGTGTCTCTGTATCTACCAACTAACCTCGAGGAAAATATCAACAAGCTCCCCATAGTTGTCTCACACAGTGCTCGCCACGCCCTCGCACCAACTACGGTTAGGTATAATTACGCCCTTGAATCCTCCCGGGTCGTTGAGGTTTTATACGTTACAGGGAGTGCATTTTCCCCTTATCGCTCAACCACCACGTAGCCCGCGACCTCTCGAAAATAAAACGGCGTATTATTGCCAAGTACTCCCTCTCTCTTCTTCCAGTCTTATTTGCCCTTTCTAACCGCGAAATCCTTGCAGTAACTCCAAGGGCTAGTTTTACGATCGTAATCCGTTTCGAGGAGAATTTCCCCCCATCGGTAGTTCTTCCAGTCTGCTTCCCCAAAGAGGCTTAATAACCTTCTTGACTTTTATCGTGATAACACGGAAAGAGAGACGGAAAGTAGAAAAAAGTCCCCAGTAAGAGAAAGACGGACGACTTTTGCCTCTAATTGGCTTCCAACGGTTCCGTATAATTTTATAAGACCCCCCCACCACCACCAGCACCCTCCAAGCCTACGTTTTCTCTGACCTCAACAACAAACAGTAATTGCTTTCCGGGTTTCTCTCCTTGACTTTTGGGAGAGGGAGCGACAAAGAAAAGGATTGGAGCATTCCCATTTATCTCGAGATTGCAGCAGCTGTTTGAACGATTCATTCCTTGCAAGAGCAATCCGTTGAGTTTCTATAAATTATTTACAATTAGGTGCCGTTTGAGCATTGTGAAGAGGCTAGTAGTAAACGATGTTCCTGGGGATACAAATCAAATCATTCATTTGATTTGTATTATTTTCAATAATGAACCATTGGAATCGAGCAAGAAATGTTTACACTTTCCTAAATTTGATGGTTTACGTAGAATCCGGAAAATTTTCCGTTCATCGGCCGTACGTGGAACTTTCCATGGACCGAATTTGGTGAAATTTGGTACCTAATAACATCAAAGCTTTTGACTACAGGATACAATACTTGTCCAACGACTTCGAAAATCGGCTCAACTTCAAGATCCACTCCGCCCTCAAATCATTATTAAATTACAATCTATATCTGAAAAGCTTTTGGTTAGTTTCAGTCACTTCTAAAGAGGGGAAAATAGGGATTAAAATTTTCAAAACGCCCTTGCTAAAAATAAAAATTTTATACAAAGGCATTTTGTCGTAAATTTAAAAAAAAGTATCGAATATTTAGAACCGAATGAGACCACAGAGAGCTCTATAGAACCAACCATTCGCTTCCCAAGAAGTTTAAGGGGAGTACCTAGTCCAAAAAAAGGTAAAAAAATCGATTTTATTTCATTCTTATTTTTGACATGTAAAATTCTGAACAGTTCGGTAAAAATCAAATAAAAATCGGATAAATTGTTGATGAGTTACAGGTTTTTGAAAATTTTGAGTAGCGCAACAGAAAAATGATTTCAGAAGTATGATTTCTTGAAAAAAATTAGATTTTTGGGGGAATTATAGAAAAAATCTTAAAATCGTATTCAAAATAAGAATACGGGGGAAAATCGTATTCAAAGTGTGAATACAATTGTATTTATATTCATAATCGTATTTATGAATAAGAATTCGCCAATCCCTGATGTTTTATATGAACAAGCAAGCAATCAGCAAAGAGTGGCAAAAGTTGAATTTTTCCCAAGTACAATTCTAAGAACATGGTAAGACTCAGTTTAAGAATTTTTTCTAGCTAGCTATGCAGGAAGATCATTATTGTTTTACCCGTAGCTTCAAGATAATTCTCACCTTAACCCCCTTATCTGAGACGAATCGCGAATAAATTTGAGCAAAGTTAAACTCCATCTCGACTATTTCACTTGAGAATTCAGGAGAAGTTCAACACCCTTGTAGAAAAGAAATGAAACGAGCCGTCTCTTCGCCCCAAAGCTTGTTCTCCGCTTACTTATTTGCATTCTCATTTAAGAAAACATAGTAGGGTCGGCCGCCTCTCCATAATTTCCCTCAGCCCGTAGAACGGTGTGAAAACACGGCTAACGGTAAATGGGTTCGATTCACCCCGCGGGAGAAAAAGAGGAAGTTGAAATTTGTAAATTATTCAAGTCACGTGAAATCCGGCATTGGGGTGAAAACAAATGTCGGGTTTCGGGTCCCTTGCACCTCTCCCCTATAATCTATTTTCACGCTGAATAATCGGACACCGCCGGGACAACCATTCAACAACTTTTGTAAATTAGGTGCTTGAATGGATGAACTTGAACGGATATTAATAAGGTTCCTGGTTAGATGAGCCCACGATTGACCCACCATTTGAAAGTCCGTATAATTGGAAAAGGTAAGGAAGGTCGAGGAATCTGCACTTCCGTATTTCACAAGTCGCCTTTGGGTGAACCTACAATTTGATCGTAGAATTCGTGCTTAACTTTATGAGAGTTAAGGAATAGCCAAGTGCTTTGATCAAATTTTTTGAACCATCAAAATCTATATGTCTATGTCATTTTTTGTGAGGAAATTATATGTTTTCGCCCGAATGTTGTTGTTACGGCTATTCTTAGAGTAACAGTGGAGTGAATGTGAACTGTGCTTATTTTCGCCAGGCTGGAGAGAAAATCTGTAAGATCCGCAGGTGGAGTTGGATCTCGTAAAATACCTAGAAGGGTCCGCGTCTTCAAGGTTATGTGGGATTCAACCCCTCCAAGATAAAACAATGTCCTTTTCTTCCACGTTGGAAGCTCAGCCTGGGACCGTTTAACAAATTACTTCAGGCTGAGTCCTGGGGCTTCATCAGTTCTGGATGGTGAGACGGACCAGGTGCTCCCTTCTCTCCCTCTCCAGTTCTAACAATGTCATCCTTGTCAGGATATTCTCTGCGTACACTGCCACAAGACTTCAGCCACCTTCCAGCATCTAACTGACAATAACTTCTGGTGTTGAACTTTGGGGAGCTACCCCAGCTCTGCTAGCAGCTGGTTTCTTTCAGCCGCCCATTTGGTGCATTTCAAGAAGGAACTGTGGTTCAAAAAACAGACAGTGTCGCATCAGTCAATCCTTATTCTTCATGTGTGCCACTCAATAGTCTGTCTCTTCTTTTTCCATTCCGAGTCTTCAGCATCCCAAGAAAGGACACTGAGTTGGGTCTGCGTCGAGAGTATCCCATCGTAGCACCAGCAGAAGGGATATACTGATCTTGGTTTTAGAGTAGCGTCATATGACAATTCAATGCTGCCGTACTTACTGAGAAAATCTGGAGCTCGAAGTCGGGTTCCTGATTTCAGGTCACAACGGACAAATACAGGACGGCTTAAAAACGCTGCAAATTATTACACAATGGTGTATTATTTTTTGGTTTTTTATTTTTCTATGTAGATCACTCGTCTGCAAAGCCACCAACGATCCAACATGAAGAAAAAAATCGATCGCATTTCGGTCAGCTTTAATTTGAACGGAGATTAGGCCTCTTTTGCGATTCAAACTCGTGTTTCTGATTTATGGTACGTCCAAACTCAAAATTCTCGTAGTGAGCGAACGGTTTGTCCTACAGAGCTCCGGGTGGTCTCAAAAAATTCTAAAAATTCTATAGAATCTTAAATTGAAGAAAAACAATACCTTTATATCGAAATTTTTTGAGTTAGGGCGTTTTCAAAATTTCAAAATTGATTTTGGAACCCTTAGAAGTGACCTACCTCAACCAAAATCTTAGGGGCATAACTAGACCCCAGAAGGAGCCTTCATACCAAATTTCATCAAAATCGGTCAATGCTAAGTGGCAAAAGTGCCGCGTACGGCGGACGGACGGCCAAATTTTTATTCGATTTTGGATTCTACGTACCTTGAAACGTAAACCATCAAATTTTGAGGGGGTGTTGAAATTTTTTTTTTCTTGGTCGATTCCAAAGGTTCATTATTGAAAATAATAAACCAAAACGCTCAAAATCGCAGCACGCTCAACGCTCAGGTCTGCATACGCTTGATTCCCGTCAGCATGTGTTCTTGTTTACACATTTCGTGCTTCCGCGGTCAGATCTGTCAATTAATTGCCAAAAGCTTAGGCGTAGTTTTCAGCATATTTGTGTAAAACTATCCTTTTAATATTCCAGCTACAGGCTGGAAGGAGCTCCTTTATTTACTATTTTATTTTCATTATAAATTTTATGCCAGGAATAAATTGATTTTGATTAATCAAAATCACCGCCTTTAGAATTCCAAACACTATGCTGCTCATGTTTTTGCCTCCTGCCATATTAGTCCATAATATGGACTAACATATTATGTTATCAAAACTATACCATAACTCCAACGGTACCGTCATATGAAATGAAATAATACTCGCAGTAATAATGGGTCATTTTATGTCTTCAGTGAAGACTCTTCACATTGAATTTATCAACTCCATTGTCACTTTTTATTTTCAAATTCTCATTTCAAAAGAAGAAACGTTCCCAGTGGAATATTTACTTCGTTCTTGTTTTTCATTTCCCCAAATTTAGTTTTCTCTTTCCGACCCATTAGTGAGGGGAATTCAAATGAATACTACGGGAGGCGTTCTGCCCTTTTTTCTCGGCAGGGGAAAAGGTAGGATGTGACTGGGCGTTGCGAAGGTGGAGTGTCCCAAGTCACGTTCTGACGCAGTGGGATTTTACGCAGGTTCTCTTGAAATTTTCTGTAGCCTGACTTGGTATCACGCATTCATCGTCAGCGTTATAGTAGGATTTGATAAGTTCGAAAAAACGTTCCAGACATGTGGCTTGAGATAAAAATTAAATACAAACTGGACCAGGATTTCTTGTGTACCTACAGATTCACTACAGCCTACAGATAGACAGACAGATTGATAGACCGTCAGGCGGATACGGTACCCAAATTGCTTTGAACTACTCAACGAATTCAAAGTTTCCCTAGCATTGATGGTGAGGGTGCAAACATTTCTAAAAAACGCTGCAAATAATTACAAATCTGTTTAATATTTTTCCGTATATTATACGGCTTATTCATTATCAGTGCCAACCAACGATAGTTTTGCTCATGGTTCTCAATCTAGTTTATTTTGACAGAAAGTACCTATCAGAGAGAAAGAAAAAATATGGGATTTTATCAGCTGATCTTTGAAATCTATTTCCGTCAGTGAATATCCACTTGCGATTCACACTCGTGTTTCGGCTTCACTATTCGTCCCTCTAAAGGGGGGTAGTCCGCTTTCAGCACCCCTTGGGCGCCTTCCGTTCGCTTTGCTTTCACTAAATTTTTTGAAATTGTCAAAACCGGTCGGATAGAAAAAAAATGAAAAATTGAAACATTATTTTTGAATGTAGAAAAATGGGTAATTCTCATGTTCCTTTTCTGACTAACCATTAAGCCAATCTATTTCAAATTTTCACACGTTCCCCTTCCATATATGGAATAAATGGAATGGAATATAATATATGGAATGGAAAGCCCTTGGCTTAAATATAGGTGTGAAGGCTCTTGAGGTTCAGTCAGATGAATTAATACACTGTTAGGCCGACGTTTCGGTATATTTATATACCATCTCCAGGGCTATAATGAAAAACCAGAGGGGTATAGACATACAGCACAACATCATTCTTGCATGGATCATTGACAGTATCATTTGAAGTATAGATTAATGATATTTTTACATACCTTGTAACCGGTGTAAATGTAATTCTTATGGCTACATCAGAAATTTAAACAACAGCACTTTTTAAAGTGGAAACTTGAAATTTTTGTAAGGTAGAAAGGCAGATTTTATTCGAGGCAGTTTTTTTTAATCACAATAATGCTATCTGAAAATCAGGTTGACAACTAGAAAGTGCGTAACAAAATAATGTAGGTAGCATCTCGTGGTAACCAAGTAAAAATATCATTAATCTATACTTGAAATGACACTGTCAATGATCCATGCAAGAATGATGTTGTGCTGTATGTCTATACCCCTCTGGTTTTTCATTATAGCCCTGAAGATGGTATATAAATATACCGAAACGTCGGCGTAACAGTGTATTTATTCATCTGACTGAACCTCAAGAGCCTTCACACCTATATTCAGTATCAAGCAGTCGAAAAATTAGAACCATTTCTTGGTAGGGATGGCAACGATATATCGATATATGAAATATATCGATATATTACGTTTGATATATCGATATATTTATATCGATATAGAGAGCCGATATTATCGGTCAATATCGATATATTTAACGATATATCGCGACCTGTTTTCAAGTTTAAAAAAAAAAATTTTTTAGTAAAATTAAATATTGAAATGAATGGACGAGAAGGGACGCCTGTACTTGTAAAAACATCAAGTAATTTTATTCCAAATTTTGTAGGTACCTACTGATGGGTCGATTTCAGACTGTTGACTTCAGCTCAGACATAATTGTGTACATAGTATTCACCTACAGTGGCTCTCAAGGCTCAAATACTTGACTTAAGCCAAAAGGACGAGTTGGAGGCTCGTCCAGCTTAAAACTACCTACCTACTATACGAAGTGAAGCAGGTTTCCACAACAATTATTTTCAATTTTGAAGGATCATGATCGTCCACAGTATACCTACCCCTGTCAATTTATAAATTAAATTAACATTGCAATGACATTTTCGCACTTTTTTCCAGTTTTTAAACAATGAATTTCGATCATTCATACCCAGTAACTTTTGAAAGTAGGTTAATACGTATTTCACACGGTTTTTCCAAATAGATCTTCCGATATGTCGAGTATATCGATAATATTTCCTCCAAAATGATGTTAGTAACTTTTCAATTCACCTACCTACTTACCTTCTTCAAGTTTTTCCAAATAGATCTTCCGATATGTCGAGTATATCGATAATATTTCCTCCAAAATGATGTTAGTAACTTTTCAATTCACCTACCTACTTACTTCTTCAAGTTTTTCCAAATAGATTTTCCGATATGTCGAGTATATCGATAATATTTCCTCCAAAATGATGTTAGTAACTTTTCAATTCACCTGCCTACTTACTTCTTCAAGTTTTTCCAAGTAGATACTCCGATATGTCCATAAATGTCATCCTAAATTATTTTTATATTGTTTTAAAACTATTAAATTCACCTTCCTACTTCACATGAAGTAGATCTTCCGATACATCGAAAAATCGATACATTTTCTCCGATATATCGAAATATCGATATATTTCCTCCGATATATCGAAGGTATCGATGTCTCATTGACGATATATCATTTGATCGATATATTTCATTCGATATGCCATCCCTATTTCTTGGCTTAATTGTTAGTCCGTATTATGAACTAACATTTAAGCCAAGGGCTATGAGTAAAAACAGTGTTGAATTTTTTACCCAAGTAAACGAAACTGATAAAGTGGTCTTCCAATCTAAGCAGGTTTTTTGGGACACAAAAACCTGTACCCACGAGATGAGAGTTAAAAACGAAATTTCATTGGCTCCATCTCTAGAATACATACTTGTGAGTATTTCCGAAAAATTAGAACGAAATTGGTCGAGTCGTTACCGAGAAAAAAGAACATTTGTCCGCCGAAGAGTGACTTTTCAGGTCAGCTGTTTTTCCTACTGCAGGTTGCGTAATTGTTCTGATCTTGATTTTGTGTGTCTGGCTGACAAAACCACATCACATGTGGAACTTTCAGTAGTCCTTTTAGTTCCATGTTCAGTGCCTATACTTTTTAGTATCCATGAATCCATGTACTTCAAGAAGGCTATCAATAACCTAGTTTTGTTTACAACTTTTCGATAAGTTTAGGAAAAGCATGAACGAGTAAAAATTATCCTGCAAATATTTACCACTATTTTCAATATTTAATAAAATCATAAATATGACGATGCGAAAACGCATCAGTGGCCGGAAATGGGTTAAACAATATCAAATCAAATCCAAAATCAAAATTCACAAATAGCGTTTTCCTAAAATATATTCATTTGTTGTCTATTTGCAGAAATGTTCGGCATAAAACTGTTTATGGGTTCTCAAAGACCTATCAATTGAACTCCTGAATAAGCGTTATTTTCTTCGAAGTGGAATACCTACATGAAAAACGCTGCAAATTATTACACAATGATTTATTATTTTTTCTATATGAAAAAATTTCAATATGAAAAAAAAAATCAAAAAAAAATCAAAAAAAAAAAAAAATATTCAAAAATTTTAAAAAAAATCCAAATCACCAACCATCGATCGCATTTCGGTCAGCTCTAATTTGAACGGAGATTAAGCCTCTTTTGCGATTCACACTCGTGTTTCGATTTATATATATATATATATATATTTCAATTTAAACCCTTAAATTTTCGTAGGGAGCGAACGGTTTGTCCTACAGAGCTCCGCGTGGTCTCAAAAAATTCTAAAAATTCTATAAAATCCTAAATTGAAGGAAAAACAATACCTTTATATCAAAATTTTTTGAGTTAGGGCGTTTTCAAAATTTCAAAATTGATTTTGGAACCCTTGGAACTGACCTACATCAACCAAAAGCTTCGGGGCACAACTAGACCCCAAATGGAGCCTACATACCAAATTTCATCAAAATCGGTCAATGCTAAGTGGCAAAAGTGCCGCGTACGGCAGACGGACGGCCAAATTTTTATTCGATTTTTGGATTGTACGTACCTTGAAACGTAAACCATCAAATTTTGAGGGGGTGTTGAAATTTTTTTTTCTTGGTCGATTCCAAAGGTTCATTATTGAAAATAATAAACTAAAATAGTTCCGCGTCCTCAGTCCTTCCCGTGTTAGTACTAGTAAGCACCAATAAGTATTGGTTACGGTGAAGTTTCGAGGTATTGTGCTGTAAAGTCACCAGATGCTTGAATTTACGATATAAGTTAAGATTTCTGAATTCCTGATAGTCCAAAATGGTTCAAATTATGTTACCGATCCCGAGACTATTCGTGTCAACATCTACCGAATTGAAGTATTAAAAAAATTCCTAAATGTTCCATAACCGGTTATAACGAGCGAAAGAAACGTCGTTAAATCACTTCTTCGGGCGGGACAGGTCATGTAATGGCTTACGATAAACTACCCCCACAATCACCGATCTCCGATTTGTGATGCCGTCAATCCCTTGGTACTTTATGATCCCATAACCTGAGTCATTATTGCTTCCCTCAATAAGGGAAAAATCCCTTTTACTGCCTCCCCCGCCATCTTTGTAGCTTGAACCGTAAAAACTCTCCTTTCGTTTTTATGTACTGGTTTTCGAAGTAATAAATTATATCGAACGGAAAGCCTAGGGAAAGTGTTTAACGACTGGGGATCGAAGAATTTGACAAGTTTCCGAGCAATTTCGTGAAATCCACATTATCGTTAACAGACGATCATAATATTGGGCAAATACTAAGCTTAGATACAAGCTGGTTTCCAACTTTCACTAATGAGGTTGATGAAAGTGGCACAGAAACTCAGAAAAATGTAAGTAATCGAAATGAAGATAAAAGAGTGGGCGATTGTTCCATTGTTTTCACACGTTGGTACCAAGAGACACAGAGGTCTAAAGAACTTGTAAGTAGACCTAGTCTAGTTGATGTATCATCAAAAACGCTGCCAACTATTACACAAAGGTTTATTATTTTTCTGCATAGATCACAGCTCTGCCAAAGTCACCACCTACCAACCATATTTTCGCTTCACAATCAACTTTATTCCGAAAAAATGAAACGCTTCACTCTCAATTCGAGAGGCGGGTGAGTTCATTAGGGAATTTGTTACTGGTAGCCAAGGACGCAAAACTGAGTACAATTCGAAAACGCTGCAAATTATTACACAAAGGTTTATAATTTAACCTTTAATATAACCTAAATACTATCTTAAATTGATGGAAAAACAATACCTTTATATCAAAAAGGTTTGAGCTGGGGTTAAAAAATTTCAACCCTCATTTTTCAACTCTTAGAAGTGACCTACATCAACCAAATTTCATCAAAATCGGTTAATGCTACAAATGTTGAGGGGGGGGGGGGTTAGAAATTTTTCTTTTCTTGGTCGATTCCAAAGGTTCATTATTGAAAACAATAAACCCAAAACGAACGATTGCGTTCTGGTCAGCTAAAATTTGAACGAAGATTAGGCCTCTTTTGCGATTCACACTGTATCTCAACCTGTATTGCTCAACCTGTATATGCCCTCTGACTGTAACCCCTCTTACTGACTGATTGCCAAATTTTTAACAACCTCCCACCCGAAACTCCGAAGAATTTAGAAGAGCTCCTGAGTAACAATTCAGTTTGGTTGGTCGTCATTTTCGATAAATTGAGAACTTTATCACTATTCTATAAACTGTAATAGCTTTTGTTTTTCTCACTCTCTCAATTATTAATCAATAATTTGTTGTAACTATTTAATTTGGCACCCATGAAGACTTGAAGGTTGCATGTGCCTTAATAAAGGAAAGAAAAAAAGCGATTCACACTCGTGTTTCTGATTTATCGTACGTCCAACCCTTAAATTCTCGTAGGGAAGGAACGGCAGGCCCTACAGAGCTCTCGATGGTCTCAAAAAATTCTAAAAAGTCAATACTATTTTAAATTGATGAAAAAACAATACCTTTATACCAAAAGTTTTTGAGTTAGGGCGTTTTGAAAATTTTAGCCCTTATTTTTCAACCCTTACCAGTGATTGACCTATTACCTAGTCAGGTATAAATGGTTTTTTTTAATGCTTTATTTTTGACTGGCTTCAGAGTTTTGTTATTATTCCTTCTTGAACGAGACGGAGTATCTGCTGACCTCAACGTTTGTCTGAATAGGCAGTAGCTCGACTCGAGTTATTTTGATGACATAACACTAATTATTATCTTCAGAGAATGATGAGGAGCCCTTTCGGGTCCTACCGACTGCGCCAATTCGTTGTATCATCAAAAATTAACTTAACTCGACTGGTGTCGATCTCCTATCTTCAGGCTCAACTACAGCAGTTCGTTCCACATAATGCAAGCTTCAAGAATAACTCTTCAATTGGCCACCTAAGACGCTTGTAATTGCGGTGAAAACTCGTCATGTGTAGACTGAGCCCACCATTACGTGAATTCTTCGCCGTATAACAAGCGACGTGTTGAGGAAGTGTCATCTATTCAAGTCAATTCCAGACTCATTCGGTGGAATAACCGTGTGGCCCCCGGCTCTCGTCGTTAGCCCGTTCGAAGCGGATGATTCATACGCAGAGCTATCAAAGGTTCAGGAAAAGCGCTACGAGTGACGCTAATGTTACTCGTTATCCCCTTCTTTCTCTTCCTCCATGGCGGCATATTGATTGCTTCGGTATAGATTCCCTCTGAAGCGGTAATGAGAAAAATCAATCTGCCAAACCAGTCGAGTGTTTCGAATTGGGATCAATTCTTCACTACTGCACCGCTCAGGCCAAAGTTATAACTAGTCAGTGACCTAAACTTATTGTTATTGGTGCCCTTGAAAAACAGCAGCAGATGAAAACTATGCAGCTCATTCTAGTGATTTAACTAGCCTACTCTAGATATGTTAGGTTGTAAGGTACAAATTTGAGATCTTCAGTATGAAACGGAGCTGCTCTTCATAATATAAAACTGCCTAAAGCATAAAACCCTTAAAACATGCAATTTTTTCGAAAGAAATAAGCTAATTTCATTAGCGAAATATGCAATCAAGCCAAAAAGAAAACAACACTGGTACGTGGAGTTTTGGTTTATTACCTGTTCAACTATTTCAATGAATTTTTAATTCCAATGATTTTTCCAGAAAACGTTCTCGTTTTATTTTTAATTACACAATAAACTCTCATTTAACCATGATTCCTCGTACAGAGCTCTGAAGGGTCTCATTCGTTTCAAAAACTTGAATGCTATCCTGAACTGATGAAAAAACGTAATTAATTATTTATTGATTAATTATATACCTAATTAATTATTCTCATAGGAAGCAAACGGTTCCCACGAAGCTATGGATAGTGTCAAATTTTAAACGAATGAGAAAAACAATACCTGTTTTCGACAGTTTTCGAGGTAGGGTATTTTGAAAATGTTTTCCCCCATTTCATGCCAGGGCCGTCAGATGAGAATATTGATCAGGTGAACCGCTTGGCCAGTCATAGAGGAATGCTACAAATTATTAGACAGAGGTTTATCATTTCTCTGTACAGATCACTCGCCAGCAAAGAACACGGTTTGTCATTGCCACTACCTACCAACTAAAAATGTCTTTCACTAGAGCGATTTACGAGTTTAAACTCCATCTCGAGGGGTTCGAGTTCAAACGGTCGAAAGTCGGCCGAATGAACTCAGTATGCTCGTTTAACTACAAATTCAATATGGCCGCGCAGTGAAAATTTTTTATTGTTGTGAGATTTTGTGTGTGTTTTGTGTTTGGAAATGGATAGGTATGCCATTACAAATAATTTATGACTCGTCTGACGACGACGACGACGTCCCCAGGAGACGTCCGAGGAGAATCCTTCAACGTGTTCCACACTACCAAGCCCACGGTCATCAAAGTCCTAAATTTGATTGATGCTTGGCTAGAGTTCCCGACGAAATACCTAGTAAACCGGGAACAGGTCGAACAGAAGAAAGGTCGTCCTTAACTTACCTACCTTTATTAATACGAATTATTAACTAATAAAAATTAAAAGAACCGATATTTTATCAGAAGTAGGTGATTGGCTATAAAGAAATCGAAATGACTCGCTACGAACTCATAACATAATGTCCAACTTTCGTTAATTTCACTTGACATTTCAAGGTTAGCTAAGCTCAATTATTTCAATCGCCGTTTAACTTTGATTTGGGTTGGTGAAAGACGCTCGCCATCTTGCCGGGTTTATTCCTTCAGATTAACAATCAAGGCGTTTAGTTAAACGCGATTTGAACAACTTTTGGTGAAAATGGGCCTAAGTGTTATAATCGAGTTTATTTAGATGAAATAAACGCTTCACACTCCGTTCGAAGAGATATAGAATTTCTTCATTTAAAAATTTGATTACAGGTTGCTAAGGAAATGAGAATCTATTAGGTACTCATATTCCAAGTTTCTCTGATTTCAAGGTCACGAAACTCGATTGTTTGCCTAGGCTGATGCTGTGGTAGTGGGGATGTAGCAATACTTGACCCCCCGCCTACCCGCCGATCATCCCCTTTCATCCAAAAAAATCCCGCAAAATTTTTTTTTTTAACTGTTTGCCTTGCATCGCCATGCTCTGCGCTAATTCGGGTAATATCCGCTATCGATTGCAGTTACCGACCTCTACAACTCTCTGGGTGTTGCGGGCTAGTGTCCAAGGCAAAACACGTACTTATTCCATTCTCCTATTTCATCTAACTTCCCAATCTACTAAAATAGTCCCAAAATTGTATACAAGTTTCATACTATTTTTAGTAAGGCAAACAGTGTTTGCTATGCTTGCCTGGAGGAGTCGCCACTGCTTTATACCCCTTAAAAATGACTGCCAATAACCAAAAGCTTCGGGGCCCAACTAGACCCCATATTTGTACCAAATTTCATCAGAAACGGTCCATGGGAGCTGGGAAAAGTCCCAATTTATTATTCTACATACCTTGAAACGTAAACCATCAAATTTTTATTGAGATTCGTTATTGAAAATATTAAACTAATTGGGTAAATCTGAACTAATTCTCGATTTTCCTTTGTTTGCGACATCAAGGTCAGAGCAAGGTGGAGCGAGCAAGGTGGTTTGCGATCAAGGTGGAGCACTTAACGCCGATCAATGAGTTTGGTATACGCAGCGCATCAGAGCAGAGCAAATACCTCAAAGGCAACAGCATGCAGTGTAGAATCATGATGATGTAAAGGCGATAGAGATACTGGACTGTGGCGAGGTCGTGAGGTTAGTACCTACCAACCTATAATCCGTAATGTTCACATCAAAGTGGTCTTTCATTCGGTACTAAAGTGATATCGATTCGCTCACTCCTGATCAGGGCGGATTCTCGCGGGACTCGCTTTGTGGGCATACCGTATTGAGCAAAGCGCATTAAGGTAACGGAATTTGGGCGGACCTTATCAGCTTAGCGATTCAACAAATCAGCGGGGGTACATCGTGTATTAGGATCGTAATCAACACAAGTACCTACCAGGGCCGTATCTATCCTTCTTCTTATAACTCTGTTCTGACTCTATCGTGAAAGTAAATTTAATAAAAATGCAATAAAATTTTGAAAATTATTGTTGTAATTATTGTTTTGATAATTTAAGTTGTATTTCAACTTGACTTAGAAATGACTCTTGAAAACATGAGGAGAAGAAATGGAGTCTTTAACCTTAAAATCGACGTAGGTGAGGTGAGGGTAATTCAAAACGGCCTCAAACGCGTATTTATCGGCTAGGAAGATCACCGTATTTAAAGACAACAAAAATTCCATACTAAAAGAAAAAACTTCGAAGCCGAACCAACAAATAACCACCTGATCCTCAGTATCTCAGAAATGCTGCATTCAATGGTGGCATCAGGGAAGGAGGTATCCCTGGTGTGGATTAAAGGGCACTCAGGAATTCGAGGGAACGAAATGGCAGACGCTTTGGCAGAAGAAGCAGCTCTTCTGGCTACTCCTTCGATGATTGAGCTTCCACCGAGATACGGGGGGGGTTATGAATCGGTTTTGAAAGGCTGTACTAAGAAAACTTCTCAACTTAGAGAAATGAACCTTCGTTTGTTACATCAAGGATTGCAAATTACATCACCAAGATGGAGGCCTTCAGCAGCAATACACTGGTGGAGGCTATTCCGGAAACTTCCCACTGCTTTTCGGCACATCTGATCCTGATTTCTTCCCTGAATTTCACCTTGAGCTCATCCAGAGTGTGAGGTCGATGTTTAAAAACTTTTTCCTTCATGTAGCCTCAGAGGAAAAAGTCACAAAAATGCTCAAATTGCCCCCACATCACCCCTTGAGAGAGGGAAACATTTGCCTCAGTTTGTCCAATGAAACATAGCATTGAAACGTAGCGAGCTGCATCCACATTTGCTGTTCGGCCGTCCTTTCTAAAGAAATAAAGGAAGAAGAATTGGGAAACTGCACACCTTACTGTCACTATGGAAGAGTGGAAGGGTCTGTCGTGGAATTGTCAAGGATTTTCAGCTGCCCAGTGGGAATTTTGTTTGTTTACAGCTCCAGAAATAGGCATATTCACATGAGAAGAGAAATCATCAATTTCACCCACCTTGTTGCGAAAATATTTCCGTACATTCTAGGTGGTGTGATTACCCTGAATAGCCTGATCACAAAAAGCTGCAATAATTACCCAGAATAATCTTCCAAACAGATGCAAGTCAGGGAAGTCTGATCAGCTGTGTATGCAATAGGTTTTCGCTGCAGTTCGTCATATTGAACTGTATTGTGGCACACCATGAAATTTTCGTACATGATGTTCGTGTAGTCCCATTCAGAACAACAGTGGCGTCAGTAATGTTCATTCCCGTATATTACTTAAAATCTTGAGGAAACCTCGATATTTTAGATAATTAAATGAGCTAGATCAATGTTCGATTCAGCTTGATGGTATTTTCTCCATAATGTCCTTTTATCCAGTCAGTGGTTTTCTACTGCAGTTTGACCCGGTTTGACTTCGAAGTCTTTTAGGCTCGTCCCCTAAGTACGATTTCGGACGCTGGCCCTAAGCCAAGACTTGCTAATGGAGAACGTGTGTATAGCCCTTTAAAATGTAACTGTAACGGGGAAGGGCTGCCCCTTTTCAAATATGAATGTACTTCCAACCCCCCCTACACCCGAAGGGACAATAACAGCCGTATCCATTAGCTCCGCGTTTCTCTGTTATAGAGGTCGTGGGCGGGGGATCTCCGAAAGAAGTGCTCACAAGCAAGACAAAAAAGACTCGGAATACAAATTTGATCTTTTGCATTTTTTAAAAGTTGCCATTCCGGCACACAGCTAGGAGACGGCATATAGAGGAGGTTCAGCAATGGACTTCCACGCCAGAGAGGAAGAAGAAATATAGACTTGTACAGGATGAAGTTCTGGTTGGTATGAGACTGGCTGAATTTCCTAGGAGAGTGGCTCGAAGCAACCTTTTCTCTACTTTTCACCAGATTCCTGACTGCGAGGAGTGATAAGTCTTACCGAAAAAGGGCAAAAGTCTGACCACTGGGTCAGAACAGATTTTGGGAATCACCAAGGGCTTCTCCTAGAATGTTTTAGCACTATTTCCGAAGTGGCTAAGGCAGTATTCTCCATTTTGTTGAACAGCAATTCCCTCTTTGTAGGATCAATGTAGCCTGGAGGCATTCAACAGTTGGCTTCTCAGATCGCCAAAGAAGGTCAGAGTTCTCGCCCTCACGTCTTCGTCAGACAAAAAGTCGTAGTTCTTAGTCAGCTTATATCTTAGTTTTAGTTTCTCAATGAAATCCTTCCAATATCTGTAAATAAAAAAATGAAAAATGAAAAAAGGTTGGTTTAGGTCTAGTTGAATGTAGCCTGTTTAGTCGACCCCAACAACTAGCTAGTAATATCTTCAAGGACATAAAGTACTTCGAAGAGCCACAACGGTCCATCTCAACTCCCAAAATTGAATTCACGCTCGGTATCCGCACTTTGCCCTTAAAAGCTGTTAATTTCTTAATGGGCTGAGATTTGGCGCCGTCACGTAATCAAAACAAGGCACCCCTCAGTGGAGGGTGAAACTTCCCGAGAGATCGGTCGGGCTGAAGAGTTTGGAGGGCGTATGTTAACACCGTCCGGGACTGCGGGGAGCCGAAATGTAAATATAGGAGAAATCCCGTCTCTGGATGGGTCCCAGGCTTCTATATAGAGCGCTGTTTGCCACCACCTACCGCTACTAACCGAGTGAGACAAACTGTACGATATAACGCCTTCGTATGTCTTCGAACTCAATTGATTTCTACTCAAGCGACCCTCGTACCGTGAACTCATCAAACTGAAAGCGTTACGTTCGTGTTATACCAAACAAATCGAGTAAACTTCCACTACAGAGTAGATAGACAGCGTGCCGAACCGCCCAGGAGGATTACACGGAGATATGTTCAACATAGAATGGTAATAATTAATTGGTTTCCTCAAAGATCGTTGCATCAAACATGATACCTGTGTTCCGGTTTCTACCACAAATTAGTTAATGGTACATAGCTTCCAAGCAGACCTATCCTAGACGTGCCTAATGAAATTCGAATCAACTTCTTGATAATGATCACACATTCTCAGAGAATTAAACATGATCAGAGAGTGTCCAATACAGTTGGCGAAATTGAAAATGCGTTCGGGTAAACAAACGCAGCTGCAACGTTAACTTCGTTTTAGTAGTCTTAGTATTAGAGTTGTCAACATCCCTGCTCTCCATTGGTATTATTGTATCCCTCTTCTGTACCCCCTCAATGTCAGGGCTTTGGCTCAAACCTTTGACAGATGTAGAGCAGTTAGGGAGCAGGTATCAATTCTCTGCTCTGAGGCCTGCTACCTTGACGGGCATCTAAGGATAGTAGTAATACCTGCAAAAGGTCATCCTAATTACCAGAACCACGGGAGAGGGGAGCCCCAGGCTAGCGATGCACTGATTTTAGTCAAAGCATCACCTGCCTTCCCCTAATTAAGTTTGGAATCGTGATGGTCGTGGTTGAGCAATCTCTATTTCTTGGTCTTGGACGCTGAAGGCTCCAAGGGGAGAGTTGGCACCCTCTAGGGCTGGTTCCTTGTTCTCTCTAGGGCTGGGCATGTGAGTTCTGCTAAGAACTCGGGTACCAACTTGCCAGTTGGTAGAACTCTGGCTGGAGAGTTCGGCCTAACCTGTGATGTCTTAGACAAACAGGTACTCAGGCGAGCAAACGGTCATGACCAACTCTTCTTTCCACTCCTTCAACTACCCCCAGGGGTTATTTGAAGTTCATTTATCTGCTTGCAGATGGAGGGGATTGCTTAGTCCAGTTTGGATCGACTTTCCTTAAACCAAATAATAGAAATTTGTCTCCAATGGTATTCCTAAAAACACTGTGAGACGTAGTGACTTTCTTCTTACCTACTCCATGCTCTACTCCCATATCTATGTGACGCAGCTCAAACTGCTCCTTACCGTACTATGAACCACTGTTACAAGAAACAATGTTATGGATGTCTCACCGACTACTTGGAGAATGACGGGATCGCTCTGGACAGATCTCTCAGAGCCACCGATGTAGTTCCACACGCGGCAGATGTACTCGCCCTGGTGGTGGTAGCTGACGTTGCGGATGTGCAGGCGAGCGTCGTTGCTTCTGACCAGGACGGAGTTCTCCATCGTCGGCACTCTCTGCAGCCACTGATAGCTCGGCGTGGGGCTAGCTTCGGCTTCGCAGTCGAACGAGGCCTCAGAGAACAGCGAAGACGTCATCTGCTTGTCCGGGCCCACAGACTTGATCACTGGACCAACTGCAAAAACACAAACGATTTCATGAAGACTGGATTTGAAAAGAATCATTTTTTTGTTCCTTATTGCCAAGCTAAAAAACTGGATTAATTCCTTCTTTTCAAGATCATCAGCAATATGTCTAGCCTATGTTGACATTTCTAGTGAACAAGTTTCTTTTGTTGCTGTGATTGAGTAAGCAGTTGAAAAGCATTAATGGTAGTTGACTGCACAACATGTCATAAGAACGACGGGTAAGACTAAAAGTGGCTAAGTGGGTAATGTTGTACTTAAAAAACTAGCACATCTCCTCAATCAAAGTCGATACATTTGAAATCTGTGTAAAAATACAAAGCAACAAAAATTCATAATTGATCAGATACATGACTAGTTCAGCAACTTTTGGATGAATTTTCCAAATAGAGGGAACACAAACACAGCGTGAAACTCGTGGTACACCATAAACACTCTCAAGGATTACCTCAGAGCAACAATTATCTCGGAACCATTGCAGAGAAACAAGGTTTTTCAGCTTGAAACCCTTCAATATTTGATCAAAGCTGACTCTGAGGAGATTGAAGGAAACTGAGAAGCTCGTGACGGTGCAAGGGCCTGCGGATGACTAACAGGAAGGGAACGAGAGCTGAGGGTAGCTTAGAGCATCGCTAATGAACGTAGTGATTTCCCTTAGTGCTTCCCTGAAGCTCCGACTCAGTTATAATTCCATTATCCTTGAGTTATCTCTATCGCTAATGTTAGCAGCTAAACCTCCTTGCCAGTTATATTCTACAGCCATCTCCTCTTCCAAGTTGGTAAGGTCCTCTTTGTCCTTCACTCGATACAATTGCATCAATCTCTCTGTCAGAAACGTTGTTATGAACGGAGTAAATCGAGATAATTTCAATCGAGATTAAAACTTCAACATCTCTCAACTTACCATCCTAATTGATGAAATTAGGACGATAATAATAATAATTTGTGATAGAATTCATTCTACTCTAGGATCAACACATATACCGCTGAGAATAGATAGAACTGTGTGGAATCTAATTTGAATTATCCTCCCTCCTCTGTCCTGCATAGGATTTTAACCATCTTGAATTATTCTTCAAGATGGTTAAAATCCCATGCAGGACAGAGGGAGGATAATTCAAATTAGATTCCACACAGTTCTAGTCGACGAAGACGTTCACTAAGTGAGTAATCTAATAGATGAAATTTTAAAGAGAAATAACCACTCATGATTCACTTTCGAAAAATATTAAATTTATTATCTTGAATTGGAACTAAACCACACAAAAATCATGTTATCATCACTATTGAAGATATCTTAAGAATTTTTTCGTTCCTTGAATTTTCACTACAGTGGATTGTTATTTATCTATGCCCTTGTTACCGGAAGCATCATTTTGCCTTTAAAAAAAATTGTTGACTCTTTGGGAGAAAATTTAACAAAAACATAGAACATGCCATTTAAAAACCATTTAAAAAGCCATTTAAAAACCATTTTAAAAAGCCATTTAAAAACACTTGGCTATTTGGGAGAAAATTCAAGAAACATGGAACATGCTCTAGACGTTAAATGGAAGCATACATATTATTTTATCATATATAAATATGATAAAAAATAAATATAAATTTATTACGCCTGTGTTTCCGGTTCCTTAGATTCCATTTCGTAAACACGTTGCCAACGTACTACACAAATAACACCTTCCTTCGAAATAAAAATCTGCTTCATCTATGATGGCTTTTACCGCCAATGTTGTTTACAGTTCTTTCAACTCAGGGGTATATCTCAGTTTCTTCTATAATTACAGCGGTTTTGGCAACATATAATTTATGCATAAATTTAGGGCTTACCAACGAAGGGCGAACGAGTTTTCTACGAACACTAATGACGAAGATAAAGTTCCTTAGCAATGGCTTAGATAAGTGGAAATCATTGCAAAACTTCGTGACTCATAGCCGTCTCCCAAAAACATGACTATTTGCCAGTTAGCTCAAGGCTAAAGCATGTTCCTGCTAAAATAGATTCACTAATTGTGTTGAATGAATTGAAAACAAAGTGGTTCTCCAGGACAGTTCTCTTGAAACAAATTGATCTTAAGCTGTGACAGCAGAACAGTTTCTTGGTAGTTTCCGGGGGTTTTCTGGGTCAGTTCTCTCTTTGAGCAAAGATCTGAATAGACAATGCAAGGTAACTGCTGCAAACCAATCACAAGAGTGACAACTAAAGGAGGAAAACATAATCTACTACTTTCTGAAAAACCAAGAGCGACTTCCAAGGGTTTTATTTTTTTATCGAAAATTCAAAGGTGTCAAGGACCGCCACTGCTGAGCGGAGGCACTTTGAGGGGGTTTATCTTTGGTACCGGCAAAACGATCCGAAACCACTTCTCAATCCTTGAAATTTACGACGAACGGGAAAATCCAAGTCGTAAACACCGCGAGGTCGCTTATAAACGACCGTTCGAGAGACGACTACACAGAAAGTGCGACGGTCTGAGACAACCTTTATAAAGCAAAAGAGCGTTTTACATCGACTCGTCGACCGAACGGGATCGAAGATGTAAGGGCCGGCGGAAGTGGTGAAAAAGGGGGAAATAAGAGACCGTCCAAAAATAATCGCTAGTAGTAAATCCACAATGAGTTATGGGGTGGGGATGTTGGTTTGCTGAAAATAGGAAGACTAGAGCGAAGAGATTCCAGGAGGGAAAAAATTCACTCGCTAGGAAGTGTTGAAGTGTGTTGAAAAATATCGACACCCTCTCGTAACCTTTACCGACAACTTTGACTGGTATTGGAACCGTTACAATATACAAGCTCTTCATCCCCCCCTCCCCAACTTCCTTTTCCGTTCAGAGAAACTGGTTCAATCCAAGTGGCCACCAGTTTTGGAGTGGCCCCAACACTGAACTAGTAATCCTCCCTTAGTGCAAGTGTCAAATCAGCAGGGTATACCCATAGAGGTAGAAGATCTTCTACCTTCAGGAGAACGGACTTCATTTCAGTACTCATGCCTCACATAGAGCTCACGTACACAGAAAATTAGAAATTGGGATGTATTCAAGATAAGTAGTTTATTTCTATCTTCATTCGAACTTGAATGTTGAAAAAAGTCGACGCACAGTTAATCACAAACATCAATCTCTAAGTACCTTTCACTGCCCTCATAGGGGACCATCTACACGCTAATCTGGACAATCCTAGGAAATTTCATCAAATTCGGAAGAAAAATGTAAGTGTCATAGTTGTTACAAGGATTTTACGTTTGCTCATGCGCACTGGCTACTATCAGTCCGAAGGTGGTGATTTTCATGGAGGACCATCTAAATACTAATCTGTTACATCCCTGAAAATTTCATCACAATCGGATGGAAAATGTGGAAGTTATGGCCGTTACAAGGAATTCACGTTTGCGCATGCGCAGTCGCTTCTATCAGTCTAGGGATGAAGATTTTCATAGGGGACCGTCTACACACCAATCCCTGAAAATTTCATAGAAATTGGACAATAACTTCATATAGTTATGCCCGTTACAAGGAATTCATGACAGGCACACAGACAGACAGACAGATGGATACGGAACCAAAATTGTTCAAGAAGGTCTAAAACGTAAAACGCGAGTGAAAATTTGAATTTAGGAGAACTTTTTTTCCATCCTTGAAAAGTGAAAACAAAGCTTCCGCTACCTTGGTAGACTCGGAAGCAAAAGTCTACCAAGTAGGTGTGGCACATAGCTTCCTCGCATCCATGATCTCAAAACATACCCACTACCCTATGAGGGTACTCTACACGTCAAAATCTCCGAACAAAGTTGGGAAATGTAGGAGTTATGACAGTAACAAGGAAATACACGTTTGCGCATGCGCAGTGGCTACTATCAGTCTGGGGGCAATGATTTTCATAGCAGACCATCTACACGCCAACCCACACAATCCCTGAAAATTTCATCGAAATCAGGTGTGAAATGTAGAAGTTATGGCAGTGGCAAGGATTTCATGACAGACAGATACACAGACATGGAACACGCGAGTGAAAATTTCAATTTTGGAGAACATTTTTTTTTCAACTTCGAAAAGTGAAAACAAAGCTTCCGCTACCTCGGCAGACTCGGAAGCAGAATGGAACACAAAAATTCATCTCTTTATTACTTCATTTACTTCGTATTCGCAAGTATTCATCAATCAAAGCATCCCAAATCAAAGGTGGCGGCGGATTTGTAGACAATGGTGAGCAAATACCTACCAATCTACCACTTCATCGTCGTGCCATCTTGGGATGATCGATCATATTGCTCATCTCCATACATTATTTCGGTATTTGCGAAAAATTTGATCCGATTCTATCACACTTGGACTCACTTCGCGTCTAGAGCTTCAAGGGAACTCAGCACCCTTTCAATTTTTTTCTAAATTATTAAGACCGTGAAAATGAATCTCGAAAGCGGCAAATATACTTGAAACAGAGGAAACATTAAAGTGGCAAAATGCTAAGAAATTAAGGACACCCATACATCTTAACCCTAATTGGACCATGGTGTCACTAGTGTCACCTTGGGAATTCCACAGCTGTCCTAAGTTGCCACCATTTTCGGCCACTGATGCGTTTTCGCATCGACTTTTTTTTAATATTGAAAATAGTGGAAAATCTTCGTAAGAGAATTTTTTCTCGTTCATGCTGTTCCTCTACTCGTCAAAAAAAAAAAAAAAAAAAAACCCTTCAACATTCAAGAGCTTCATGCGACTTTGGAATTTTTTTTTGAAAAGGAGGCTTTTTGGCCGAAAGCATGATTATGGTGGCTCAAATTCGATCCTGGGCGATTGAGCGTTCTGGGCCACGAGTCGGATAAATCGCATCGATTTGGAAGACTGAGGCCTCTTAAATCCCATTAAAATATAAAATTCATAAAATTTGGAGTATGTTCGCTCTCAATTGATGAGCAAATTATGCCTTATTTCGGCCGCCATCTAGTAAAAGAGTTCATCCTCCTCCTCTCACTTCTCTGTTATTTCCACCCTTGGCTTGAAATGGGTTAACTAGATATAAATTGCAATTAAAAAATTAATGGACAGAGCTGAAGTTTCTGAACCATTTTTTGTAAGTTGTTAGAAGAATTATGTTATGACAAAAATTTGAAAATTGTTCCATCTATTTCCTTGAACATTTTTGTCATAACCCTACTTTGAGACTTCAAATACCTCACAAAAATTCTGCTGTCCATTAAATTTAAAATAGCAATTTAATTTTCCGGTGAATTTGGGATATATGAGAAGTTCCAGAAATTATTTCGGTGTCACTTGTGATACCATGGTCCAATTAGGGTTAAGAAAATCTATCCTAGTTCCTGGTAAGAGGAAATTCTTACTCGTGATAATCTTCAGTCCCTATGACCTCATTCCTTTCGACGTTCTTCGTTCCTTTCGTCTTGTCATTTTACCTCCGTCACACGATGGAGCAGTTGGCAGGAATTTCCATCACAGATCTCTACGATCGGGGATTTCTATGGCCAGGCTTTAGAACGGGTTTCTATATGAATTTCATTGCGATCGCACCAAAATTTACGTCAGCACAAGCGTAAACATTACAAACTTGGTTTCCCTAAACATTGAGTTCTCTCTCAATTATTCTAGTTAAATACGAATATTACCGACTGATTTTGTAAAGACCCCCCTCCCCCTCTCACTACCTTCAATATTTTACCGCAGCCTTTTAAAAACGGCCTCTTAAACGCTTGATCGCTGATAAACAAAAAATACGATGTGAGAAGTGGGTTTTTTCAGCGTAATAAATGTGTTGTCGTTTCCACAACTTTGGGCAAAGTCGTCGTTCAAAAGACGGGAAACTCGAATTCAGGCAGGAAAACTCAACAGTTCTGAGTGTAGTGGAAGGCAGTGAGATTCCTATAACAAATCGATGACAATATTTCAAAGTTGTTTATGTCTGGAGGGGAAAGAGTAATACTGCATTTATTGGTCAGTGGTCTGTGGCTTGATTTATGCTGTAGGCCTATTGGAATAAAAGAGGGGGGGGGGGGTCTTTTGTTGACTCCAAACTACTGGAAGATTCTTCTTCCGTGCTTCCCCGAAAAAAAAAGCCTAGAAAAATATAAAAGCGGTCCGGGCCGAGGTCGCACTGAAGGAATGAATGAGGAGAATAAACCTTGAAAATGGTAGAAGGGAGGAAGAGCACTACAGGAAACGAATAAAGACTTTGTGGGAGAATCGGAAAAGGGACAAACGGGAGAAAACGCGAGGGCAATAACTTATGTTGGCCAAAGGATTTGGAACGGGAGGCGTCCTTCTATAGAGCAATTTTCAACGCAGTTACGCTTCTGAGCCTATGAGGGCGGAAAAAAACTATACAAATATTACTAGACAACAATATTCCGCGATAAAGTAAGTTGATACGTCCTCTGTTGGTACCTACTCGATCATAAAATGGTCGTAAATATCCGTGTCGTTTACATTCAAATCTTTCGTGTGTGTCTTTATAGAAGAACCATGTGGCAGTGCAAACAGTGAAGAGTATACAGTGAACGATTTTCATCAAAATTATCCAACAGTAAACACCTAGAAGAACGAAGAATGGCAGCAAACTGTGCTATAAATACCACGTGGAAGAAGCTGATGGATAAGGATGGCGTTCCCATTAATAAAAAATATCAAGTATTTGACGCTGCAATACGAACAGTTCTAACATACGCAGCAGAATCATGGGGATATAAAAATTATGAAACATTGGAGAGAGTGCAGCATCGGTTCCTAAGGAGGCTCTTTGGTCTACCCAAGCATACACCTTTGTATATATTATATTTTGAAACGGGCAGGATGTCAATATACTCGGTCACATTGACCCTACACATCAATTATGTGACAAAGGTGTTGGCTCTACCAGACACTCGTCTTCCAAAGCGCATGGCAAAAGCCATAATACAAATGAAGGTCTCATGGGCTAAACTTTGGTCAGAAATGGCGGTGAAGCACAATGTTGAGATGAATCTGGAGACATGTGATTTGAAGCAATTAAAATTGATATTAGAACGTATAAGAGATAAAATAATTTTTGCTGAAAGACAAGACTATATCTCAGGAGCCCAGGCATCGATCCATCATAGCCATTACATCGAATTGCTTGGAGGGAACACCTTAGAAGAACCTTTGCACATGTTGAGCAACAAAATGTGGCACATACGCTGGTGCTTCAAGATGAGAGGTGGCGTTTTGTTTCTAAACAATGTACCATGGCGACAGGGACAAGCGCGGAGATGTGCCATGTGCAACAGTGGGGAAGAAGAGGATTTGTTTCATTTCATGGGCAGGTGCTCAGTGCTTCTCGAAATGAGAAAAAAATGGTTCGGGCACGTGCGATTGAGCAGGCTACAATGCTTCGAACTACTAAAAACAACTAACATCCTACAGCTGGCGGGATTCGCAAGAGAGGCGTGGCAGTACCGCTGGTTTTTGATTCAGCAATTCTACTACTAATTTACAAAATTTAATCATTAATGTGAGAAATAATAAGTTAATTTGAAAGAAAACAAAAAAAAAACAAGAAAAAATGTATATTTATAGGAATTTTCAGCGCCAACCCAGTGGACGGCCTTGGCCATCACTGTAATACGATTTTATATTACTTTATCCATATCTTTGTAAAGAAGTCAAATAAATCTTTTTATATCTATCTATCTATCTATATCTATACAGTGAACGAAAGGAAGCTCGAGAAGAGGACTCATCACTCCAACATGAATACCTGTAGAAAATGTTAAAACTATTCGTCATATAGACAAACAAGCTTTTCGCTTTGAAAACGGTTCTGAGCATCCCTCCACGACGACATCAAGGGCCAAAAATGAGGAAATACTCGTATCAGAATTTTCAATGGGATGAAAGCTAAAGGCGGGAGCCTTAGAAATGTTTTGATTGGTGGAGATTCAGGACGTAAGTAGGTACTCTGTGACGGGCATACCGGCGCTAGTTCTCCCTGGCCCCACGGGGAGCGCAGGATAATTGGGATGACCGATGTTACCGATAATTTGATTTTGAGAGAATTTGAGTGATGGGGGGATCTCAATCGGTCGCCGTTTGTTCCTCGTTTCGAGTCAGTATGCCCCTAAATTGAAGGGGCTCAAACTTTAAAAGTTGTACCAAAATTTGAAATTTTCAAGGATTGAAAAACTGAAATTGAAAACCCTGAATTGAAAAACTGAAAGATTGCCGCTGGAATTATCAATCAATTATCAAAATCGAACAATAATAATTATTACGATGATGGGTGAATGGAGTGACCATGTTTTCGATGTTTGTTTGGAGTCTAATATTCAATTTATTATTGTCTTTGGTACATGTTTCGGCAAATACATCGTTGCCTTCATCAGCCTTAATAAAACGGTTTGGGGATCATCCCTTGTGCTGTTGCTTTTTTCTTTTCATTGTTCGTTATGGAGCATACCGTTAATTTGTTAAATTTTTTTGATCCGTAACCCAATGAAGAATGATTTTCCCCATTCTCTCCCTCTCTCTTCATTCCTTCACAGGCACGAACCTTCGAAGAAATGTATCTGAAGTATCTACTAACAGTTGATGAAATTTTTTAGGTTTTTCCAACTTAATTTTTCAAATTTTGCACTGTGATTAACTGAGGCGTTGAGCAAATGAACAATTATATGAGAACTAACTGTTATCATTCTCATTGGAGAATGATAACAGTTAGTTCTCATATTATTGTTCATTTGCTCAATGACTTGTATCATTCTCATTGGAGAATGATAACAGTTAGTTCTCATATTATTGTTCATTTGCTCAACGCCTCAGTTAATCACAGTGCAAAATTTGAAAAATTAAGTTGGAAAAACCTAAAAAATTTCATCAACTGTTAGTAGATACTTCAGATACATTTCTTCGAAGGTTCGTGCCTGTGAAGGAATGAAGAAAAAAGCAACAGCACAAGGGATGATCCCCGAACCGTTTTATTAAGGCTGATGAAGGCAACGATGTATTTGCCGAAACATGTACCAAAGACAATAATAAATTGAATATTAGACTCCAAACAAACATCGATAATAATTATTGCAATCATTGGGAAATATGGGCAATTATTGCCGGAGAAATATGGGAAAATCCGTATATTCAGTTCTGTTTTTTCCCTCACTTTCTCTTTATTTCTTATTTTCAATAATGAACCTTTGCAATCTACCGAGAAAAAATAATTATTAACCCCCTCAAAATTTGTTGGTTTACGTTTCAAAGTACGTAGGAACCGAAAGTCGAATAAAACTTTTGCCGTCCGCCGTACATAGCAACTTCTCTTAGTTACCATGTATCGTTTTTGATTAAATTCGGTATATGGGCTCCATTTGGGGTCTAGTTGTGCCCCGAAGGTTTTGGTAGATGTCAGTCACTTTTAAGGGGTGCAAATAAGGGCTGGAATTTTGAATACGTCCTAGCTCAAAAACTTTCGATATGAAAGTAATGTTTTTTCATCAATTTGAAATAGAATCGATTTTTTAGAATTTTTAGGGACCACCCGGAGCTCTGCAGGACAAACCGGACTTGAGATAAATCAGGAACACGAGTTTGACTCGCGAAAGAGGTCTAATCTCCTTTCGAAATTTAGCTGACAAAAATGCAATCGTTGTTTGTATCTTCGAGTCGTGCACTTTTTTGCATCCCTTAGCAACCAGTAATCAAATTTCTATATGCCACAAGTCTTTATTTCTCCGAATTGAGTGTGAAGCGCATTCATAATAACCTTGATTGTGAAGTAAAAATATCGTTAGTAGGTAGTGACAATGGCAAAGCTGTGATCTTTGCAGACGAGTGATCTATACGGAGAAATAATAAACCTTTGCGTAATAATTTGCAGCGTTTTAAATATTTATCAGGCTGTATTGGAAACACACGAGTTCTTATTTCCCATCATGATTTATTATATAAAGCTACAGTAATTCCAATTACCCAGGTATATAATTATTCTTGTAAATTTCACGCATTCATGACCGTTGAAGACAACGAATAACCTGCACTTTAGCAATAGGAGGCTCACAAATGAACAAACCGAATGCCTCTTCAAACGAGCCCTATGAAGTCCTCCATAATCGGAAAACGTAAAGATTACAAAAAGTGTTTAAAAGCGTGTAAAAAGCGTTTTTTATTAGGGAAGACACGTATTCCCCAGACAACTACTGAGAAGAATCAATCCTGAGAGGCTCCCGTTTCCACAAGTTCTCTCAGGCCAATGGTTGCGAATAAAACGAAAACCTCTTATTCGCCGAGTCCTCAACGCTCAACAATGACCAATCCTCCTTTGATCATGCTTGAGAACCTGCGCATTCGCGAAGCTCATCAAAAAATAATTTAATTCCCGCCGCGAGTTGAAGCAATATTTTTTCCCCTCGGAAAACTTCATCATTCCCCCATAAACGTCATTTTCCCTCGAGAATCCTTGTCGCCAACATCAATCGTTTCGCGTCAAGGAAGTAGAAAATAATTTACTCCAATCTCCGAGCGAAAAAAGGACCCCACTTAAGAATTACAAGGACTTTCTTTCTGCCCTTCTTTCTCAGTCTAATTTCTTTTTCTTTTAAAGGGTTTACCTCGTCTCTCCCTTTGTTTTATGCAACAACATGAAAATTCCCGATCCTTTTTAGCTCTGCTTCAGATAAAGGGATCACAAAGTACAGTCTCCAACTTTCCTTAGCGGACCCCTTGGCATCTTTTTTATTTTTATTAGCGAAAAAAGGGGGGAAGTGAAGAAGTATGGACAAGGGGAAAAAATCTTTTTTTCCACCCAAAGAAACGTTTTTTTATCCCTTCTTTCCCAACGTCCGTCCTCCTTTTTAAAGTTTTCCACCAAGTTTTCTTCCTAAAGGTCCTGAGGGTTTTTCGGTGGATCCCTAGAAAAGGGTTTCCGGGAAGGTCCGGAACGGTTTCCGTACGGTGAAGTTTCCGCTTTGACAAATGTTCGTTTGGGAGAAAAAGGGCGAGGGGATGGAGGACTGTTTACAAATCACCTAGAAAACAAGGGCCGAAAACCCTGTTTTTCAGGGTATGAGGGTACCCGGAGTTCGGGACTTTTTACTCGTTGCCACCTGGCCGCAAAGGACGAGGTTGCCGCAGGGTTTCGAGAGGGTAATGAAATTAATTTGAGGTTTCATGCCGCTAAGTTCCTTAGCACCCTTCAACTACAGCTAGGTTGGCGTTAGATTACGACGCTTCGCAGACAAGAAACGTTCATCTTCAAAGGTAGCAAGTGGTTAACTTGTAATCAAAACTCAATTTCTGACACCTAAACGAATTGGAAGCTCCTTATTAAAGCAACATATAGTTTCAGAGCACCTTTTCTTGCACGTATCAGCATAGATTTGCTATTTTTGCAGGCAGGTGAGAAAATTTTCAAGATTCATAGGTGGAGTTGGATATCGTAAGATACCTGGTAGGGTCCGCGTCTTCAGGTTATGTGGGATTCAAACCCACTAAAAAACACGTCCTTTTCTCCCACGTTGGAACTCAGCCCGGAACCGTTCAACACATTACTTCGGGCTGAGTCCTGGGGCGTTTAATCAGTTTTGGGTGAGGGGGCGGACCAGATGCTCCCTCTTCTCTCTTTCTCGTTCTAAGGGTATCTTCCTTGTGTGTACTCTGCCACAGCAGTCCAGCTCCTTCCACCTTCCAGCATCCTGCTGACAACAGCCTCTGGTGTTGAACTCTGGGGAGCTAACTCCAGGTCTGCCATCAGTTGGTTTCGTTCAGGCGCTCTTTTGGTGCATTTGAAGAAGGTGTGGAGCACATTATCGTCATTTTGGTTTATTATTTTCAATAATGAACCTTTGGAATCGACCAAGAAAAAAAAAATTTTAACACCCCCTCAAAATTTGATGGTTTACGTTCCAAGGTACGTAGAATCCAAAAATCGAATAAAAATTTGGCCGTCCGTCCGCCGTACGCCGTACGCGGCACTTTTGCCACTTAGCATTGACCGATTTTGATGAAATTTGGTATGTAGGCTCCATTTGGGGTCTAGTTGTGCCCCAAAGCTTTTGGTTGATGTAGGTCACTCCTAAGGGTTCCAAAATCAATTTTGAAATTTTGAAAACGCCCTAACTCAAAAAATTTCGATATAAAGGTATTGTTTTTCCTTAAATTTAAGAATCTATAGAATTTTTAGAATTTTTTGAGACCACGCGGAGCTTTGTAGGACAAACCGTTCGCTCCCTACGAAAATGTAAGGGTTTATATTGAAATATATGTATATAAATCAAAACACGAGTGTAAATCGCAAAAGAGGCCTAATCTCCGTTCAAATTAGAGCTGACCAAAATGCGATCGATGGTTGATGATTTTTTTTTTCCTTCATATTGATTGGTTGGTGATTTTGTAGACGAGTGATCTATATAGAAAAATAATAAACCATTGTGTAATAATTTGCAGCGTTTTGTTCTGGCAGTGTAGACACGTTGGGGCAGATTCCTACCCAATTTTATGCAAATAGGCATAAAAAGTCCATGTTCTGTAAAGAACTGCGTGAGGAAAAAGTTCACTTCTCCATAGCATAGATTTGCTTGGGATGTTTTCCTTGTTGGTACTCATGTGTTCGATCTTCGCCCATTTATGAGACTTCCCTCAAGACAAAGTTTGTTCAGAATTCCTGCAAGCAAGTTCATTACCTTGAAATTTCAATTGTCCTGAAACCCACACCATTGCATACACTCAATTCCTCACAACCCTCTAATAAACCAGGATATGCTTGGAGATGCTGTCGAAGCCTTCTTGCAGCCTGTCACTCCATAGTTGAGCCCTTGGAACACGCATCCCAACAAAAAACCACTCTGCCCATTGTATATACACATATATATAGACAATAACTAATCAGGTACAATGATAATACAGGTACTATTATGAACCACTCTATCCTAAGAGCCCATTGAATGATAAGTTGATATAGGTAAAGGTATGATACTGAAACCTTGTAAAGCTGGTGCTAAAAGCACAGTGAAAATAAAGTCAAGGATACGGCACACTACCTAGCTGGTATGGTATCCGGCTCGGACGGACCAATGTGGATAATTACCTATTAATTAACAATATATAATTTATTAATCCACATAATCATGTCACAGTTTGGAGAAGGACCTCGTTCTCTGGACATGAGGCACCCATGGGTGAGACTTAATGTCGCCTGTACGCCATCTTGTCAGAACCACTTTTCGCGAGTGGACTGTTGTTCCATCTGTTTCTTCTTTGTTTGGGAAGATGACGATCAAGGTGGAAAATTCTTCTAGATTTCCCATAGCATTTGGTGCTCCATCGATTCCCAATCTGATTGCCATGAATCCCGAAAACATTTATTAATGATGATTTCCATTAATGATATAATTATTGATAATTCCACATTGTCACCCATCAACAACACACCACGGCTTATTTGACGTAAATTTATTCATCCATCTGTCGGAAATTACAAGGGGAAGCTGAGGCTGATCCCTCGGAAGTTGGCTGACGCTGTTTGTTGTTTCTATTTTGATCTGACACGGCACCATTCAAGCTCATGTCATCCTACTTAGGAAGGGTCTGGTAAGCGCAAAAGAGGAAATTAATGCTAAGTTTGACGGGATCTGACCCCTCCCCCCCTCCACCATCACGTCTATTCAGGTAACACATATCCTTCCATCAAAGTTCACGGTAAACTTCTACCTTGCTCCCCCGAAACTCCTAAGCTCAGCTCTTTACTTATATAATGTTTCAGCCCTTTCTCATCACTTCTTCTTCCATCTTGTTTGGGTTGGAGCTGCTATTATAAAGGAAAGGAAACTTAACTACCTACCTAACTAGTAACAATCGAGTTCCCTTATCTCGCTTCCTCCTGTTAACTTCCTCAAGTTCAGACGGTGTCGCTGACACTCTTCCGACCCCTGGAACACCTTCCTTGCCATTTGCACAGCTTAAAATCTCTTCACATCTCGATGAATCTAATCATTTCAAGAGACACATCGCCCCCTTAAGGTCGTTCAAGATAAAACTTCAAGAAAGCTACAACGTAATTATGACTTTTATGTAAGTTGTTTCGTCGAAAATGCCTTAAATCCTCCTAAACGAGCAATGTTCAAAGGAATGAGAAATCGTTGTTGCAATAAATATTTAGACGATCCAGTAATGTTACTCGTATTTTGGTGAAAGGATCTTCACATAAAAACAATGTTTGATTGAATAATTTCTATAAATTACCCTTCCAGATGTTTCAAACACTCCAACGACAAATGAACCGAATTTCGAAAATTTCCAGGTTTTAAAAATACGTATTAGGCATAACAGTATCATTCCACCATGATGGCTCAATTAGGAAGCTAACTTAAACCACCATCTTCAAATTCACCGCGAGTTCTCATAAAAAACGATACGGAATGAAGAGTTTTTAACACGAGAAAAAGGCAAAATTGTTTATCATTACGTTGAGCCTAGAGATATAGCGCTGGTGAGCGACTTCTCTAGAGATGAGCTACAGAACAGACAAAAACTTTCAACTTTTCTCACACGCGGTTGGTTTATCATGACCAGCTTTCTTGACTCTTACAATGAGGGCGCTAGCTTGCTGTTCAGACTTGTGGATTCAACATATGAAACAAAGGAATGAGGTAGTTCGAGCTGACCAGAGGTTCTGGGTCAGTCGTTCCGGGTTAGTCTAATCTCTTACGAACCGGCGCTCAAAGTTTCATAATTGTAGCTAAATTTGGAATTTTCAAGTATTTTTGAATTCATTACTGCATCAGCCTAGGGAAATGAAAAACTGAAATATTGCCGCTGGAATCATCAAAATCGAACAATAATTGCCAGAGAAAAACGCTGCAAATTATTACACAATGGTTTATTATTTTTCTATATTGATCACTCGTCTGCAAAGCCACCAACTTAAATTGCTGCTGAAGAGTTACCGAATAATAGAAACAAAAACAAAAAACTCGATTTTATTTAAATTTGAAGGGTAAGATCCGATAAAATTTGAATGATAAAACCGGGATTGATGAAAAATCACAAACATGGAAACATTTTATAAAAAATCAAATTAATTTGTTTTAATTATACCGATTTAGATTCTTCTTAGATTGAAATTCACGAACATGATGACATTCTTGAATTCTTTATAACATACTTGAATTAGTGTAATAGAAAACGCAGAAATTATGGCTGAGATAGGAGTCTCTGTCACGAATTTCTTTAGGCAGTTCATACTTTTTGAGTAAGTAAAAGACTCTTTTGTTGAAGTTCAATTGCAACTCAAGTGAAGCTCAGTATATGGATCTAGGCTGAGGGGTTATTCGAAAGAATGAAGATGCACAGAATCTAGTTTGCAGTGAATGAACTGCAATCAGTAGCGCAAACTTCTTCCATTTTAATGAGCAGAGAGTCAGTAGAAACGGGCATACAGGGAAGTCGAACACTTCCCTAACAAGGCGGAAAACCTCGTTATACAGACTTGAGAAAAACCGGGAAATGAGATTTTTTCTCGTCCCTCGCCGTCGGAAAAGGACGAGATGAAGAGAAAGTGAATAGGTGGAAAAACGTGACAGAATCGATGGATTTATCGGTGGAAGTTTTAAGTGCCTTAGCTTCGCACACGGTACGGAGGTTTTTCCTCTTGCCTGGTGAGAACATTGAATCCTGAAACTTAGATTCTTCCCATTCGACCACATCCGGGCGTTTTCTCTTGATGGCGGCCCTCGCATCACATCTCCGGTCTATTGAGTTCCATCGAGGAGGAATGACACGGCTCTTCGCTTTTATCAGAACCTTCGAACTATAAAGTTGTGTTTTGTGTCAGCTTGTTGACGGAATATTCCGATAAATCGAATCGTTTGGACAACACAGTAGGTATCTGTTTGTTTTCGTAACATGACTATTAGAATGCTATCACTGTTAGACAGTTGCTTTATCGAGCGTGGAGGCTGAACTGATGTGTCTATCCGAAGGCTTAAAAGAGCCATTTACGTGGAGAAGTTTCTTCGAGAGCTAGGATTCCCTGTGGAGCTGCCGATGGTTCCGTATAATAGCCAGGGGGTGCAAGAACACATCAAGAATCCAACATACAGGTCAAGAACGAAGCACATAGACATCAGGAATCATTTTACAAGACAAAATCTTCAAGAAGACCTGATCAACCTAAAATATTTGGCTACAGAAAATATGGTTGCTGATTTCTTAAAGAAACCTTTACCGAAGAGCTATATGGGTAATTCTCAGAAAAAGCTCAATCTTCCAGGCTCAAACAAAACAAATTCAAAAAAATTCATGAAGTTTCCTGGGAACGTTAAGAAGAATTTGTAATGCAAGACAGAGCTGAATTCACAGTTTTTAGTCTAAAATTTCAATTTTGAAAATTTATAGTGCGGCGGTAATGAGAACTTGATTTTTTTTAAGTCGTTGGTATTGAGAATATCGTATTAGTTTCACAATTCTGTTTTTAAAAAATCATCAAGTTTCTTGGGAACTTAAAGAAGAATTTGTAACGCAAGATAGAGCTGAATTCACAGTTTTTAGTGTCAAATTTCAATTTTGAAAATTTTTAGTGCGGCGGTAATGAGAACTATTTTTTTTAAGTGATGGTAATGAAAAGCGCAGTTGGTATTGAGAATATCGTATTAGTTTCACAATTCTGTTTCTACCTTTCAAGCAACGAGCTTGTCCAGTTGGTTGGATAAGATGATTATATTGAAAAATCTCCATTTCTCTTTTCTATAGATTGATGGGGAGGGATTAAATAAACTAAAATCAATAAAAATCAGAATAATAAACAAAAACAAGGCCTAGGAGAAGACTTTTGTAGGCAAAAATGAAATCATTACAGGTGGTCGTAATGAGAATTGAGCCTTTCAAGACAAAAGAAGAGGTATTAATTTCGGATAAAAGTAAATTTTTCAAGAGGTTCTAGTAGGCAGAGGCGGGGATAAACCCAATAAAACAATTAGAAAAGTGGCACATAGCTTCCTCGTATCCATAACCCGATTGTATAGATGATCCGATGCATAGTAGTTAATCTCGAAACATCAAAACAAGTTAATCTGTAACATCCCTGAACATTTCATTGAAGTCGGATGGAAAATGTAGAAGTTATGGTCGTTACAAGGAATTCACGTTTGCGCATGCGCAGTGGCTACTATCAGTCCGAAGGTGGTGATTTTCATAGGGGACCATCTAAATACTAATCTGTAACATTCCTGAAAATTTCATTGAAATCGGATGGAAAATGTAGAAGTTATGGTCGTTACAAGGAATTCACGTTTGCGCATGCGCAGTGGCTACTATCAGTCCGAAGGTGGTGATTTTCATAGGGGACCATCTAAATACTAATCTGTAACATTCCTGAAAATTTCATCGAAATCGGATGGAAAATGTAGAAGTTATTGCCGTTACAAGGAATTCACGTTTGCGCATGCGCAGTGGCTACTATTAGTTCGAAGGTGATGATTTTCAAAATACTAGGACGGACATTTGGAGAAACCCTACCATAACGCTATTATTGAGCTTTTTCTGAGAATCACCCATATGGACTCCTGTTCGAGCCAAGCAGAAATCATCCTGGAGGAAGTTTGAACTTGAGGGAGCCTATTGGAACGTGTCATTGATTCCAGTCCAAACTCATAATCCCCAAGTCATCGAAGTTCGTTGTTATGTTGTGGAAATAAAAACTTCAGTCTGCGCTTGAATAACAAACTTAATTCACTCGTAATTTATATCAATCACAACTAGGTAGTGTTAGTGCAACACAACTGTGTTTTGAACATTTTAGCAACTAAAATAGCAGCAGCAAATGTTTGGATGTTGTGGTGTCATAAAACGGATTGAAAATAATCGAGTAGTCAGTCCAAATGTAACCTCCAAATTCATCTGATAATCTGAACCGTTTGGTTTAAGTCCGCTAAACGCACAGAAGTCGCATCTCAGATAAGAGAGAAGTCAGTAGGTTTGGTCCCAGCACGCCTCCCATGCTTCCACCAGATACTCAGCTTCCGCTTCGCCTGAGGTGCCTCGTAAAATACGAGCGTTCCGTGAGCGGAGGACGGAGGAAGCAGAAGAAACTAAGGAAGCACTTACATCGTCCTGGGAGAGAAGCTGAGGGCCGCAGAACGGAATAAAAGTCTAAACTCTTCGTCTGTCCCCTTATCTCATCGGTCCAGAAAATGGGCGAGTTGGCAAAGTTACAGCTGGTAGATTAAACCCGAGTTAGTGGCGGGAATAACCCGAGCCGCAGATGGAAAAGCCTGTTCTGAAGGGGAGAGGAAGGAGTATTTTGACGTTTTCCATCTTCGGCAAGTCGCACGCATCTTCTCTCGAGATTGAGATTTGTTTGTCCTGTTACGAACATCTTGTAGAACACTAGTAAACATCCATCGACTAAGGCAGCTTAAAACTGAATACAACTTGGTTCGGCGTATTTTTAGGTAAAATAGCGATAAAGGCCCACGAAAAATAAATTTAAAAACGTCTGCCTAGTGGGTGTGGCACATAGCTCCCTCGTTTCCGTAACCCGATTGTACAGATGATCCGATGGATTGTAGCTAATTTCAAAACATCAATCTCTGAACATCTTGCACTACCCTCATAGGGGACCATCTCCACCCCAACTCGCATAATTCCTGAAAATTTCATCGTAATCAGATGGGAAATGTAGAAGTTATGGCTGTAACAAGGAAATACACGTTTGCGCATGCGCAGCAACTACGTCTGGGGGTGATGATATTCATAGGGGACCATCAACACGCCAATCCGCACAATCCCTGAAAATTGCATCGAAATCGGATGAGAATTGTAGAAGTTATGGCTGTGGCAAGGATTTCATGACAGAAACACAGACAGACACGGAACCTTTATTGTTCAGAAAGGTCTAAAACGTAAAACGCGAGTGGAAATTTTGATTTTGGAGAACCTTTTTTTTCAAACTTGAAAAGTGAAAACACCGTTCCTGCTCCCTTTGGTAGACTCGGAAGCAATTACAAACTACAAAATCATATAATTACATTAAGTACTTTTCTTTAGAACGTTCTCTCAAAAAATACGCATCGTTTAAAATAGAAACCAACCAACAGCCAGTACTCCTTTCCGGTTTTTAGTGGCTTTGAATTACGCGTTTATTATAAAAATCCATTAAGCGCCGACAGTTTTTCTCGGATTTCTGAAATAAGCGATTCAATTATGAGAGGAGCTCATCGACCGGCCCAAAACCGTTGACGACTTGAGGTGTGGGTGAGGATTGATCTAACCGGCAAGCAGAAACGTTAATAGATGTGGGTGTGGTGGTTAGCGTGATCATCCGGCACAGAACAAATAAGGATATAAACGGGTAAATAAAGTATTCGAGAGAGAAGAAGTGATCACGTCAATGTTGGTGAATAGAATGATTTTGGGGGTTCCTCGAGCTGGGGTACGTGAGAGATGGGTGGAGGTCAGGTGACTCCAGTCTTGACTGTAGGTTTAGGGGTCTCAGTCGGTCGCCGTTCGTTCCTCGTTCGTGGTTAGTAAATCCATAGATTACCGACTTTCAGACTTTAAAAGTTGTACCTAAATTTGAAATTTTCAAGGATTTTTGAAATGTTGTTTTGTTGATGTAGGTCACTTCTAAGGGTTCAAAAATAAATTTTGAAATTTTGAAAACGCCTTAACTTAAAAAATTTGATATAAAGGTATTGTTTTTCCTTCAAATTAAGATTCTATAGAATTTTTAGAATTTATTGAGACCACGCGGAGCTCTGTAGGACAAACCGTTTGCTCCCTACGAGAATTTGAAGGTTGGACGTACGATAAATCAGAAACACGAGTGCGAATCGCAAAAGAGGCCTAATCCCCGTTCAAATTTTAGTTGACCGAAATGCGATCGATGTTTTTCTTCATGTTGGATGGTTGGTGGCTTTGTACACGTGTGATCTACATAGAAAAATAAAATATAATGAACCATTGTGTAATAATTTGCAGCGTTTTCATCTTACAATCTTGTCTAAACTTAGTTATTAAAACTTACCTGTTTCAATTGGCCGTATTTTAAACTTAACCTTAAAATTTAATTTATAAATGTATCTAAAACAATTTCAAATCTAAACTAATTACTTGTTTATTTACAGTGGCATCTCCACCAACCTCCTTCAAATTGACTCTTGGTATCCTCACTGAGTAAACCATCCTTCGAGTGAGTAAATCTTGATAAAAGTATTAGGATTTTGTTGTTTTTATATTCGTAATTTTGTTATTTTATACTCGTAAGACCTAAGGACCATAACCACTTGGACTTGAGGCCATTAAGGGTGAATATCGATACCTTAAAGCACAGAGGAGCTATGTCCATCCACCTTCCACATTTTTTATTTTTTTTTTTAATTTCAGAAAAACTTAAATTCAACAAAACTATTATTGAGTTTTCTTGACGATAATAGCTTGAAAAATTTATTGAGGAAATTAAAGAGTTTAATGTAATAAGCCATTATTTTAGGAATTGTGCATTGGTAATTTTATTGTGTATTCGGGTGTATTCAATTGTGCATTGTGCATTGGCTCGTAATTTCAATTGAGTTTTCCTCAAAACTCCGTTTTTGGACATAGCTCCTTTGTGCTTTAAGGTATCGATGTTGTTTTTGTTGTTATAGGCCCTGAAGAAGGTAATATATTATCCGAAAGCTCGGCGAAGAAGGACTTTATCATTCCGTGGCCCCCATTTCCTATCCGTTTGACGTAGAGCGAGCTATGACGCCTGCCCGACTTGGGCTTTTGACTGATCACATCATGGGCGTAAGAAACGGAGTAGGTAACAGCTGTTGGACCAGGTATTTCCCTAGAGATTCTAACGGATCCTAATTATACTTTCCTATTGTTTTATTCAGTGTGACGAACATCGACGGCGGCAGGTGCAAAACTGCTTCTGCCATTAAAATCGAATTAAGCGCGAGGTTGCCTAGTAATATCTGAAAGTTTTTTTAAAAAAAGAAAGATTTTTTGAAAGTTTTATGTCGATTTGATAAGGGCCCAAATCTTCTTCGAAACGAACAAAGAAATGTAGGTTCCATTTTCAACCTCAAGTTATTCTGGTGCAACAGCTTAGTCGAATTTTCAACCAAGGTTGACAGACGCACCAATTCTATAATAAATTAATCTTCATCTATAATAATGTGAATATATATTTTTAAAGTCTGCCAAGTGGTTCTGGCAAATAGCTTTTTCGTATCCATGACCCGATTGTATAGATGATTGGATAGATGATTGATGGATTGTAGCTAATCTCAAAACATTAACCCTAACTGGACCATGGTGTCACCTGGACCATATTAACTAGATTTAAATTGCAATTTAAGAATTAATGGATTACGTTGAATGTTTTGAACCATTTTTTAAGGAATTAGAAGTAATGATATTATAGACAAACATTTTGAAAATTTTTTCATCGATTTCTCAGGAAATTTTTGTCATAATGGGGTATTTCAGTCAATTTTTTTTATTTTTTATTTTTCAAAAGAGTATGGCTCAGGAATAACGGTAATCGGGTCTGTTCGTCGAGAAAATGTTTGTAGAAAATCAAAGAAGCTAAGGAAAGTTGAAGATTTGAATGGTGTGACGTAGCTAGCCAATCGTGACGTAGCTAGCCAACTGTCTTTGAAAAAAGTATCCATGCACAGAAACCCTTGGAAGATGTGAAATTACCGCTCTTAGAACGATTTTACGTTTGCGCATGCCTAGTAGCTACTACTGTGGGGAGCAATGATTTTCATAGGAGACCATCTACACCCCAACCAACTTCTTCCCTGAGAATTTCATCGAAATCCGTCAATAACTTCGAACAGTTCTATTCGTTACAAGGATTCCATCACAGACAGATACATACCGAGACCAAAAATTTTCAAAAAGATCAAAAAATAAAATGCGAGTAAAAATTTTGATTTTGGAGAACACTTTTAGCGAATTTTTAAGGAAAAAATAGCTTAAAAAAAGTAGAATGAAAAAAAAGAAGAAAAATGTCAACCATGAAAAGTGAAATTAATGCTTGCTTTACTAACATTCATTACCTGCAGGTGATTCAAAGAAATTCACGAAAAAATTGCCTTTTCCCAACACCATAAATGACTCCACTTGGACGGGTTTGCAAAAATCCTCAGATTGGACGCTTCCTCGCGTATTTGAAACACCTGAGCAGTCATTTGCTAAGAAAGACGTCTCCAATCTATTACTGCTAGTTCCTTGGAATAAACAAACTAGGTGAAACTTTCAAGTGTGGGAATTTTTCCGTACTAAAACGTTTTTCCCTCAGACTGCCAGAACTTCCCTCAAAAAGGTTGGGCGCTCGGGCTTTTTCCAGGGTTTTTCGGGAAACAAATTGAATTCCCAGAGTATTCCCAGTTTTCGCAGTCGCTGGCCACCTTGTTGTTACCTACTTGAATGAAAACCAAAGGGTTGTCGAAAGGTCTCCATTGAATCGTAATACAAGTGATTGGAAACAACAAAGCAGTTTTATATTCAAGAAAACCCCACTTATTCAGGGAATTGGCCACTTGACCAGGCACCAGAAGTCTCCCACCCTGTTCTTCAACCTTGTCTAGCAGTGACAAAGGACGCTTTACAGGATGTACATGTTACCGGCAAAGTATGAAATCCAGGCATTGTATAGAATGCTTAGAGATTGTATAGAATGTCTGCACGTTTTAGACAATGTATGAAATTTCTTCATTTTTAACTCTCCATACACATACATAGGGTGTATGAGCTGAGTGAGGTTGGACAGCAGAGGGTGCTGCCAACAACGGATGGAACACTATTGACTCAATCTTGAGTTGAGTGCCCCGAATCCGATAATTCTCCGGAAAACGCCCGTCCCAAGTCAGTTCAACTGCTATGAATGATTCAAGTTCGTTGGTTGACGAGGGAAGAGATGAAGGTTTATTGGAGGTCAGATCAAGAAGCTGGGTGACCCCTTTATATTTGGTCTTCAGGCAAATCTTTGGTAAACGATGAGACGACAAGTTCTGCATTTTCATGAACGAATAGTTAGCAGATTTGAATTTGGGTGGAGCGGAGTTCGAGTGTATATATTTTTCAGAGACCTCTCCTATTCCTCTAAGAGCACTGAGGTCAAACCTGACGAGTAGTAGGAGAGCGTCTCGATGGCAGAACTGTAAATTAGGTTCTTCCCACTTGAATAAACCAACAAAGATCCAGAAATCTAATAACGTATTTATCGGAGTCAGGAGAGGGTCTATTTTTAGAAAAAGTGGATCGGTGATGGGACAGGAATGTGGCAGGATAAGGACTCGACGATGGATGCGATCGATGGTAATGTGACGGGTGAGGGAAAAACGAGGTTTTTCCGCCCGTCAGTGTGTGTCAAAAGGCGATAACTCACAAAATGGAAATAAGAGCGAACAAGAAAAATATAAATAGCCGTAGAAAACTTGACGGTGAGAACTGCAAAGTCTCGCAAAGGGGGTTTTCGATGGTAACACGTAGAGCTAAGCGCAAATTCGAAGGGTCGACGGTTTCACACGATTTAACCCTTTCCGCCCAAAGGGATTCGGGAACCCGTGAAAAACCACCTGTCACTCAACCGAACACGGGTTTCCACTTTTAAGAAAGAAAATTCCAGGTAGTCGGGAGAAGATGTGAAGAAATCCCAAGCCGTTTGGAGCAATCAGAGTCAAATATTGGTGTTCGTGACGGGGACCTAACCGAGGGTTATCAGGGTATGAGGGTGGAAAGTTATAGTCGAGACACGAAGCCGGTCGCGTGATATTACCCCGGTAGGCTCATCAGTGGTGACGTCATCGACATCACCTTAGGGTCAGGCAAGAAACAAGCAGCAGTGACCTACTCAAAACTGTCTGCAACACAGTAAAATGAAAGCAGGAGTTGAACTTCACGGCTGAATCCGAAAAGTTATTGTTATACGCGTATAAGATGTAGCTGATTGATTGGTGCTTCAGGCCAGTGGAAGAGGTTATGAATAAGAGACCTAAAGCCCTTCACACAATTAGAATACAATTATTAGAATCGTCGACTCAACACACTTGAAAACATGTAAATATACAAACTACGAAAATTCGACGGACGTAGCATCAACAAAAACCTACTCGACGCAACCTCGGACAATATATATTCAAACCACTCGACAAGCACATTCAAAAAGGAAAAACCCCCATAAACAGATTTACTGTCAATTTAAACTTAAACAGAACGCACTAGAGTACAAACCCAAACAAACCCCCCAACTACTTTCAGGTAACCAAACGTCTTAAGAACTCGGGAGATCGTCATCTGCACCGGATCGTTGTCAACTGCACTTTCGATCAACTGCACCCCTGCTTACAAACCTATCGACTGCACTTACGATTGACTGCACCGCTCTGCAATTCGCTCTGAATTTAATTTGTCTTACTAGGTGTTTAGCTACTAGACGGCCTCAGGTGTAAATGAAAGACCCAACTCGCAGCTTTCTTTGATCGTCGCTTTGAACATGGTTTCGTAAGCCTGAGTCGTTTTATTTGCCAAGAGAGAATACACAACCGGCATGAAATGGCCATTGTCGATGGAGTGGAGGATGGTAAACATCTGAGTGAAAAATTTTGCGCAGTAGGTAAATGTCCCGTCAACAAAAATGGATTTGGAAGAAGACAGCTGCTTCAAATTCGTTGGAGTCGAAAATAGTACCAACCGTCGTCATTAACCAGTAAAAACTTTTCCTTTCTTGCTGTTTCAAACCTGGCATTCTGTAGGCAATCGTGAGTTTCCGTGAGAGATTTGGGCAATGGTGGTAGGCGTTTTCTTCGCTCTCTGTATAAACATTGCCTGAAGTTACTTATGTCTGTCAGGGTGTAACTTACATCGTCTTTCATTTGGGACCGAATCAGCTTCGACGGGCGTTCACTCAGCGAAGACGTAGCCTTCCTTTTCAACGAGTTAGAAAAATTTTCCTTTTGTAACGTCGTATCGCTCACCAATGCATGATTGTGCCCTCCTTCTTCCTTGATGACTTCCGAAGAGCTTTCAGGAATGTACATTCTCGCACCGCAACATCTTCTACAACAACGCCACTTGTTACAGTTCAAGTATTCTACAAAACTGCACTTGTAGAATTTGAAGTTTTTATAAACTGCTAACTCGTTGCCTCGCTGTCCCACGATGAACGACACTGGATGCATAGCTACTATTTTTAAAGGAGAATGTTTTCTGGGTCGAACTCGCAATACTGACCCCCCTACTGATAGCGAATGAGATAACAGATCGACGGTGCAGTCAATTGTTGACCCTTGACTACCTGAAACAGCAACAAGTGCAGTCGATACAATTCATTATCGCCTTATGACAGCTTACGGTGCAGTCGATACTCACCCAAGAACTCATAATTTCAAACAATAGATAATAAGTAACCTACTAACTAAAATTTGAGAAAAAACAACTAAAAAAACCGTCTGCCAAGTGGGTGTGGCACATAGCTTCCTCGAAGCCATAGCCTGATTGTATAGATGATCCGATGCATAGTAGTTAATCTCAAAACATAAATCTCTGAGTACCTTGCACTACCCTCATAGGGGACCATCTACACGTCAATCCGCACAATCTCTGAAAACTTCATCGAAATCAGACGGAAAATGTGGAGGTTATGGCAGTTACAAACTAGGATTTTACGTTTGCACATGCGCAGTAGCTACTATGAGACTGAGAGCAATGAGTTTCATAGGGGACCATCTACACCCTAATCCGCATACTCCCTGAAAATTTTATCAAAATCCGATGGAAAGTGTAGAAGTTGTGGCTGTTACAAGGAATTCATGTTTGCACATGAACAGCTACTACCAGTCTGAGGGGGATGATTTTCATAGGGGACCGTCTACTCGCCAACCCGCTCAATCCCCAAGAATTTCATCTAAATTGGGCTCTAACCAACTTGGTATTTCAACAATCAAATAATAGCCATCAAAATTGTTCAGAAAGGTCTGAAACGAGAAAAGTGAGTGGAAATTTTGATTTTTGAGTACATTTTTGGTTTATTATTTCTGAATATAAGCCTATGTGATCGTATCGCAAAAAATTTTTATAACCCCCCCTCAAACTTTGTCACTTTACGTTTCAAGGTGCGTAGAATCCAAATTTGCAATGTCCGTCCGCCGTCCGGGCCATAAAAGGCCTTAGAATCGGTCTAAAAAACCCGTTCTTTCGCACATAGACTACATTTGGGGTCTAGTTGGTCCTAACGTCGAACTATTCCGATCGCTTAATTCGTATAGAAGTTATGGACAAATAACCGGCCAAAAAAGAGGTTTTTGCTTAAATATGCGTGGGGTGACATTTTCCAAGTATTTTTCTTCATGTTGGATGGTTGGTGGCTTTATAGACGATTAAATAGAAAAATAACAAACCATTAAAATGATAAAATAATAAACCATAAAAATAATAAACGTACGATAAATCAGAAACACGAGTGTGAATCGCAAAAGAGGTCTAATCTCCGGATGGTTGGAGGCTTTATAGACGATTATATAGAAAAACAATAAACCATTGTGTAATAATTTGCAGCGTTTCTTTCAACTTTTCAACTTTGAAGTTGAAACAAAGCTTCCGCTACCTTGGTAGACTCGGAAGCAATAGATAGTAAGTTAGAAGTAAATAGTTTAGCAGTGAGTTAGTTGAGATAGTTTATGATAATATTTATAATTTAGAATAGAACACCACGTAGTCCTCCTCGTGGTAATAGGGTGTGCGCACATATTTTTATTATTTTTTTTAAAAAGAAAATGCCTCGAAAAGAAACAAAATATAGCTCCCACACAAAAATAGAGCTCTCAAAAAATTACAGGTGGTAAGGAAAATTCTCAGTTTAACAATCCCGCGAAACGCCACGTCAAGAACGCTGGAGAATGTGATTGGCTGGCTGTCGCGAGGTACCCAACACCGTGAAAATCCTTCTCAAATAAAACTCCCTCCATTATCCCTCCATTATACCTACTTCAACTCGTATTTACTTTACCTCTCATTCTCACTTCGAATTTGCTGTCTGGTGTCGGGTTTACATTTGGTACGATGAGTCGTGAAAAGAGTAGTTGCTGAAGTACGAAAGGAAAGATTTCATTCCGGGATGTACTGGATAATCTGATGCGGAACACGTTGTCAAGTCAACAGTGCCCAATCAAGTACCCAAGGTACCCACCCAACCTATTCCCAACAGACAAGCTGAGGTATTTTATAAGTATAAGAAATGGAATTTCGAAAATTCAATCACTCACTCATGACAAAAGTCTCATAGCAATCTCAAATTAATGATCTGTGAAGAAAAGTGATCAATCGTTACGTCGTAATGTTATTTTATCTTTTTAAAAGTTCTAAAAAAATTTAAAATTACCAGCTTTTTGTTAATTTACTTTCACAAAACATCAGCTGATTCTACTCTTTCGCGGTGAATTCCGTAATGGAGAAACGAAAGAAAAAACTGAACCCCTCGGAACTCTTTTTCTACTTCTCTCGGTGGAGTAAATGATATTCATTAACTCCCGTTGATTAATTAACCGCTAATCGCGACGGAGTAAAAGAAATAAAGTGAGTTAATAACGGAGTAAATTAGAGAAATCCAGCTTCGAAAGGTAAATACCGAAAAAAAGAAGAAAAAACCTTGTCGGAAGGTACCTCCAATGATTTCCATACACTGCATATTGTATGAGGAAAGACTGCTCTCCCTGAAGAAAAAACGGGTAGAAAATATAATGGAAAAAGTACGGAGAGGACGAAATTATTAAAAAGCAAAGAACGGAGGTTTTTTTACTCGAGAGACCTTCTAGGAAGTGGGAGTAGAAGAAGTTTGATTTTTCCTTCAAAGACCCCTTGAAGAAGGTACCTATTGATGAATTTCTACAACATCTTACTATAAATTTAGTGGCACAACGATGTCTTTTTGAGAAGCCTCGCAAATGGAAAAGGAAATGAGCTGTATGTTGGTGTTTGACCTGATTTTGAACCGATTCCCTCCCAAAGCGTCCTGGTAAACAAAATCGTCAGTTTAGGTTTTGATATAAATGAGAGCGTTTCATTCGTCGACTTTATTCGGACCCAGGTCCAACAGAAATCTTTTTCGCCTTCATTGAATTACCCAGTTATAGCTTAGCACCCAGCCTATAACTTACGATACACAATTGAATATGCCAATGGTGAAAGGAATTGAGCGCAAAGCCCCCATTTTCGGGAGAAGCAAAAACTGCTTAGATTAACAAAAGCGCGTGATTTTGACTCAGTTTTGGTTTATTATTTTCAATTATGAACCTTTGGAATCGACCAAGAAAAAAAAATGTAACACCCCCTCAAAATTTGATGGTTTACGTTTCAAGGTACGTAGAATCCAAAAATCGAATAAAAATTTGGCCGTCCGTCCGCCGTACGCGGCACTTTTGCCACTTAGCATTGACCGATTTTGATGAAATTTGGTATGTAGGCTCCATTTGGGGTCTAGTGGTGCCCCGAAGCTTTTGGTTGATGTAGGTCACTTCTAAGGGTTCCAAAATCAATTTTGAAATTTTGAAAACGCCCTAACTCAAAAAATTTCAATACAAAGGTATTGTTTTTCTTCAATTTAAGATTCTATAGAATTTTTAGAATTTTTTGAGACCACGCGGAGCTCTGTAGGACAAACCGTTCGCTCCCTACGGAAATTTAAGGGTTTATATTGAAATATATATGTATATATAAATCAAAACACGAGTGTGAATTGCAAAGGAGGCCTAATCTCCGTTCAAATTAGAGCTGACCAAAATGCGATCAATGGTTGGTGATTTTGATTTTTGTTGTATATTTTTTGATTTTTTTGATTTTTTTTTTTTTTTGATTTTTTTTTCTTTTTTTCTTCATATAGGATGGTTGGTGATTTTGTAGACGAGTGATCTATATAAAAATAATAAACCGTTGTGTAATAATTTGCAGCGTTTTTGCTTCCGAGTCTACTGAGGTAGCGGATGCTTTGTTTTCACTTTTCAAGGTTGAAATCATTGCCCAAAGGTTTATTATTTTCTGTATAGATCACCCTTCTGTATAGATCCCTCCCTACCAACCATAGGTGCCTACCAGGGCATTTTTGAAAATTTCAACCCCAACCACCAACCAAATGGAAATGAAGTATTAAAATTTTCAATAATACCCTAGTAGGTAGTAGGTACCTACGTTGGTAGAGAGGGATCTATACAGAAGGGTGGTCTATACAGAAAATAATAAACCTTTGGGCAATGATTTGCAGCGTTTTTTTTAACTACCAACTTTTATTTTACCTACCAACTATTGGTAGATACTACCTACCTCACCATACTGCCTTCACACCTTCACAATCAAGTTTATTAGAAAGAACTAAACGCTTCACTCTCGATTCGAAAAATGGACAGCTTCATATGGAAATTTGATTACTGGTTACGCAGAAGGCAAAAATATATACAAATCGAAGAAATTAACAGCGATCGCATTTTAGTCAGATAAAATTTGAACGGAGATTAGACCCATTTTGCGATTCACACTCATGATTCTGTTTTATCGAAGGAACTTCAAGTACTCGTAAGGAGCGAACGGTTTGTCCTACTGAGCTCCGGGTGGTCTCAAAAAATTCTAAAAACTCAATAATATTCGAAATTCGATTTTCGGGTTCTACGTACTTTGGTACGTACGTAGGTAAAACATCAAATTTTGAGGGGGGGGGGGTTAAATTTTTTTTCTTGCTCTATTCCAAAGGCTTATTATTGAAAAATAATAAACCAAAAAAAGTTCTCCAAAATCAAAATGTCCACTCACGTTTTAGGTTTTAGACTATCCTGAACGATTCTGGTTCCGTGTCCGTCATGAAATCCTTGCCACAGCCAAAACTGTCCAACCAAATCTCCAAATATACCTGAAGCTTTAAGTTATTGTCTGAAACTTCTAAGGGGAGGCGAAACCTTCTGATTTGCAGATTGGGGACCTCGGCGAGGTACCGACGATATATTTATATACAGAAAATACAGAAAATAAATAAACCATTTTGTAGTAATTTTCAGCGTTTTTCAGATGGGAAGCAATTCAAGGTCTCCCTTTTTGCTGCCATCTAGCAGCGAAAAATCGTAATAAAATCGGAGACAGCCTTAAATGAAGCATCTCAAAACTCGCTCATTAAGTTGTAGATATTGCGTGACTTTTTTTTGAGAAGTATGTTACTATTCGAAGTGAAGGTGGATTATATTTAGGAGAATAAAAATTAAAAATTGGAGGAAAGCAGAGACTGGTGGGGATTCCTCTTTCATTTTGTATCTCACCTGGTGGAGGCTTCATTGTCTTTGGAAAATCCCAGCGGGAGAAGATGGACAGAAGGAGAGGGGAGAACGGGATTGTTAGAGAGAATGAGAGAACCGGAGAATTGGAGCCAAACGGTGTTCATTAAGGAGGCAAAATACTCGTATAAAAGATAGAGAAAGGTCGGAGTTGGGGATAGCACTGGGGATAGAACCCATCAGAAGACCGTTCGTATTTAAAAGGAGGAAACCCTCCCTGGATGAGAAGGGAAAGGAGGAGGGCATCCGTCTTGGAAGGGCTAGCATTATTCACGTCAACAAAAGGGAGAGAGTGGAGCCCAATAGATTTGTCTCTCATTTGCACAGCAGAAGCCGAAATTCTCGACTCCTTCCCCGCTTTTCCTTGAAGAACTCCGATCCATTGAGACCCCCCCTTCTCCCTGAGGGTTACTTCAATGGGAGGGTTCCTTGGGGAATGAGGAGTGACTACAGCGGTTCTCTCCTTGAAAGGGGACAAAGAAGAGAATCCTCGGGGTTTACGGGAACCCAAATTCGGAAGCTGCTCCCGATCAAAGGGGAAAATCAACATAAATTTATGTGTTCAGGAATAAAAATCCCTCACGTTTCCTGTTCACACGGGAAGCTACGTTTGTGCTGCCGCTAGAAGGAACCGATCCTCATTGAAAGCGCAGTTTTCAATGGAATTCAGGGGTAGCGCGTGAGATACCTACCACTGACCGTGCAGAGTGGTCCATTCAACGTGAACATTGAACACCCTCTAAACAGGCAACTAGAAGAAATGTTACTATTCGAGAAGAGAATTTTCAAGTACATAATTCGTTAAAACGTGTAATAATTGAAGAAACGTGTCAAAAGGTTAGAGAATCACGACCTTTGAATACTTCAGTGCCAAGACTATAGGCACTGGCCTCTCAGACTTAGACGTCCAAACCTCCGTAGCTTCTCCAGCTGTTCACTTGAATATGAATCCGACAATTTTCAATTCAAAACTGAAAAACCTTGAAGATGTGTAGCTGGACTAGCATTGCTCCACCTAGAAGTGAGTAGAAGCGGTTTTCTCTCCTGGAGAAGTACTCGCTCCTCAAGAAGTAGTGCCTCTACATGGGAGTACTCTCTCCTACTTTTCCATCGAGGTGAAGCAGTTTTCCTCCTTAAGAGAGTACTCGCTTCTTCATCCCACAATGTAGCGGATACCCCTAACACTAAGTACTCACTCCCGTCAAGGTGTAGCAGATTTTCCTCCCCAAGGGAGTACTAGCTTCTTCATCCCACAATGTAGCGGTTATCCCTAACACCAAGTACTCACTCCTGTCAAGGTGTAGCAGTTTCCCTCCTCAAGGGAGTACTCGCTCCTACTCCTCTTCGAACTGTAGCAGTTTTCCTCCTCAAGGGAGTACTAGCTTCTTCATCCCACAATGTAGCGGTTATCCCTAACACCAAGTACTCACTCCCGTCAAGGTGTAGCAGATTTTCCTCCTCAAGGAAGTACTCGCTTCTTCATCCCACAATGTAGCGGTTATCCCTAACACTAAGTACTCACTCCCGTCAAGGTGAAGCAGTTTTCCTCCTCAAGAGAGTACTCTCTCCTACTCTTCCATCGAGGTGTAGCAGTTTTCCTCCTCAAGAGAGTACTCTCTCCTACTCTTCCATCGAGGTGTAGCAGTTTTCCTCCTCAAGAGAGTACTCGCTTCTTCATCCCACAATGTAGCGGTTATCCCTAACACCAAGTACTCACTCCTGTCAAGGTGTAGCAGTTTCCCTCCTCAAGGGAGTACTCACTTCTTCATCCCACAATGTAGCTGTTATCCCTAAAACTAGGTACTCACTTCCGTGAAGGTGTAGCAGTTTTCCTCCTCAAGGGAGTACTAGCTTGTTCATCCCACAATGTAGCGGTTATCCCTAACACTAAGTACTCACTCCCGTCAAGGTGTAGCAGTTTTCCTTCTCAGGGGAGTACTAGCTTCTTCATTCCACAATGTAGCGGTTATCCCTAACACCAAGTACTCACTCCTGTCAAGGTGTAGCAGTTTTCCTCCTCAAGGGAGTACTCGCTTCTTCATCCCACAATGTAGCGGTTATCCCTAACACTAAGTACTCACTCCCGTCAAGGTGTAGCAGTTTCCCTCCTCAAGGGAGTACTCTCTCCTACTCCTCCATAGAGGTGTAGCAGTTTTCCTCCTCAAGGGAGTACTCTCTCCTACTCTTCCATAGAGGTGTAGCAGTTTTCCTCCTCAAGGGAGTACTCGCTTCTTCATCCCACAATGTAGCGGTTATCCCTAACACTAAGTACTCACTCCCGTCAAGGTGTAGCAGTTTCCCTCCTCAAGGGAGTACTCACTTCTTTATCCCACAATGTAGCTGTTATCCCTAAAACTAGGTACTCACTCCCGTGAAGGTGTAGCAGTTTTCCTCCTCAAGGGAGTACTAGCTTCTTCATCCCACAATGTAGCGGTTATCCCTAACACTAAGTACTCACTCCCGTCAAGGTGTAGCAGTTTTCCTTCTCAGGGGAGTACTAGCTTCTTCATCCCACAATGTAGCGGTTATCCCTAACACCAAGTACTCACTCCCGTCAAGGTGTAGCAGTTTTCCTCCTCAAGGGAGTACTCGCTTCTTCATCCCACAATGTAGCGGTTATCCCTAACACTAAGTACTCACTCCCGTTCAGGTGAAGAGGTTTCCCTGTTCAAGAGAGTTCTTGTGTTCGCTGATCTATGAGTGGGGTAGTTTCCACTACTATATTATTTTGTTTTGAACCATTTTTTCCGTCTGCATGGAAATAAACTTATTTCATTTTATTTCATTTCATGTTCCCAGCGTAGAGTACCCGTGTCCTATTCCACGTGGTGACAACCTCTTACACAGTAGCTGAGGTCTTTAAACCTGACTTGTACATTATTGAAATAACATATATAACGCAATATAAAGTCAAAATTTTCATCATAAATTAATCAGTAATTTCAATTTCAAACTCATTTTTAAATTTAGGTAAGCAAAGTATAACGCTGCTGAATGTAACAAAGCAATTTTGAGGCGGATCAAAGTGCATACTTTGAATATGTGTAAAAATCGAAAACCCGATCGTACATTTCAGCTGGAAAGGAGCGTAAGATTGTCTTTCTTGAAAAAAGATTTTTTAACCTGGTACATTTTGAGTATCCAAATTCACTCTTTTTATGACACTTCTCAATTTCTTGAACACCTTCTTTCTTCCTACTCACTAATTAAAGTGCTGGCGAAGATGGCGTCTACTCACATTTGACGTCGAGGTTGACGGTGAGGGGTTCGCTGGAGCCGAGGGAGTTCCTGGCTTGGCAGGTGTACGTCCCGGAGTCCTTCCTCGTCACCGGGCGGAACTGCAGGCTCTCTTCGAGGCTGACGATGTCCGTCCGGCCGGCCTTCTTCCAGACGACGGACGCCGGAGGGTTGGCGTCGGTGACGCAGCGCAGGGCGACGTTGTCGCGCGACTCCTCCAAGTCGGCGGTAGGTGTGCCGAGGAGCCTCACTTCGGGCGGATCTGCGGAAAGAAAAAATAGATAAAAAGTCCATTCATGAAGCATGAGTTAATGAGCGAATTTTCAAAACAAAATCTTCAAAGATACGGTTAAGAAAAACGAAAATAAATCAGGAATCGTAAAATGTTCCAAAAAGGATTACAGTGATAAACATAGGAAACCAGACGATTTTCCACTTGTGAAATAGTCAAAGTCAAATTGAAAGTTATATATTGCATTAAGTTTCCTTATACAATATTTGGAGAGTTCTTACAATAATGAACATATTATGTTCATTATTGTAAGAACTCTCCAAATATTGTATTGTATATATTATTAATATATTTGTTAATGAAAATGTTTCTTCTGGAAAACGAACAAAAAAATTGAATAAATAAACAAATTGATAATTTCTTGCGTTATGATCTTTTCCATTAATTAATATCACCAATTAGGACATTACACATAGGAACTCATTAGTAGGTACTAGTTGATTACTCTTCGATTTTTATTATACTTTATTATACTATTATTACATTTATTTCGAGATTACTATACCAAAAGCAAATAATAATTTACTTTATATATTTATTCCATGTTTAATCTTGTAAACCCGCCTCATCAATTGAATTGCTCAAGAAGGTCCTTAATCTCACATAACATAGTATAAAGTTTGCAAACATAATGGCTTCTTCTTTGCCCAAGCATTTAATTATATTAAATATAATTTATATTTATATGAGGTTATAATAATTATATGAGGTTATAATTTATATTCCTATATTTATATAACCTCATAGGAACATAAAAATCTATTTCCCAAGTACTTAATTCGATATATTGTGAAATATTTTCAATAGTTAAAGTCTTCACTATCAGAAAGATATACGCCAAGTCAGCTCTTATGTTTTTACATAAACATCCAAATTATTTCGAGTACGGTGGCGAACAGAACAGCCCCTACTTGCTCCGCCTCGCCACCCAAGCTGTTATCCCCGTACCGTTGTCTCGTTTAAAAGGCACTTGACGGCACATATATCACAGCATGCTTCTGTTGTTAAGAAATGCGCCCCCAGACTTAGTAAGCCCCTCAACTTTTTCTAGGGCAATTTATAAGAAGCTTGTCTTCAGTTGGTTAATCTCGAGAGGATATCGTGGCTGAAAGAATGTAGCGTAAGAATAATTTAATGTTTTATATTAATTAGAGTATAAAGCAATGGATTTGAGAGTTCACTCCCCCATCCAGCACGGAACTTTGTTTTTTGGAGTGGGGTAGTTCCTGTCCACAAAGAGTCATCGCTTTGTGCAAATAGTTCATTCATTTTTATATTCATGAGTTTGCTGTTTGACATATCTTCGAAGGAATGAATTTTATTTTAATTTCATTTCAAACTCTGCCAACTGGGTGTGGCACATAGTTTTTCGTATCCTTAACCCTTAAGTTCACCAGCTATCATATATGATATGGAATTTTAAACGAGGCTTAAGAGCATTCTGGTGGTGTTCTCGAGCTCTTTGTGGTATTTTTACCTCTAGATCTAATAAGAATGAAAGGATGTCCATAACCCCTCCTGTAAGGTTATAACCTCCTTCAAATCAGCAGTAATCACTAATGAAATCACTAATCACTAATGAAATATGGAAAGAACTAACCGATTAAGTTTTCAGTGTTTATGGAAACTGCGTTTTTGCTTTGATATCTCACAATATGAGATATCATATCATATTATGATGAAATGTGACCTGGGGGAATTTCATAAATTATAGAACGCGGACTTCTCCACTGCATTACATCTCGTTCCAACGTAATAGAAACCACTTGCTGCACATGATTTTTTTTTTTTTTTTTTAATAAAATTTTATTTTACGTTTTTGATGATTTTATAAATTTTATTTGACGTCAGCATAAATTTCACTTCATATATATGTGGATAGAGATGGAACCAAAAGAATGTTGCATATTGATTAACTACTAAAATTCCTTGAAATACAAATTGGAAGAGAGATGAGGATGAACTCTAAATGAGCATTTATGCTTTCTTATTGCATTATAAATGCGATTTTTAAATAGCATTATGCGAGAAAACCTATTTGGTCATACGTATTTCTTTGAACCATTTTACTCGCGTTATCACATATGAAATCATCGTCTCAGCTGCTTAACTGATAAGGGCATAAATTAGGGTTATCGGTCAAACTATGTAATTTAGGGACTTTTCCTTGTCATTTTCGTTTTCAGGGGGCCAAAATACATGAAATTGTTTTTTTCCCCCGCTAAAATCGGAAATTGTATGCAGTTAAGGGTTAACGCTATTGTACAGATGCTCCGATGATATGCAGCTAATCTAAAAACATCAATCTCCAAGTACCTTGCACTGCCCTCATAGGGGACCATCTACAAGCCAATTTGAGCAATGCCTGAGTCATTCATCAAATTCTGATGAAAAAAATGGAAATTATGGTTGTTAGAAGGAAATTCACTTTCGCGCATGCGCAATAACTACTATCAGTCCGAGAGCGATGATTTTCGTAAGGGACCATCTACACTCCAATCCGTATAATTCCTCAAAATTTTATCGAAATCGAACAATACTTCATTTAGTTTTGCCCCTTACAAGGATTTCATGACAAGCAGACAGGCACGGAACCAAAGTTGTTCAAGAAGGCCTAAAACATAAAACGCGAGTGAAAATTTTGATTTTGTTGAAAATTTGTTTTTTGCAAAGAAATATAAACAATTTTTCACATTTGACAGAAATTACTTTACGAGGTGACTTTTCATCCTTCAGGACTCCAAAAATAATTATTTTGAAGGTACCTACTACAAAAATAAAAAATAAAAAATAAAAAAAAATGGTAGATTTTATGCCCTTTTGGTGGCCTTACTTTTACAATCTTAAGACAATAAAGGTACCTAGTTATGGTAATTTTAGTGACATAAGGTCGAAAACAGGAGAAAAAATTCGAAATTAAAAAAAAATTGGCAAAACAAGAGGTTAAAATAAAATTGCTAGGAGACACTAACTTAAATTAGTTGTAGAATCGACTCGTGATGTTTTCTGGTCCTTAAAATGAGACACCCTGATATTTTAGTTTATTAATAACTTAAAATCATTTTGAAGATATGTGAGTAGGTTATTCCATCAGAATATTTCCAACTCTATTTTAACTCTGTTATGTTTGCGTGTCGTCGAGTGAAGATGACCTTCTCGATGCGGCGTTTGTGTTTTCTTTAACCCCTACTCAACAGAAAGAGAATGGTCCCTCAGATAGTGACTTGCACTGTCGCATCGGTGGCTTATTAGCCCGGCCGGCATGCGGAGTGCATGGAACATAGGCTAGCCCTGCAACCCTGGCGTTTCAATCAGAAACCGACCGTCAGGAGGTGGGATATTTACCTAGTGAGCCTAGTACAGGGTTCGGCAGGGAAGTATGGATGATTTGAAATAATAGCTACACACTCATTTTCAAATGAAACTAAAATTTTATTATTTCATTGTGTACCTTGCATGATGCCATTATGAAAATTAAAGAGGAAAAAAATAAAACATTGATTATGTACGAAAAATAACATCTGATAAGTGGTGTCCGTTTTTGTCCACACACTCCTGTAGACGTGAGAAGTTGTCCATACTCTTCTGTAGCATTGGACGTGGTATTGCTCGAATTTCCTGAGTTATTGCTTCATTCAGGGCTTCAAGTGTACGTGATTTGTGTATGTATACACGTGATTTGAGGTAGCCCCATAAAAAATAGTCACAAGGTGTCAAGTCTGGTGACCGAGGAGGCCACTCCACATCTCCACACAACGAAATGAGGCGCCCAGGAAACGTACATAATCAATGTTTTATTTTTTTCCTCTTTAATTTTCATAATGGCATCATCCAAGGTACACACTTAAATAATAAAATTTTAGTTTCATTTGAAAATGAGTGTGTAGCTATTATTTCAAATCATCCATACCTCCCTGCCGAACCCTGTACTTCGAGGAGATCCTTATTCGAGGAGAAGGTAGAGAGCGAAATGAATAAGTCGGTTGACTGAACTAGATTGGCATAAGGGAAGCATCCCTGAGTGGGCTTATATACTCGTATAGTTTCCTCGGGGGAGAGAGAGGTGGAAGGGTGACGTCATGTTGACGTGTTTCCCCGTACCTCATCTCCCCCAGTGGGTGATGACTCACTCGGGGATCCTCCTGTTCCCTTCTTTATTTAAGAAGTAACTGTTAGTTGATATGTGGTTCATAACAAACTCTATTTCACAAAAAGTAAGATCTATAACTTGATAACTAGGGTGGCAATGCCATTTTCTTTCAGAACCTCCATAAAAATGAAAATCCGACCAATCAATCCCTCGTTTGAAAGCCAGAGACCTGACGATCAAGCCATATTCAAGTACGGACCGCACGAGTGCGTTGTAAAAGACAATTAAAGCTTCAATGTCTAAACCGTTGTGTAATAATTTGCCGGGTTTTTGACCGAATACGAATCTCCGCTACCGGCAATACACCTCATTTCAAAGATTCAACTTTTGTGGTTTTAGAGCGTTTATCTTTCGAAAATCCGGAGTGCGCTCGTTCTCTTTGGTACACTCAAAATGCTCAACTCCGACAATTAAGCGGACAATTAGCGAACCCTCGTAGCGACCGAAATTAAACACAAAACCTGTCTCCGCGAAAAACAAAAACACCGCCCTCGATTCTCTCTCCACAAACAGGGCAGAAATTGAATTAATTTCTATGTTAATTCTCCATTAATAGGGAAAAACGCCCTGAGGCGTCGAGGGGGACTGAGGGAACGGTTTTTTCTAACGACGCTGTTTTTCGTCGACTGTCGCGCATTTTCGGTCACGATTCTCCATTGTTTCCATTATAAGCTCGTAACCCTGCAAGACGAAGTAGGTGGAAATAATATTGTCCGGAGAAAATCCTTCCGACCGAAGAAGCAGCGCCAAAATGGGGTTTTTTCATTTCTCGGTGGAAATTAGGTGATTCCATTTTCGCCGAGGATTTTCTTTTTGATGCCAGAAAGAGGGGTATAAAGAAAAAAACATTGTACTGTGCATAACGATTACTGTTAACGATGCTACGGTAATATTCTCTTATGAATCTTGGCTCCTCGTTTCTAAGGGATTGTTATCTTAATAATCGTTGCCTTGTTCTACTTCTACAGGTCACTCGTATACCTAATGGTTTGCCTCCTCATTACCGAAGGTAGTGATGGTTTGATGCTCCTGCAGAAGATCAAAACGTCTGCGATGAGCTGTTAGATTAAAGGGGTACGACCGCAAATTTTTTTTCGATTTTCATTCAAAACTGAATGTATTTTGCATATTTTTTAAAAGAAGCAACGCAAAATTCAAATTGGAAGACCTTTTTCTAACCTACCAAAAATAGGTTCGAATCCTCCCGGAGCGTAGGATGTTGAGTCACCTTCCTTTCCTGTGAAATCCTTTCAACATTAGTTATTACTCAAATCGTGGTATTACTTACTCTTTATGGTATTTTCCGCTATCATGCTATCTACGTAATCAAATCCGTAACAAATCGAAAGGAATTCGAATAAGTAGGTACCTACTAGTTTTCAATATCGGTATCGGGAAATATTTGAATTTTAAAATTGTCTCAATTGTTTTGAATAATTGTGATGAATAGGTATGATTTCAATAAATTTCAACCCATTTGAGCGACCATTTATTATGATAATGTTCCCAAATCAACCTGTCAACTGGTGGGACATGGCAGACAGATTGGCGCCCAGAGTGCCGCCCAGACCATTTTTTGCGCTTAATCCCGTCACTTGCCGAACAATAAGTAATCTCAAGGGTTGTGTGAGATCATGGGTCTGGGTAGGAGGATTGGGTTAGAGGTTAGAAGGGGTGTAAGGAGCACATCTCCTAAGATCATTGCACTATTGGTTTATTATTTTAAATACCTACCTAATGTAGGTACCTTTAGAGACCAAGAAAAACAATTTTTACCCCCCCATCAAAATTTGTTGATTTACGTTTCAATTTACATAGAATCCAAAAATCGAATAAAAATTTGGCCTTCCGTCCGCTCTACGAGAACTTAAGGGTTGGACTGAGGATAAATCAAAAACACGAGTGTGAATCGCAAGAGGCCTAATCTGCGTTCAAATTTTAGTTGACCGAAATGCGATCGATGTTTTTTTCATGATGGTTGGTGGTGACAATGGCAAAGCCGTGTTCTTTGCAGAAGAGTGATCAATATAGAAAAATATAAAACCTTTGTGTATGTTTTGTACTGTTTATTACAATTAACTTATAAATATTTATTAAACCTAAATAACTATAAACCTACCAAAACCTTAACATATAACTAAAAACTATAACTAATTCACTTATAAATTACTACTACTAATTATTGTTACAACTAAATAATAACCACTGCTAATTATCAGCTAACACCCAACTACAAAGGTGTTACGAGGTAGGTACCTGCTTCATTGGAATCTTGTTTCTCTAAAAAAAAAACCAGCTTTAGGTAGATTGAGCAAGCATGATTGTAATCTTTCACATTCAGGGGCAAAGTGGTGGACTTTATGCCACTCAAGGGACACATTCCCCTCTCTCAAGCTGCCAGAAATCTACCAGTCTTCAGTCTTCAGTGAGAGCACCAACTAGCAACCCAGTTTTTCTTTCAAATCATTCATCATTAGTACAATCAGTGGTCACTTGTAACAAAACCAGAGTCAGTGCAGTGTTTGTCCTATCCAGTGTACATTCCAGTGAAAAGGACATTTAGGAGGCATCCTTCCATCTCAACTATTCTTCATCACAAGGTAAAGAAAGTCCAATAGAAATTAAATAGTCATTAATGTTTATTTATCATGCTTGCTCACCTCAGTTTTGATTGTAGGTAGGGAATTTGCCTCAAATTGCCCCTATTTCAAGAACAGTGTAATAATTTTGCAGCGTTTTTTTTTATTTATTTATTTTTTAATGTGTCTTGTCCGTGTGTTTCCACCACCGTTTGTTCAGTGCCACCTATCTGTCCCTTGAGGGTTAAATATCCCTGTAGCATTGCAAAGATGACTGATCGTCTGAGAGAGTATGTTGAAACTTGGGGTCTAGTAATAAATTTATCCAAGTCACAGAATGTCGTATTTAGATCCCACGGAGGCAAGCTGGCGCTGAATGGCCAGATTATAGACGAGAAGGAATCCTATAGATACCTTGGTGTCAATCTTCCACCCAACCTATCAGAGAAAACCAGAACTCCACGTGCAGGTGTCAGCGCCATATGGACCAGGCTCTTCTCAGCTCAAGATGTGCCGAATGACGTGAAGCTTAGATACCTACTGTACCAACAATGGACCAGAACTTGAACTACTTCATGGCGACATCTCAATTCGAAGCAATGATTATAGTGAAATACAGGGGGGAGATGCTAAATCTCAACTAACAGCCGTGGATTCCGGGCCGAAAGAGGTGGAAGCTAGAAAAGGCCAGAATATACGCGAGAAGGAATCCTATAGAATCCTTCGTGTCAAACTTGCATCCAACCTTTAACTCGAAAATCATTTCTCTGAAATGATGGGAGCCTCTGAAATTCATGCGCAGAGAGTACCATTAGTCCGGGGACGCTGGTTTTCATACCCCAATTCACATACTCCATGAAAATGTGAACGAAATTGGATAGAAAAGCTAGAAGTTATGGCTGTTACAAGAGAATTCACGTTTGCGCATGCGTAGTGGCTATTTTCTTAGAGGACCATCTACACGTCAAACCGCATAATCCCTGAAAATTTCATCGAAATCAGACAATATCTTCGTGTAGTGTGACACACATACAGACAGACACGGAATTGTTCAGGAAGGTCTAAAAAGTAAAACGCGAGTGAAAATTCAGATTTTGGAGAACTTTTTCGACATGGATATGTCTTTTGGCTGGGGTCAAGGAATTTTTGTCATAAAAAATGCAACGCTGCAACCAGTAAACAAAATCATAGCTACATATCGGTAGCTATAGAGCAAGGTTCTCTAGAATACTGCAATATCATATATCGTAATTTTTTTTAGAAAAAAAATTCTGTTTATTCATAGAAACAATGGACATATCCATGATCTACTGTTTTCCCCTCTAAGGGAAATATTTCTCATTTATTCATCAGTAGAAGCTTTGATGTGAGGCTCGTTCATTTGGAAAAGTGTAAATTAATCTACGTGAACTTTTTCCTGTCGTGTATGAGTTTCAACCGTGAAGTGAAAACAATGTTTCCGTTACTTGGAAGCAATATATGTAATAGTAGGAGGTTTCGTAAATCGTGGAATATTCCACAATGTTTCCTATGAAAAATCACGCGGAATGAGTCGGAAAAGAACCACGATATCGAATACCGGCAAGTCATATTCGGATCAATTCTGTTATGAGCGGAGAACCACTGCATACGGCAAAAAATCTGAAAACCTCTCAGAACGAGGTCGAATTATTCACCAATCTCAATTCCACGAGAGAAAATTCAATTGTCAATTATTAATACGAGTAGATATATATTGACAAGTGTCGGGTTCACCGTTGGTTAAAAAAAAAAAAATCCGCGAATCTCGTTGGCTCGCTTTTATTTGAGCTACGTTTTCAGTATGAATATTTTCTGATTTTTTTTTTTTTTTTCTTTTTTATTCGTATATTTCATTGGTTCTCATTTGAAGCATATCACGAACTGCCAAGAGCGTGACCAATTGGCGTTGACGAAGTTCACTTAGTCCCCGCGGCCCGGGAATATCGCCCCTGGAGCTTCGAGCGTTAATTGAAATTGACACTCAGCCCGATATTACCTCATCGCCAGTCCGAAGGGGGTTTTTTTTTCCTCAGGAAGTCCCTCGACGTTGAGTTTTGTGGAGGAATGATTCTATGACAATTTGATTCCCTCAAGAGATTCCTGGTGGCGGGTGATAACGTTCGACTTTGAAGAGAATCCTAAAATTGAAAGTGTTGGGATATTTCAACAACACTGACTTGATAAAATGGCTTTAATTGCGAATGAGCATAAGAACAAATCACGTCCGACAAATAACTGATTAGCCCACTCCCCGCAGCACATCGTTACTATCGGTCATGAGCACCGGTAGTAGGCACAATATGAACCCGTACAAAAGACAACTATTTAAAAATTTTCTGGCTACCACACAAAAACGCTGCAAATTACTACACAATGGTTTATTATTATTCTATACAGATCACTCTTCTGCAAAGAACACGGCTTTTCCAGTGTTGCCACCAACCAACATGAAGAAAAACATCGATCTCATTTCGGCCATCTAAAATTTGAACGGAGATTTGGCCTCTTTTGCGATTCACACTCGTGTTTCTGATTTATCGTAAGTCCAACCCTTAAATTCTCGTAGGGAGCGAACGGTTTGTTCTACAGGGCTCCGCGTTGCCTCAAAAATTCTATACTATCTTAAATTGATGAAAAAACAATACTAAACGTATAGATTTACCTGTTGGCCCGAATTAGGAAGGAAGTTTGGAGTAGCCCCATTATGGTAGACTATTGATCGCAACACCATCTGATCGTTTAAAGATATCTATCTTTCACCAAACATTCGAAACGAGTTTAAACCAAAAGCGGCTAGGGATGATCGACGTTTAGTAATAATCGTCTTTCACCAGAGCGATTTACGAGTTTAAACTCCATCTCGGGGGGTTCGAGTTTAAACGGTCGAAAGTCGGCCGAATAAACGAGCTTACCTCGTTTAACTACCAATTCAATATGGCCGCGCATTGATTTGTGATTGTTTTCGAAATGAAATTGCGAATTATTTTTGCATTTCGGATTATTTTTGACTCGTCTGACGATGACGACGACGTCCGTGTCGAATCCTGGATCGGATTCCACATTCCGAGATTATGTACGTTACTGAATTTCCGCCTTTCCAAGCCCCCAGTCATCCAAATGCTCGACTAGATTGACACTCACCTCGAGTTCCCGTTGTACAAATAAGTTCAACACGTTAATTTAAAATGAATAATGGTTTTTTCAATAACATAATAGTGCAACCTACATTCCTTGGTTGTTTCTAGTCGGACGAATTATACAAAAAGACCAGTTCGACCAAAATAAATTTCTATTGAGGTGAAATTGGGGGCCCTCATCTTCGAGTTTACATCCATCGGTAATCATTCAAATTATCGAAGTAAATTCTTTCCTTTCAGAACAAGGCGGCGGCCACTGTGTTTCACTAGGATATATCAAGGAAGGTACTTGAGTCTGGAGAAAACTGGAGTTATTGCGCTCGTTGCGGCTCAAAGTGATGATGTGTAATAACTCAATGGGTGAGTGATGAAAATATTCAGCAAAATCAAACGAAGGGAACCGGAAAACTCGAAACAAACCACAGGAATCAGCAAATAAAAAAAAAACAAGGAATTCGAAAAACTGACACTGTTGAAGATACACAAGGCGGTAATCTGCTGATAGCAAGCGCGGGATGGGTTGTTATTCAACGTTTCTATTGCCCCAATACGTCATAATGTCCAACTTTCATTCGTTCCGCTCGACATTTCAAGTTTAGACAAACTCGATTATCTTAAACGACGTTTAACGATGATTTGGGTTGGTGAAAGACGCTCACCATGTTGCCGGGTTTATTCCTTCAGATTAACTATTAACGCGTTTAGCTAAGCAAGTTTAGAACAACTTTTGGTGAAAGTGGGTCTTCTAAACGTTGGTGATTCCCACTCATGACACGTTTATTCGAGAAAAAATGGTGAAGTAACATAATCGTGAATCGTCAATGCTAAATCAAACCAAAATGTTGAAAATACCCTTGTTATATTATCTGAACACTAGTCAAGATCCAAGTGTGTATGATGATACAAATATTTTGAAGGTTGAGAGGTACGAATTATGTTTGTAAAACGTTTGCCAAATCGGGTGGGCAGTATAGCTTCCTACCACAGCGTAACATGAAGATATAGAATTGAATGATGTGACAATGGTTTGTAAATTCCCTCTAAAATCGATTAATTTCCTTTCTTTTTATGGTCATGTTGATAATTCCTTGAATTCTGAGAACTCGTTCTCTATTATGTTGATGACTCACAGGGGAGTTCAAATTTCGAATGCGGATGAACCAAATTTCTTTGACCTGATTCACGAATGCTTTTCTATCTTTGTTCTGCGGAAGCAAAATTGAAATAAGTAAATTGTGTAATAATTTGCTATGTTTATTATCGCTCAATTCAAACTTCGCACGAGAGGTACAAGTCACAACTGAGAATCGTAAATGAGGTAAATAAAAAGTGAAGTAAAGCAAACAATAATTTCAGGTTAAAATTATTGTTGTTTTTCAATGGGAATGTCAGCATTGGTTCTGATGATTTCATGCTACTTATTGCCTCACCCGCTTAAGTGGAGCGGGGTTCACCAACGGCTCGACCTGTAAAAATATCAAAACCCGCGATAATGCTCTCCAGCGGTCACCAATCCAGATAATCTCCTGGGACAATTGGCCTTAACAAGGTCTCAGTCAGTGAATAAACGGCTTTTCCCCTTTTTCTCTGGCAATTATTGTTCGATTTTAATGATTCCACCGGCAATCTTTCAGTTTTTCAACTCCCTAGGTAGATGCACTAATAATTTTCGTAAATCCCCTAAAATTTCAAATTTAGAGTACAGTTTTTTTACTTTTGGAATTAAACAAGTGCATGGTTGTAGAGATTATAAAAATAATAAGAATGCCACAAAAAAGATAGAAATTGGATAATTATTTCCTGAGAAAACTGGGAAAAACTTTTGATGAAAACTGACCAGTTATGAGAAGGGTGGGGGAGAGGGAGGCACTTTGGGTGGTGGGTGGCTTGTTGCTCCTTAAGACTTGGGGGGATACGCCGGCTCGTAAGAGATTACTCTAATCCGGAACGAGGAAGGAACGGGGACCTACTGAGATCTTAAGGTAACCCATTCATTAAACCAGCTAAGTCCGAACTGAGATTAGTAATGTAAATATAATTTGAACATCATTTATGAAGGAAAAGCTTTTTTACCAGACTTATCGTTGGTGGTATCGGAATATAGGGGCCTGAAGGAAATGCGTCAACCCTTTGAAGACGTCGAAGATGAAAAAAAAAGGTCCCATCCATATCTAGTTCTTCCTTAAGGTCTATCTTCAGTAGGCCTTCCTCCCCTCATCCTATCTTTTCACTACTAACCTCCCAAGCACTCCATACTTCCACTATCGAAGCAATATACAGCTGCCCCTTGCACTCCTCGACCTCTCATCCTCTGATAACCCTTTACAACGTCGTCCCTTCCATCCCCATCCTGGAACCCTGAAGGTGAACTCTCCACTACACATCTCCAAGAATCATTCCCATACGGATAGACTTCACCAACACACAAGCAGTACTATCATCATAATTCTCCATTCCGTCCCAAGACCCCTACTTGAGTTTTTTTTCTCGTTTCTATAATAATAAATATACTAACCAATCCATACGGTCACCCGCAATAACGCTTAACCGTTTACAGGATCTATGATGACTCCCGTAGTTTGACTTAACATGTCGTTCCCGAGACCATTTTCACATGGACAGTGAATTCCCATGCCGTAAATTCTCTATAATGCTTCGAGTCGTTAGGAATTTTGACCCGACCAAGAATTTATCTGTGATGGTGCAAAGAATGAAAATTATTGTCAGGAAGGAATGAGGTTTTTTCAAACACCAGGGGAAAGAACAGACGTAATCATCAAATATAATAGGCTCGAGAGAAGCCCAATTAATTTTATTATTAATTTAATTCGAAGTAAATCAAAGAGCAGAATTACGACTGTTTTAAATATCTATCACCACGCTTTTGAATTCTAGGGCCTTTTACTCTGGAGGCGAAATTTTATGGTCATCCATTGGATTTTCACTGGTCGAGAAATTTATGTTACCAGAATGTGGACAATATCGCTAATGGAATAGCCGACATGAATGAGGATTTGACAGGGGTTAACGGCAAACCCCCTGAAATGTTAAGTGATTTCACTATGAAACGCAATTTTACGTAAAATCTATATGACTTCACTTCCCTCAGTTGTTATCAATTCTATTGATTTGCCCTCCGAAGATTTAATGAAGAATTTAGGAATCTCAATTGATAATAGTTGGAAGTGGATGAGGCAGGTAGATATTGCGTGCAATAAACTTTTCGAAGGCTGTACAAAGTCGGGTAGTTAGCGTTTCATCTACCTCAAGTCCCTCAAGATGTTCGAATGAAGTCAGTGCAATCCTTTTTATTACCAATAATTGATTATGGAGCTCTTCCGTACTGCGATCTATTGGAAGAAACTATTCTGAAATTTCAAAGAGCCCAAAACTCTTGCGTGCAGTTCATTGTTTGATTTCCGATAGATGAGGTTGTAACCCCGTATTATGTTAAAGCTAAATGGTTGAAAATCGAGTAATGGAAAACCTGCAGAATTGGCTAATTGCTCTTTAAAGTCGTCAAATTTAAGACACCAAAGCATTTGATGGATAATCTTTGCTTCAAGAAATGCTGATCGCTTGCTGCAAATACCTATTCGCCGAACGAAAGTTGTCTAATAAATCTTTTCAAGTTCAAGCAATAAGAACTTTTAACTCTTAACTACACACGGCCTCCGACAATTCTACACGCAGGCGGGACTCGGTCCTGCCCTGGTGTGTTTTGACTTCATTACAATTCTGGAAGCCTCCAGTGCAATTCTAGGCAACCCAGAAAAAATCACTCGCTCTCAGATCCCAAAGGACTACGGGAAAATTATTAATTGACATTAAATTGAAACATAAGAGGTACAGAAAAAAGAGCTTTTAGTCTCTGACGAAAGGATCAAATAACAGGAGTGCACTGTGAATATGACGAAATTTCTTTTTAAATTCACATGAAAGAGTCTTTTATAATTTATAAATCGACCAGATTTGTTCCATGGAAGTCTGAAACACTATCATAAAATATCAGCATCATCATTTTTTGTTATTTTTCCAAAAATTCTCCTTATCTAGCACCGTAACGAACAACAGAAAATTCTTATTCATCCAAAACTCCCTCTGACCAGCGCTTTTACGAAAATAAGGAATAACCCTTTTTCATCTTTACACGAAAATTTTTCATTTGGAGTTTTCATATATGTTGACCACTAAATTGTTTTGTAGTACGTCTGAGTAATCATTTGCCTCGGATAGTTCTTGAAGAACCCGAAAAAATTCATGGTGTTAACATCGATGTGACCTAAAATTTTGTCAAAAACCTCAAAAATAAAAAAAATATCAAAAAACGCGTAATGTGGACGGTTTTATCGAATCCTAGAACAGTAGTAAAATACTTAAGTGTCTACACGCGGGCGTTACGGAGTGCTCAGAGGGACCTCTCGACTTTTGACTATTCATCCAAAATTCCCTCTGACCAGCTCTTTTACGAAAATAAGGAATAACCCTTTTTTCATCTTTACAAGAAAATATTGTTATAGGAGTTTTCATAAATATTTATTTGACCTTTAATATGACTTAATTTATTTGTTTTTATTTGACTTTTAATTGTAGAAGGAGAAAACGTTGAATTGTTCAATTGTAAGAAATCTGTGAATTTTTTTGAGAAAACTTGTAAAACTAAACTGCTTTCCTCATATGACGGACGTGCTTGAATTCAACTATAATTTATCATCTACTATTATTCATTTAAGTTGCATATTTGTAATCATCACAAAAATGTTATTTATTAGTTATATTTATACTTATTTCCAAAATACTACAATGTTCGAAGCCACACTAAATTTATATTAGTCTGAATGTATCTTTAGCTTATATTGTACTTTTATTTTTGTGGCATGATGTAAGAGAGGACCTTATGGTCCTAATCATATCCCATTAATAAAAAATAAAACAATCAAATAGTCTCTCTCTCTCTCTCGTAAGAGTGGGCCTTAAGGCCCAAATTGTGACCCTGATAAATAAATAAATAAACAATCAATCAGCATTTATCTTCCATGGTCCACAACTGGTCAAATATATTGAAGTGCATCAATAGCCAACAATGTTTGAGGTGACTGCAATGTTGTTATTGATGAAATTAGCCCATTTCCGACCAATGATACGTTTTCGCATCGTAATATTTATGAATTTTTTAGGAATTGAAAATATTGGAAAATCGTTGTAGATTAATTTTTTCCGTTTATACTGTTCTTAAACTGCTCAAAAAAATTTTGCTTCAACGTTCAGGAACTCATTGCGAATTTGGAGAATGTTTTGAAAAATAGACATTTTTGATGGTCTGGAGGAGTTTTGACCATGTGGAATTTTTCGTTACTTTGGAGAAGGAACAATACTTCTCCTCTCTTGATCCTGAATGCTTGGAATGGCGTAGAAGCCAAATACATTCAAAATAAAAAATAAATAAGTAATGGTATTGGTTGTACAACGACGAAAATCGACGAATGCGAAAACGCAACTTTGGCCGGAAGCACTTTAGTTTTGAAATTTATTGAAAAATTTTGAGCTTCATTTCATGTTCATAAATTCTTAAATATAATGTTTTTACGTAAAAATTTCAACTTTTAAATTTATTTCTACCCTTGGCCGGAAATGGGTTAACCGCACGAAGTTGAGCTTTAATTACGAAACATCTTAAATTATATTCTTGAGTTGAATGCTTCTGAAAAAGCTGGATTGCGATTATTTCCAATCTAAATATTCCATTTGAATAGGTAGCCCTTGCTATTGAATTCTATAAAATGGTGGCCCACAACTAGAATTGGATTACAAAACAGGTACATGAACCAAAGCAGAATATCATAGAAATTTGTTTTTGAAGATTCATGTGCTAAAAAATATTTTTAAGTTTATTTTAAAAATTTTCGATTTAAAATTTAAATTAATTTTTAAAAATCAATCAATTTGAAAAATTCAAAAATAAGTATCAAACAAACAAAGTTAGCAATTTAGAACAGTTAACACTTGCTTCCAATTGGTTTTAGGTTCTTGAGGTTATCGTTAGTGATACTTTTTGGTCTGCGTTGGAATTGTTTACCGTTCAGACCGAAAACTTGGCTGTAACAGTCTTCCCTGACTGTACACGAGAAACTGGAACTGAAAGAGTTATACGATCGAAAAAAGTAAGTAGTAGAATAATGAAAAATACTCTTTCGAGAGTTCATTCTTTTTTCAGAACTCCGTCTGTAATGAGAGCGACGTTACAAGGGGAAAATATTATTTCCTTGGCACAGCTTAGGTTTCAGTTCTTCCGATGTTTGTCACAATTGATACGACTTCTACTAGGTACTTGCTCAAAAGTTGGAGTTTATTTGAAGAAAACTGCAGATGATGTCGCGAAAATAGGACAAATATAGAAATAACAGACTGTAAGGGAGCGAAATAAAACGTTAGAAGTGAAAGACTGAGAGCAAATGTGGTGGGAAAAGCTGAAACCGCTAGATTCCCTTTTTCTGACAAGTTTAGAGAGGAATAACCTTACTTTTTTTTCGCCTGCTCTGGGAAGGTACTGTGCCTATCCTGTTTCCCTGGCTGTGTTCCAACTCCAATAGGGATTGCTTCTGGTGATGAAGGGAGCTCTGAAGGAAGGGTCTCGAAGAGGTTTTAAGGAGGAAAAAACGCATTTCCTTTTCATACCCCGAGATTTCCCTTCTGGAATCTCCAAAGGAGGTGAAAACCTTCGGTTTTATGATGAGCTTTCTCGTTCGGGGTGAAAAGAAGCTTGGAGAAAGAGGCTCTAGACTTTACACTATACTGTAGGTTGTGGCGTTGTGGGTTTCTTGCATATTCAACTTTTCATTAAGGCAAACGGGGGTCTTACTTTCTGGGTAATTCACACTGAGAATTCAAAATAGGTATTTCTGGAGTAAACCTCTCTCCTCGATTCGTATGATACATTTATTATTGATTTAGGACTGTACCGTGAATTTATTTCAAAGTCCCGCTACTTTCATATTAACGCGGTTCTCGGTGCTGTCTGTTCCGGTCTTCCGCCAGATGGCACGCAACTCCTCCTTGTAAATGGCTGCATTTTATTACCGCCAGATTTAGCTAAGAAGCAAATGGACCATCGTACTCCACAAATTTTATTCTCCGTCAAAAGGGTAGAAAGAACTAAATCTCGAATAGAATTCACGAATGTATATGTTGCAAATTGGTAGATCCCGTCGTGTGCTGCCACCTGTAGGAGCGGAAGACAAAATCTCAGCTTCAACGTTCCTTTAATTGAAACCTCTAGATATTTCATCTCTTCAAATTCAATAAAACATGATAATGAGGAATCCCTTCCTGTTTGATCAGTTTTAGGTCAGAGCCTGGAATAATAAACGCTTGGCACTCCATTCGAAGAAATAAAGAATTCCTACATTAATAAATTTGATTACTGGTTGCTAAGAAATGGTTTACATTTCTGAATGGAAGTGAGATAAAGTGGGTGGATGGATATTGCATGTCTTGCCATGCGAGGGCTAATTAGCATCCATGGCTCATCTTCCAAGTTTCTCTACTTTCAAGACCACGAACTAGAATCTCTTCCCTAATTGTAGACTGGTGTTCCTATAATGCATTATTGCTCAACACTGATAAAACTCAAAGTTTGGATCTCCAACTCAATGGCCGCTTGTCTCATTCGGTGAATTTTCTTGGACTGGAGGTTGACAATCGACTTTCTTGGGCCAGCCATGTCAAGAACTTGTCAGGGAAGCTCGCAGCCTGCAACTTCATGTTACGTCGACTGTCTGGTTCGGTGTCGTCTGATGTTCTGCGAGCCGTTTATCACGCATGTTTCAATAGTCACATATCCTATTGCATATTGCTATGGGGTAACTCCTCTCACTCTGTCGATGTATTCAAGCAACAGAAAAGAGCGATTAGGACACTAAAATATATTGGATGGCGAGATAGTTGTCGTGGAAATTTTAGTCAATTGGGCATTCTTACCCTACAAGCTCTGTACATATATACGTGCCTAATTTATGTGTCAGACAATGTAGGCAAGTTTAATAAAGGTACCGACTGCCATAATTATACCACGAGGAACCGTGTTAACCTGCGTCTCCCTCAGGCTCGACTTGATACTTCTTTGAGGATCAGCCCAGTTCAAAACGGAATTCGTTTTTTCAACCATTTACCTCACCACATGCGAAATCTTCCCATCACTCTCCTGAAGAAGAATCTTAAGAAAATATTAATCGCTGCTGAACTGTATGATGTTGACGCTTACTTTACCATTGACTTTGATGAAATTTAACCTGTGATGCGTGTTGTATCAATTTATTCTGTACTATATGTTTATTTTGTACTTCTCTATTATATTTTAAATCAAACATTTTATTTAAGCAGCAGAGGAATTTAAATATAAGTACTCTAGCTTGCAATTTTTTTTACTGTGATACTTGTTTTGGTTCCTATATTAATTTTAAAAAAAATAAATAAAAAGTAAATGTTGACTATTGATAAGGTATTTTTGTGATATTTGATGATGGAGCCCGGGAGGCTTCTTTTTTATTTTCTTCTTTTCTCTTTCTATTATCTACATTTATCTGTTTTTCCAACACTTGTTCCATTTATTTGTTTCCCATTGTTTTGTATATTTATGTTGACTATTGTTATTTCACTCCGTGTTATACGACAAATAAAACATTCATTCATTCATTCATTCATTCACGAATAGCTCCTCGATTGCTTGCCTAGGCTGATGCTGTGGAAGTGGGGGTGTATCAATACCTGAACCCTCGCCTACACGCTGATATACGCCTGTCATCCAAAACATTCCCGGAAAATTCATTTTTTTAATGTTTGCCTTGCAACGCTGGGCCTCGCGCTAGTTCGTGTATAATGAGGAATGTCACCATGTCGAAATTTCCTATTTTTGACCCCAACATCGGATTCAGCACCTCGAAAAACCCCCTACGACAAACTTTCAGCCCGTACTTCCTAATTTACGAATAAACAAAAGAGTGTAGAAAATATGAACGTTTTAAAAAACCGGGAGGATGACGTCAACCTGGAATAGTTCATTTACGGCCGCTTGAAGAGCTGAGATCGTGAAATCTCACTTCGTATTGTCCTCGAAGGCAACATGCTCACAAAACCAGTAAAGATCGAAATAAAAAAAACTGAACAAAAATATAGAAAAAGTAAGGTGGGGAAAATTAGGTTTCTCCTGTTTTTGTTTGATAACTTTCTTCTTAGATAACACGATTTCGTCGTTTCATCTGGCAAGAAGGGGAGGAGACGGCGATCCGAACAGCCATTCAGCGAGCGTTTCCGCGTCACGTTGAAGAGGTCCGTTTTCCCGGTTATTTTTTGAAATCATAAATTTTTAATGTCTCCCAAAAATAACAGGAGACTTATTTTCTTAAATCAACCCGATTTTCATCTATCCCACACCATTAACTATTCAGGAAAAATGCAAACAGAATTCGGTGAAATTCCCCATTATAGAATCGATCGTGGTTATCGGCCTCTATAACTCTCTGATGTGTTGCGGGTTAGTATCCAAAGCAAAATATGTACTTATTCCATTCTCCTATTTCATCTAACTTCCTTAGAAATCATGAAATAGTCCCTAAATTTTATAACAATTTTCCTTGATCGGCTAAATATTACGGGCGAAAAATGGAGATTTATGTGAATCTCAACAACAGTTAATTTAGTCATTTTGCTTATTTATAGTAAGGCAAACGGTGTTTGCTATGTTTGCCTGGAGGAGATGCCGCTCTACCACACCACCATCAATTAATAACCCATCATCCTTTAACCGTTACCTAAGTCATTCAACAGCTTCGAGCCTGTCGACGAATCTCTCATCTAATTAAAACCCTTCTTACCTCACCTGAGTCTCAATAGGGGGTGCGCCTTGATTTTTTTTTTAGATTTTCAATCGAAAGTAGACTACATCCTGAGAATTTTGGCACCAACCGCGACCTTCTAGCGTGAGTAGGTCTTTTTCTATGATTTTTCAAAATTTCGACCGTTTATGACGTCACGCGCCCCTCTCGCCTGGGTGGGACCCCCCAGCGCACTCTGACATCATAAACGGTCGAAACTTTAAAAATTCATTGGAAAAGATTTACACACGCTACAAGGTCGCGGTTGGTACCAAAATTCTCATAACGAGGTCTACCTTAGATTAAAAATAAAAATAAACAGTTTTTTCCTACCCAGGCGCACCTTCAGACCTGCAGCACCAATGCATAGCCTCTCCACTTTCGGTGATGAATCAATACTCAGGTCAATCAATCTCTCAGGTAAATTCCTGCTCAAGTCTTAATCTTATAATCAACTAAGCCCCACGTAACTCCAATTAATACCGTCATCTTTTCAAATTCTAACGGAACCTAAACGAGTATAATTCCATTCTCGGGTAAACCGAGTTTTCCCCCAACGATTAAAACCACAAAGACTTACTGCGGTAAAAACTGTGGTGGGGGACTAAGAGGCGTAGAAATTTGAATTTACTGCTTGGAAACGTGGGTAGTGAAAGAGGGGGGGCCTTTAACCCTCTGGCCGAGATGCGGCCATCAGGACTCTACTTTCATTTTCTCCGGTTTATTACCCATCCTAATTCAGTCTTCCCCTTCCTTCTCCTTTGCGCCACTTTCTTCGCTTCCGCGGTCCTTTAAATGAGGTTTCTAGGGAATCGAAATGAGCTCAAAAAGAAAGTCAGTTAAGAAAGTATCTAATTGAAAAAGTTGCCCCGAGGATTTAAAGGTTCTCGGCGCAGTTTGAGTTTTTAATGCCCTTAATAAAATTTATGATTCAAACATTTATCCACCTCTTTCGCTCATTTTGGAAAAGCGTCAACAGTTGGATCTTGGAAGAGGTGGGCACTTTGTGCGAATTTCATGCAAAAAATTACTGAGAATTGAGTTATTTTGGAAGAAAAATTATTATAAATGTATTATTATCAAGCAGATATTGATGATTCATAAGGGATGATCAATAATTGAATAAAACTATGAGGAGTTTTGTTGATCGCCCAACATAGATTTCACAAAAAACTCGATTATGAAGCGAAAACATTGTTGGTAGGTAGCGACAATGGCAAAACTGTGTTCTTTGCTGGCGCTTGATCTATTCAGAAAACGTTTTTTTTTTTTTTTTTTTCCTACGCCATTTTAGGTCTGCGGCTCTTCCGCCATGTGACCTCGAGCAGCCCAATATAGTTTTGCGATTTTCACCCAGTGGGTGTCGTCCGGCAAGAAGGAATTTCTAATGTCCTCAAGGTGAGGGCAGTCAAATAGATGGTCTGTCGTCATTGGGGTAGGGGATTGGCACAATGTGCATCCTGGGTGGTCCTTTACTCGGATCCTGTGGAGGTGGGCATTCAGGTAATCATGGCCGGTGATGTGCCTGAAACCTGCCACAGCTTCCATTCGCGATAGGTTGGGAGGAACTCGGTCTTTTGGTTCCAACAGGGTGGACCATCTTTTGCCGGTCGCCGTCTGTGTCTGGGACTCCACCATCCTCTCCCTCACGCAGCTCTTGATGCACCCCTTTGCAGCTTGATATGCAACCGGGCTGTTTGGCATCTCCATCTGGGAGCCCTCTCTGGCTAATGCATCGGCACGCTCGTTTCCCCAGATGCCGCAATGGGAAGGAATCCACTGCAAAGCGATGGTGGTTCCTCCTGCTTGGAGTTCCTCGATGGCTTTTCTTCCAAGCGCCACATCCCTGGATTGGGTCCTCACACTGGAGCCAAGTGCCACGATTGCTGCCTGTGAATCAATAAGTATGACAGCGCGCGTGCAGCCTACTTCATTAATTAGATTCAAAGCCAGGACAGCTGCACGCACTTCACCATCAAAACTTGTAGCGAGCCTTCCAACAGGCGATGCTATGGAGCCAGCAACAGAGAAAACTCCGGCACCCCCCGTTACGAGTAGCTCCAATCGCTGAACCATCAGTGTATACTCTAAGCCATTCCGGCTCTGGATATCGATTTTGCAGCGTTTCGAGGGCCACCACTCTCAACTCATAAGTGGGAGTCGTTTCCTTAGAAACTGGCACCACCAGCGACGTGTAGTTTATGCAACTAGCTCTAGGGGTCAGGTCCATCACAGTCAGGAATGGTTCGGGGTCCTCAAGAGCCCCCGCGAGGTCATACTTTTCTTGCAGTTCCCTGACCTTCGACAAAAAAGTTCCCTGGGTCCTCAGCCGGGCTGATGCCGGGGTGTAGTCTCTCCAATGCTGAACCCCATTTCTCTTGAGATGCTCTGACAGAGCAAGTGCTGCAGTTTCTCTGCGATACTTTTGAGGTTCGATGTCAGTCTGGAGCTCCATGGCCATTATGGGAGTGGATTTAGCAGCTCCAGTTATCACTCTAAGCGCATTATTTTGAGTGACATCCAGTTTGCGAAGAGCCGAGTCTGACGATGTCACTAAGAGTTTGCTTCCGTACTCCATTGCCGGTCTAACATATGTGGTGTACGCCAGCCTGAGAACATCCTGTGAGGCACCCCACCTGGATCCCGCCATTCTCTTCAATAGGCTCGTCCTCTTGGTGCCTTTCTCTGCCATACTGTCAATTTGCACAGACCACGAGAGCCTCGAATCAAGCCTCACTCCCAGGTAAGTGGCACAGCTTGTCCGGCGGAGCGGCACTCCATTCAGGCCCAGGGAGACATCGTGGGATCTTGTAGAAAGGGAGAAGAGCTGAAATTCTGTTTTAAGCGTGTTTACCTCCATCTCATTGCATTTTGCCCATTCAGCAAGTTTTTCTAGTGACTGGTTCAAGGCTGCCTCGAGTGCCGGGACGCTGCTTGAGGTGGCCCAGAGTACAAGATCGTCAGCATACAGGAGAGCCTGTACGCCACCCAGAAGAAAACGAGTAAAGTAGTTTTCATTATTGTTTATTCCTCTAATACTGGCCGAGCTGTTTGCCTGACGAATATTCTCACTTGTCGCCCCTGACGTCAAGACGATCACCCGTCCAGTAACCGTTAAATGATCAAGATGAGAGGAAGGTTGAGCGCTTGAAAGGAAAAGAGAAGCTTGTGATAGGTAGATGGATTGGCAAGCCGAACAGATATTACGCAGGTACTCTTGCCAAAGGAGGCAGGAGAACTGTTGATGGACGAGGGGAGAAAAGAGATCTAACTGGAACTTTCAAGAAATTTTTGGGTTAGTCCTTCAACAAACCACAAGTTCCATCACCGTTAGATAAACGGGTGCGCATGCGTAAACGTCTTTGAACAACGATTTCTTAACTTAAATCACTCAACCCTAAATTCGGATGTGTATTTATAAAAAAATACATTGAAAACTGAAATCTTGAGCAAGTTATTACTGTAGAGGTGCGCAAAAAAGCAATCCAAAAATAAGACACTTACGGCACGTAAAGGGTTAAAATTTTCAAAACGCCCTAGCTCAAAAACTCTCGACATAAAGATATTGTTTTTTCACAATTTAAAATAGAATAGAATTTTTATAGGATGAATCAGAAACACAAGTGTGAATCGCGAAAGAGGCCTAATCTTCGTTCAAATGTTGACTGACCAAAATGAGACCGTTGTTCGTTTCTTCGAGTTGTAGGTACTCAGTTCTTGGTTCTCAGCACCTACAGGTAAGTAATCCAATTTTATAATGAGGGCACCAACAACTCTTTATTTCTTCGGATTGAGTCTGAATTGTTTATTTCTTCAAAATAAACTTGATTGTGAAAATATTATTGGCAGGTTGTGGAAACAAAAAACCTATGATCTTTGGAGGCGAGTGATCTATGATAGAAAAATAATAAATCTTTGTGTAACAATTTGCATCTTTTTAGTCTACTTCCCTGCAAAAGAGTAGTTTAGATTTTTTTAAAATGTTCATTTAAAATTGTATAAATATGTAAATTGTACAATTTAATAAATTAGGTAATAAATTTGCAGACAAATTTTGCAGGAAATTACCTCTTGAGAGTTGTACGTTACTAGAGGACGCAGCCTATTCATCTCAGCAATCGTGAGCACCCAGTTTTCTCGCCCCAACCACCGACGATACGTCAGGCCGTATCGTCACCGCCGGAACTCGAAATTGACGAGCGAACCATACATAAACAACGTTCATTGCAATTGCAGCCACATCCGTAATTCTCTTGTTTGCTCCCCATTTTGGGAGGAAAGGCGATGATTCAATCAGAGGGCCTCTGCGTGACCGACATCCTCAAAACGGCCGAGGTTCGGAAATTCGACGAGAGGGAGCGCTGAGGACGGGGCAGTTCGGAGGGAGAATACTCGCTGTATAAACAGAGGCATCGCTGGAAGCTATGTTTTTATCCGGGAGGATACAATGAATTTCAGATCACCACTAGGTTTTTTTTTTCAACTCTCACAAAGAAGTAGTCAGTGTCCACAGAACAATATCCCGAGCGTACGTCTTTTTAATTCAGCGTGTTTTTCGTTCTGTCTTCACCGCAATTAGCGCTCTTGGCACACAAAAAAACGGCGTCGGGCCAGTTGACAACATGAAAAAAAATGGCGAGCGGAATTCGATTAAGCGATGCAGAATCACCAGACACGAATTTCACAAATCCGTTACGATATTTGGACCCCTCATAACGACTTTTGAAACTGCTAATAATCAATGATCAGTACATTGCGTAAATAATGTCAAAAATAATACATCAAATAGTCCTTTAAACTTCAGAAAATCAACATTTCACGGCTACTCTGTAGAGTTCCTTGGTTAATACCAGCTGACATACAGCTCCCAGTCTAGCGTCGGAGGATTGTGGGTTCGTGAGGGCATTGTAAACCTTAAAAAGGATTGCCATACCTAACCTATTTATTTAGGGCGCCACCAATTTGCTTAAAGAATAGGTAATTGCCTAATGCGCAAATTGGAAAGCCTGAAATATGATGGTGAGAGTTTTACAAATAAATTAAACAAAATAACGTTCCTTAACTCAAACATTTAATTGTCAGCAATGCTAGATCTGACTAGACAAATATTCACATTCAATAATTTATTATTACCAGAATACTTGACTCTTATCTTAATAACTACTATCAAACATTCGCTGAAAAATATGAATTGTTCACCACTACCCAATATCAATATGTATCACAAAAGCATACTTACAAATCTAACATTTACTAGTCACTAATATTCCTTGGTGAGACTCACATGACAGCCTCAACTATATCTAATCAGTCTTATCATTCAGACCACTTATTTCCCTACCAATGGTGCACCATAATTTGAATATTAAATGTATAAGTATACTAATTCCCCTGACTTCCCAACACATTAAGGACTGCAACCCACAAAATTCTCGCCCAACAGCAAGGTGATCTTCCTAGTTGTCAGTTAAGGAATAGATTCCTCTCCCCTGTATGGTAGATTCAATTGGCACACATGGACGCATCACATCTCAGTAAAACTCAGTCGCTGAAGATCGAGTCCCCAGAGTTACCAGACGATATTGGCTTTAGGCCCAGACAGAAAAAGATATGACACACTCCTGGATCTTTTAATATCGTCCTCCTCAAGAAATTGGAGTAACCTTCGATGTAATTCTGGCGAATATGCGGCTGTGTCTACTTGCTCAGTCTCGAGTAGATATTCCAGTGTGATTTCTGGTTCAGATCACGCATTAAACCATCAACTTTCTGTCAAATCTTCATCATTTCACATTTCATATTAACCTATGCCGAATTCACTTCACTTCATCTCCAACCTGCTATCACACGATATCACTCCCGACTTCCATGCTCCATCGTCTTCATCCATGAACCGAGGTAGAGAACACTCCAGCATGGGTCTAGTTTGCTCCGCAGAATCGTTCAACATGGAAGGCACACTCGAAGCCCCTACGCTGCTTCCATATGGTGAGAGCTCCAGGTTATTTCGATTCCAGATAAGAGATCCGCGGCAAAGGCATGATAACACTATCGCGGTGATTTGAGAAATCATGAAGTCCCAAGCAGGATGTCAATAGATGGCCTTAAATATAAGAATCATGGTATATTCTATTTGTGTTAGCGAGGTGGAGTGACAACAGTGCATGAAAAGATTACCTGCCAGACGTGAGTACCTACTTTGTCTATTTTCCCGCTACAAATCCTCAACAGGTCGTCTCTGGTGCTTCTTATACAGGATGTCCCAGCACCAATCAACAATACTGCAGGAATCGATTCTACAACCAATTTGCAACTGAATTTTGGTTCATTATTTAAATGAATAAACCAAAAATGTTCGTTGAAATCACGACGTACAAAGATATCAGGGGTAAGTGTAAGCAAAAACCCGCACGTCTCGACGGTCTTGACGGTGAGGTATAGTTCGAGCGCCGTGCATCTCCGAGCGGTGGATGTTTTTCAGGTGTCAACAGCCTGACAAAGGCAAGCGATAGAATCGAAGTCTCACTACGTGACTCAAGGTGTATTCCCGCCACTCCTACGATGTTACCAGTGATAGCTTTGTGCAGTGGGTCTCTGGAAAAATACTCAAGGGATAAAAATTGGATCAACCAAATCTTCACTCCTGGCTTCAAAGAGGATGCGTAATCCTGCTTCACCCTGTTTTTAGCACGGGACGCGGGTAAATGAGAACGGCACTTTCGATATAAACACGGTAATAAATCTGAATTAACAGAGGTAAAAGACGGTAATAAGAAAGCGGTAATTTAGCAGCTGGGGCTTAAAAGCCAATAATGATTTTACTGAGTAAATTTATTGACACTAATTAGCAGGGGATTAATTAAGTAAAATTGGCTTTGAAAAGGGACAACCATTCCTTTGTTACGGAAATTTTTCAGAGAAAGCGACCGATTCATTTAGACAAAGACTTTATTAAAAACGCTGCAAATCACTGCCCAAAGGTTTATTATTTTCTGTATGGATCACCCTTCTGTATAGATCACTGGTTCTCCATCAATAGCACCTACCAACATCTGTAGGATCATTAGGATTGAAAATGGCTTCGGAGCTCACTCAGCTGATCAGTGCTCTTCCAGGCGTCTCCAGCATTCGAGAAGATCTTCTTCACTCTTCAGATCACTGATCAGCTGAGTGAGCTCCGAAGCCATTTTCAATCCTATTGAACGCAGGAAGCTGAATTTTGAGAGGGAGGGTCAAGGGAGAATACAGATGGTGGTAGGTGCTATTGATGGAGAAGAAAGAAGTGATCTATACAGAAGAAAATTTTTTTTTACCTACCACACCATATTCACACCATACTGCCTTCACAACTTCACAGTCAAGTTTATTAGAAAAAACTGAACGCTTCACACTCGATTCGAAAAATAGATAGCTTCATATGGAAATTTGATTACTGGTTGCGCAGAAAGCAAAACTGAATACAAATCGAAGAAACGAACAGCAATCGCGTTTTGGTTAGCTAAAAATTCGATGGAGATTAGACCTCTTTTGTGATTCACACTCGTGTTTCTGTTTTATCGAAGGAAAACCCTTAATTACACTTAGGGAGCGAACGGTTTGTCCTGCAAAGCTCCGGGTGGTCTCAAAAAATTTTTAAAAATGCAATACTATTTGAAATTTGTGATAAAACAATACCTTTATTTCGAGAGTTTTCGAGCTAGGGCACTCTTGAAAGTTTCTACCCTTAATTGTCACCCCTTAGAAGTGGCATCAACCAAAAGCTTCGCGGCACAACTAGACCCTTAATGGAGCCCATATACCAAATTTGAACCAAATCGGTCCAGTGTTGCCAAGGAAAGTGCCGCGTACGGCGGAAAATTAATTAATAATTAATAATTTTTTATTCGATCTTCTGATTCTACGTACCTTGAAACGTAAAACATCAAATTTTGAGGGGGGGTTAAAAAATTTTTTTTTGTCTTGCTCAATTTCAAAGGATTATTATTGAAAATAATAAACCAAAATTGAAAATCAACAATAATTATAGTTGTTCTTTGCCTAATATAATCACTATCTCCGTATCGCTGTTCACAGTGCATTTAGATCGGGTTTCATGGAGTCCATCAAACTTGATGTGCTGCCTATCGGCTAATGGATACGTCTCGTTGCCTGTACGCGTCACTCCAACGTCAATCACATCCAATTTGAATATTACTATCCTACTGGATTGACGTTCCATAGACGATGGAGCAGCCTGAACGTTGATAAGGTGACAGCGTCGGTGTAGGCAGAGGGATGCATCCAAAATAGATGCCATTGACATGCATCCTTTATTCCTGTGGTTCTACCGTCTAGTTGATAATTGTACGGTCTCCTCTCCGTCTCATTGATACTCCCTCACAGCCATCAATCAAGTTCAATTAATTTGGTTCTAAACGGGTAGTGGTGTCAGCTCTAGGTACGGCAAATCGCATATCGCTCTCAAAATATGTCATCAAAACATTTTCACTCTAGATTGAAATAATTTTCATTTATTCAAACTAATCATAAAAAATATAAATATCTTGGAAATATACCCTACAATCATTTTACGTCAAACAGTGCAGGAAAGTGCAACTAATTCAGGAACTGTTTTAATTTGTTTCTAAAGAATTTCAATTTTTTTTTTCAATTAAGAATTGAGAAACCTTTGTTTCAAGTAAGAATTAGAGGAACGATTGAGTGAGAATTCAAAAACTTTTTAGTATTAAAAGAGAGAAATTGAGAATTTTTTTGAAATTTTTAAGACATTTGAGGAATTGAAACTTGAAAAATTTTAAAATTTGAGAACGTTTGAGGATTGAGGAAGGTTTTAGTAAAAATTGAGGAACATTTGTTTTAAGTAAGAATTGAGGAACGATTGAGTAAGAATTGAGGAACTTTTTAGCTGGAGAAAATTTGAGAAGTTTCCGAAATTTTTAAAAAATTTGAGGAATTGAAAATCTAGGGGTAAAGTAGTGTTTTCTTTGACATAAAGAGCACAGTCATTTGGTAATCAGACTGTTTGGGACCTCAATAACTGAATCGTGGTCATTTGAGTTCTTCTTTTTGGGTGGATGGAATTGAGAACAACCTGGATATGAGTTTTCAGCAGACTAAGCTCAAAGTAAAATATATAAAAACCGACAAGTACAAAAAAGGAAGGCAAAAAATATCCTCATCTCGAATTAATATTCTCTCTCCAACTTATATCAATTTGTTCAACTTTTTCCACTGATAAACAGAAAACAGTTCGCAAACTATGATCATGTTTGTCGTGAGCTCGTTTGCCTGGTTTTCATGCGCAAAAAAGCGAAAAATGGAAAAAGTTTTCGCGGCTTGTTTGCGATATTGCGCTCCGCTCCTCGCGGGTTATTGGACTGTTTAATATGCCTTTCCGAAATAAAAGGTTTTTTTTCGTGCGTAGTAGGCGCGTATGTACGTACGTATCAGTGAACATCCCTTAACCTCCCTGAAATGCCAACACTTTTACCGTTGAGGGACTAAATTGGATTTTCGGCTGTAGAATGTTTTCCGGAATTCCCACCTATGCAAAGGAATGCGGATGAGGCGGAGCAATACGGGCAGGTTGGAAATGTTCAGTGATTCTTACGACTTATTCAAGCGATGTATTACGGGTAGGCCTCGAAAAATAGTTGAGTCCTGAACAAATGAAATAACGGTATTTTTGTTTTGTCGATTTTTTTATCGGGAATTTGACGTAAAATTCCAGTCACTTTCAGCAGTAATGATCATGTAATATAGTACTTGTTCACATAAAAAATGTACCTACATCAAATTATTAGAATTGGATTCGTATAATATACGATAATATCGTATAATAATCGTATAATATCGTATAATATTCATATAATATTGTATAATATTGTATAATATTTGTATAATATTGTATGATAATCGTATATATAATATACGATATTAGGTATCGTATATTATATTATTATAAAATCTTTGATGGTCAAGTGTGCGGTGTTAAATCTATGATTTATCTAAGGAAAAAGGGTTGAAGTAGAAGGTCGCGAGGCAATTTTCGATTAAGAGTTCGTAAGATACCTCGAAAAACGGTAACCTTCCACAAATCGCGGTTTTTTTCCAAACCGGAAAACCCTTGTTTTTCGTCACTTAGGTACCTGTTCCTCGGCAGCCAATAGAGCTGTCAACTTGATTTTTTTTTATATTGTCGAGAGGAGTTTATTACAGTCATTGAACAAGTTTGGACGGAAAACTCCCAACAGAAACATGGCTAGAATTAAAACGCTGCAAATTATTACACAATGGTTTATTATTTTTCTATATAGATCACTCGTCTACAAAATCACCAACCATCCAATATGAAGAAAAGGAAAAAAAAAATATCAAAAAAAAAAAAAACCCGCTTAGAGCCTAATGGCTAAAATGTGACATACCTTGAAAAGGTTTTTGCTCCCTCCCCCTCTTTATCTTTCTTCCACTGTAATATTTAAGATACCTCCTTATTCATAATAACATCAGGTTGTCAAGCATATTTGTCGTCAAGCATATGATAAATCATAGCGCTACTTTCCTGTCGCTTTTTCCTGTCGCTTTTTACTGTCGATTTTTCCTGTCGTTTTTCGGCGGGGGGTCCCATCGCTAAAACCTTTTCAAGGTAAAAAAGAAATCAAAATCACCAACCATCGATCGCATTTCGGTCAGCTCTAATTTGAACGGAGATTAGGCCTCTTTTGCGATTCACACTCGTGTTTTGATTTATATATGTATATTTCAATATAAACCCTTAAATTTTCGTAGGGAGCGAACGGTTCGTCTTACAGAGCTCCACGCGGTATCAAAAAATTCTGAAAATTCTATAGAATCTTAAATTGAAGGAAAAACAATACCTTTATATCGAAATTTTTTGAGTTAGGGCGTTTTCAAAATTTCAAAATTGATTTTGGAACCCTTAGAAGTGACCTACATCAACCAAAAGCTTCGAGGCACAACTAGACCCCAAATGGAGCCTACATACCAAATTTCATCGAAATCGGTCAATGCTAAGTGGCAAAAGTGCCGCGTACGGCGGACGGACGGCCAAATTTTTATTCGATTTTTGGATTCTACGTACCTTGAAACGTAAACCATCAAATTTTGAGGGGGTGTTAACATTTTTTTTTCTTGGTCGATTCCATAGGTTCATTATTGAAAATAATAAACCAAAAATCATAAGCATGAAAAATATGAAAAAACTGTTTTGCTATATTGTCTCTAGGTAAAATAATATTTACACAACAGAGTTGAAACTCGCTCAGTGGTTATATGAAGAGTAGATAAAGAATTTTTAAAAAAATTATGAAGATATCATGAATATATCCAGAGAAACAGGTACATGAAAAAGTGTTAAATTAGAACCGACTTATGAACCCAATTGGAACAACACCGACTCATGGACAACAAAGTTCCCTTAGGCTCCTATGTCGAGAATAATCCCTGAACTTTGAAGATGGTAATTTGCCCATCGGTACCTCATGAACACGTCTTCCTCACAGGAAGATGGAAGACACGGAACGTCAAAAGAGGGATCCCGCAAAGCGGAACCCTAAGCACGTCTGCCTATCAGGGTTTGATGTCAGACGGAAGCTAAGCTGATGACCGCCCGCCGAGGCAGGTGAAACCGCGTCATCTACTTACGGTGCGGCCTCGGATTGGAACAGGAACTGACGGCGTGTGTTGGGATTCAGTCCTAATGAAACCCTCTCATGTGTGGCGAGAGGATTAGCGGGATCTCACAAGCAAGAATCCAACTGCCGATCCACACTCTGTCACTCTGCTTTACTGCGGAATACAGATAAATACCTTTATTTACGTAGGTTGGTCCATCACTTTGACTTGAATATCAGAATTTGAGTGTTTTTAGAGGCCATAAAAATTCCGCCGTTTTATTTCCATTTCTCTTATTTACACTAATCAAGTGTTTTCTCGGATTTCATTTAAGGGGGACTCAGTCGATCGCTGTTCTTTCCTCGTTCAGGGTTAGTATTTCCCTAAAGGCGCTCAAACTTTAAAAGTTGTACATAAATTAGAAATTTTCAGGTATTTTCTAAATTATTTAGTGCAGCAGTCGAGGGAACTGAAAAACTAAAAGATTGCCGTTGGAATCATCAAAATTGAACAATAAATGCCAGAGAAAAATGAAAAAAAAAAACCTAACTACGAATTAGGAAACTTACACCATCTGTCGGTGGATGGTAGAATTATTTAAACTCTCTGGAGGGGGCTACCCTCTCTATAGCTAATTCCCTAGTTCATTTGATTAACTAAGATTTTCACCACTCAGCTCTGTCCTGATAGACTGTTAGCATCTTGCGCAGTATTTCTCTCTCTTCCTCTTTTTCTCCATTTTGGATTTCTTCTAAAACCCTCGTGGTCTCAGTTTTCCTTTTTTCAGTTCGATTTTCTACTTTTCATTGTTTTCATCCAATTCAGTGAATTCAGGTTCGTTATTTTCATTCTTTCGTTTTTTCCATTTTTTATTACCTCAAGCAGTAGGAGTTTTCATTTTTTGTCTTTCATTTTTTTCTAATTTTCGTTGAGAACATTTCGTTTTCCCTTATTTGGTTTTTATTCTTCATTTCCTTGTTCCTTTTGCCCTCTTTTTTTTATTTGGGCTCTATTTTGGGTGTTTTTACCCAGAGAGCTGGGGTGGTAGCAGAGATTTTGCTTAGAACGAATTATCATTCATTTTCTCCTTTTTCGAAAGTCTTAAGTCGTTACAAACTGAACAAAAGGTTTTCCCATTTTTTCTGGCAATTATTGTTAGATTTTGATGATTCCAACGGCAATCTTTTAGTTATTATTTAGTTATATGCACCTCGGAATAACATGATGTCGGTCTTCAAATGCCAGAGGAGGACTTGAGAGGCGTCAACCTCTCTTGACTGACCTGAAACAGTATTATTCTGAAGGATCTGGACAATTGAATTTAATTAACGAGAATAATCTGATGGACGAAAATATTCTTCCCCAAGAAACTATACGTTTGTTTTGAATCCCTACTTCTTGATGGAAACCAACCCAAGGATGAGGGGTGATAAATAGATACAAGTTGGATATGGAAAAGATAGATGGATGATATGGATTTTATTATCCTGTAAGCGACGAGGCTTCTACCGTGGCGCGGGGTGTGGCGCGAAAAAAGTGCCACGGAGTTGCGCGAGTTGGGCATCTCGGCAGGCGTACTCCGTGGTATCACCACCCGCGTCCTGCTCGGCTCATATCTGAACTGGTGGTCATTTTATAGAGGCACTTCCCTTCATCCCTCTCTCCCACCCCCAGCTTCCTCATCTTCCCTCATCCCTAGGGCCGGCGCACAGTGGGCAAAATGGCCAATCTAGGTGGACAAAAGTCAAGTCAAAACATGGGAATCTCTAATATTAGTCATTGTTCATGATGAGTTCGCAGTCCCCAAAACGTTAATATTTACATCGTCAAAACCTTCTATGGCTGGAAAAACCTCGATCAAATGTTTCGCCTTTTCCTGCTCGAATAAGATCGTATTATCAGCTACTAAGAATCCCCAACTTTTCTCGTCTACGCTGCAGTTAGTTGTAGACAGAATCGTTCCAGGCTTGGTGTAGGCAATAATGGAAACCATTGAAAGTAGTAAGTACTATTTTTTCCTGCTAAAATTGTAAAAATAGCGTCTGATTCTGTGTGTTTATGAGCATACGCCATACCGTATTTTTTAAAATGATAATTGACATTTTGGAGTTAAAGTAGCACACGGCCAAGAGTTGCCAAGGAAATCCGATTTTTATTCGTTTATTTAAGTGTTCTAGTTTCGGTATTCAACCACCTTTTTTGCGATTTTATGCGTTTTCTGAGTTACTTAATAAAATGGTTGATTTTCTGGTTTGAATATCACGATTCCTCGCTATCAATTTGTCGAGGAATGGAAACAACTACCGAAGAAAGATCGCCACAAAAACCTCACTAGGTATGTGACTGAGTTAGGTAATCTCGACGATTGTTTAGAAATATTAAATTTAAAAATTATCAAAAATGCTGTGACAGACTTTTCAACAAAAATTCGGAGAGAGGTGGGAAAAGTGCCATAGGAAAGAAGATATATTCGACATGGCTGAGTGGGAAAGAGTTTGAAGTTGTCATTTCCTACAAAATTACTCAAGCTATCATGAACCAACCAGCTGGGCGTCCCGAAAAACCATTTGAGGACTCAAGCAATAAAACAAAAAGAAGGAAAGTAAAAGAATTGTTGACTGGAGGTCCCGAAAGTTATGTTTTGCGGCGCTCACTGCTCTCTACTCTCGACTCAAGCCGTATCTTGAAAGAAGCAACTTCAAGGACATCAGCAGTCTTCTACAATCTTCTACAATATCGAATAGGAACATGACTATAATATTTTCAAATAATTATTCTATAGTTCAGAGTTATACCCGTTTAACACTGCAATAATGTCATTAATCTCAAAGTAATTAATCAGTACCTAATCATAATGTCAAGAATTTAAGATAAAATATGTGCAAAAATATCATGATATAACGTTTGCCAACTTTCGTTGAAGTCAAGAAATGTTTCCATTATTTTTCCCGAAATCAGCGTCTTTTTATTCAATTTTGTATAAAAAACCGACCAAAAAATAATTTTGTCCACCTAGATTGGTCATTTTGCCCACTGTGCGGCGTCGGGTGAGTCCTGGGTGTCCTCCCCATTATTTTTGATTTATTTATTATATTTTCATTTATGGCGTGCCCCCTGCGTCTTTCAGGGGAGATTTATAAAAAAATAAATAAAAATAAAAATAAATGTGAGGGGGGGGGGAATCAATACATATTACAGTAGGCCTTTTGGATCATCGGATTTAAACCAAGGGAAAATGAATTGAAGGGAAATGATCTTGTATGAAAGCATATTCTCACTGGATCGATGTCTGGAATGAGACCGGGGACCCTGAGTCGCGATTCAATACAATAACTGTTGCTCTTTCTCATATCCTTCTCTTTGATAGCCTTAATACTTTCCACCTTCCTTGGTTCAGATATGCTGCTCATTCCCCTTGGCTCATCCTTTAAAAATCGCGAAATTTTTGGTGATGGCTCGTAGACTTGTCAAAAACATGGTATACCTTAACTTCAAAAACTAATAAACTTCATGGAAGCCAATCTTTCAGGTAGGTTATGACTGATATTTCCAAATACCTAATTTTATACATGATAATTTATTTATGATTTGAGGGCGGAGTGGACCTTGAAGTTAGCCGATTGTCGGAGTCGTTGGACAAGTACTGTATCCTGGAGTTCCTTGGCTTCTCTAAGGAGTTCGTCATTTAGTCTCGAAGGAGTGGCAGGATTGCTCCGTCTTCTGTCCCAAGACTTCTTATTTTTTTCCTGATGCCCCTTAGCCTCATGGACACAGCCCTTAACACTGCAATATGAACTTTAACTTTCAGAAAGCCGCTGATCTCAGACAGGACTCTTCCCCACTTTTCAGACAGCCTGTTAGCTGCCCTTTTCAGGAAGGCCTGGAATTTGTTGGTGAAGAGCATAGTTTTATTGCTTGAACAACAAATCAATGTAACTACATGCTTCTTCACACACATCTGTTCAACAGCGGACTGTGTGTCAGAGCCCTCTAGTGAGCAAATTTTGAATTTTAGCGTTACTTATATTGTTTGTACACATAGGGTACAAGGGGGTGATTTGAGGTAAAGTTGGTTCTCCACAAATCTATTAAACTAGGTTACCTGCAAGGGCGTAGACAGGGTGGGGCAGGAAGGGGCCGTGCCCCCCCCCCCTAGACTTTCGGGAACACAAAAATAAATTGTGCTGAACTTATTTAAAAGAAACACTAGAATATTGAATGCGTAGTTAGGGGCATGGGAAGGTATTATTGGAACACATTCCTAACATACCTGGATTTTGTGAGACCACATGGTCCGAAAAATATCGATGCATTTCCGTTTTCATGAAGCATTTCGTGGAAATAGTTCAGGCATTGGAAAAGCTCACTACAGAGGGAAATAGTAATACAAGAAACAATGCGTTTCTGCTTTTCAGTGCCGTAACACGACCAATTTTCATCATTTGTGCCTTCATTATATCCAAATACTCGGCTCTGTTGCAACCAGTGGTGAATATTTTGCAGGGAAAACAGCTGAATCTACTTCAATGCAAGAATCATATTGAAACTGTGTTGTCGACTGTGAGGAATCACCGTGAGTCAGCTGATTCTGTGATGGGAGATATTTATGCATCGGCCAAAAAAATGTCAGACGAATTGGGGGGGGGGGGGGGGGTAGAGTTTTTGACGCCAAGAGTGGTTGGACGTCAGCACCATCGTTCGAATATCCCAAATAGGGTTGGGTATCGTTATAAAAGTATCGATATTTTGTATCGATACTGTATCGTATCTGAGTATCGATATCCCAAGTATCGTTGGCCATGAATATCGATATTTTAAAATATCGAGTATCGATACTTTAGTGTCACAAACTATCAATATTATCCAATTTCCACAAGAAAAATAATTTTTTCAACAACTTTTATTCATTTTTCACTATTAATAGTCCAAGCAGGGTAATTTTTTCCATGATGTAAACGTTATTTGTGAAATCAAAGAGTAATGACCCAAAAGCCTCTCTACCTTCATTATTTTTGAGCCATTATGTTGAATTTTCCGCGAGAACATATCGATATTCGATATTTAGAAATATCGGATCCAAAGTATCGATATCCAAAAATATCGGATAGTGCAGTATCGATACTAAAATATCGAGTATCGGTATAAAAGTATCGATATTTTGAAATATCGAGTATCGATACCCATCCCTAATCCCAAGTGACTCTCCTGAGGAATATTGGAAACGATCAGTCTTGATTCCTTACCTAGACTCGTTTTCTTCAGCGCTGACTGACAGATTTTCTCATAATAATGAACCGGCGTTTTCCCTTCTTTCTCTTCACCCCCACTTCATGTTGGCTTCAAAATTAGACCATTTGAAACTCCAAGCCGAAAAAATTGCCAAGTTTTATGATTTTGATGAGGATCTGCTGTATGCAGAATTCCAATTATGGCACAATAAGTGGGCGGAAAAAATGGACAAGAACGACAAAGGTGAAGGCTGGAATGAGACTGAAAAACTGTCAACACTTCAGAATGTGGAAATGATCGACTTGATCAAGGAAGCGGACCCCTTCTATCCTTCCATCAAAAAGGCCCTGATGATTGCGGTAACGTTACCGTGCACGACCTGCTCCATGGAACTTTCAGCACCCTGAGGCGCGTAAAAACATGGACACGATCTACAATAGGGGAGGATAGGCTGAATGGTCTGTGTATGCTCTCAGCCTCCACCGAGATTTGGTGAAATCAAAGTAGGCAACTATTGTAGAAGAGGTTGTTGATCAATTTGCCAGCAACCCCAGAAGAATGATGCTGTCTTAAAAATTGTCCATTTCTGTTTTGTAGTACCAATGTTGTATAATGAAATAATGTAAAATACATAAATAAAGATATGATATGAAAATTATTTCTCGGAATTCAGACTTTGTACCTTTCGTTTGCTATAATATGCAGACGCATACTTTATATTTATATAATAGCTCTTGGGGGTAGCCCCCCCTTGGCTAAATCCTGTCTACGCCCATGGTTACCTGTGACAGGGCTCTCTAGTGAGCAAGTTTTGAATTTTAGCATCATCACCTTCATATTCAATCGAGTAGACCGATCCGACGAGAGTTGTAGGAAAATTACTTGAGTCAGCTATGACAATAACAATGTACTTAAGTCCTGAGCATTGGGTTCCATATTTAATAGATTAACGCGTTTCATGCTCAGGCCCCGCCTGTTTGTTCCTAAATGGAATCCACATTCAAACGGCCCTCTCCCTTTTCTCCCACTCCATTTTCGTCTGAGCAATTAATCCGCAATACATTTCGTTGTAAAATGTTAATCCCGGTCAGTCCGCAGCTTTGTTTCCAACCCTCCTCACAGTTCGGGGCCACCAGAAACGCAGCTCTTTGAGGGAGGAAACGACCGCCGCGAAACCATTATTTATGTTCAGCTCTAAATAGGCGGTTCCAGACCGGTTGATGGTCTATGAACGGAAGGATTCCGAGAGGCGAGACTGGGGTGCTAAATAGCGAGATTGATTCGGTCACCCCGGTTGATTCACTGCTGTTCCAACATTCCGGCCTTTCCATCTTCCTCGAGGCCCTAATGAAGGTCAACTCTGTTCAAACAATGGAATGGAGGGAGGATAGCGAAATAGCGATTCCTCCACCAATGATTAAGGCTGAGTGATATTGATTTTAGTGTAATCTGTTGTGATGATCTGCGTGAGATCATACTCGTATTACGTTTATTATGGATGGTTGTTATATTTTACAAAGAAGAAAACGCCTGCCAAGTGGGTGTGGCACATAGCTTCCTCGTATCCATAACCCGATTGTATAGATGATCCGTTAATCTCAAAACATCAAACTCTAAGTACCTTGCGCAACCCTCATGGGGACTCTACGCGTCAACCCGCACAATCTCCGAATATTGATACGTAGATTAGTGAATAGAGTGACCATTTTTTCGATATAGTTTTTGGAGTCTATTTTTCAATAATTGAAATAAATTATTTATTGTTGTCGGTAGGTACAAGTTTGGGCAAAACCAACGTTGCCTTCATCAGCCTTAAGAAACCTGTTTAGGGATCATCCCTTGTGCCGTTGCCTTCGTCACTTCATTGTCTGTTATAACAGACTATAAATAAATATTTATAACAGACTATTTTACTGTTATAACAGACTATAAATAGAGCATACCGTTAATTCAAGTTTTCCAAATTTTGATCTATGTCATAATAATGTCAAAATAATGGAATTCTATGGAAGACAATATCAATGGCCCTGAAGAACAAAAGCTTGAATACGTCTAGATGGGAAGAAGTCTTGCCAGAATCTCTTCACGCCATCCGTCTCTTTTGTGCACATCCATTAACTGTACTCCCCATGAAAGAATGTTTTCCCATGCACGACGCTCGACAAATGGTGTAGCCATCCCTTCATGGCTTGCCAATCCTGGGAAGGTACTAATGAAGAGTCATGTCCGTACGTCGAAGTACAGCCCGTTAGTAGAAGAAGTGGACTTGATAGAGGCAAATCCAGATTATGCACTAATTCGCAGATCAGATGGAAGGGAAAGTACAGTCTCTCTGAAACACTTGGCTCTTAGAGGAGACGATTCTATCTTCGGTCATGAAGAATCAAGAAATAGCAACCGAACTCACAATTCACAAGAACCCTCTGAGTCACCACAACTTCCAGTCATGCCCGAATTCATCACAACCACAACATCCCAGAATCCATCTCCTTCGAATGTTGCTTTATTATTCGTTCTATGTTCTCAAACTATGTATCAGTTTTATTTGATTAAAGCCTTATGCTTATGAAAGGTTTTATAATTACAATCTGTAACCCAATGAAGTTTGCTTTTCCCCATTCAATCCTTCTCACTTCGTTCCTTTACAACCCGAACCTTCGAAGAACTGAACCCGAGGTAGGTAATACCAGTTGATGAAATTGGTGATTCCTGTTAGATTTTCCAACTTGATTTTATAATTTCTTATAATTTTCGAACTGTGAATCACTTTGGGGCTTTGGGCAAACGAACAAAAGTATGCTCCATAACAGACAATGAAGTTACAAAGGCAACGGCACGAAGAATGATCCCCAAACCGGTTAACTAAGGCTGATGAAGGAAACGTTGTTTTTGCCGAAACATGTACCTACCGACAACAATAAATTGAAAAATACACTCCAAAAACTATACGAACTGAAAACTATCTACTTTACTGAATATTGTTGAAAAATGTAGAAGTCATGGTTGTTAAAAGGATTTCAAGTTTGCGCATGCGCACAAAATACTTTCAATTTAAGGGCCATGATTTCCATAGGGGACCATCTACTCCCCAACTCACATAATTCCTGAAAATATCATCGAAATCGGGTGAGAAATGTAGAAGGATGAGGATTTCATGACAGACAGTCAGACACAAAACCAAAATGGGGGTGCGCCTGATTTTTTTTTTTTAATTTTTAATCGAAAGTAGACCTCATTCTGAGAATTTTGACACCAGCCGTTCTCTTTTTGGATGAGTTGATATTTTTCTATGATTTTTCGAAGTTTCAAATGCTTATGACGTCACGCGCCTCTCACGCCTGGGCGGGACCCCCAGCCCAACTGTGACGTCATAAACATTCGAAACTTTGAAAAATAAAAGAAAAAACGCTGCAAATTATTACACAATGGTTTATTATTTTTCTATATAGATCACTCGTCTACAAAATCACCAACCATCCAATATGAAAAAAAAAATAAATAAAAAAAATCAAAAAAAAAAAATCAAAATCACCAACAATCGATCGCATTTCGGTCAGCTCTAATTTGAACGGAGATTAGGCCTCTTTTGCGATTCACAGTCGTGTTTTGATTTATATATATATATATTTCAATATAAACCCTTAAATTTTTGTAGGGAGCGAACGGTTTGTCCTACAGAGCTCCGCGTAGTCTCAAAAAATTCTAAAAATTCTATAGAATCCAAAATTGAAGGAAAAACAATACCTTTATATCGAAATTTTTTGAGTTAGGGCGTTTTCAAAATTTCAAAATTGATTTTGGAACCCTTAGAAGTGACCTACATCAACCAAAAGCTTCGAGGCACAACTAGACCCCAAATGGAGCCTACATACCAAATTTCATCAAAATCGGTCAATGCTAAGTGGCAAAAGTGCCGCGTACGGCGGACGGACGGCCAAATTTTTGTTCGATTTTTGGATTCTACGTACCTTGAAACGTAAACCATCAAATTTTGAGGGGGTGTTGAAAAAATTTTTTTCTTGGTCGATTCCAAAGGTTCATTATTGAAAATAATAAACCAAAAAGTCTTCTCAAACGTGTCAAAATTCTCAAAATGAGGTCTAGTTTAGAATAAAAATAACTTTAAAACAGTTTTTCCGACCCATGCGCACACCCCTACTGTTCAGGAGGGCCGGGAACGTAAAAAGCGAGTGGAAATTTTGATTTTGGAGAACTTTTTTTTCAACCTTGAAAAGTGAAAACAATACTTCCACTACCTCGGTAGACTCGGAAGCAACAGAGGACTTAGTAGTAAACCATTTACTTTGGTTTTGAACTACACTCAACGAACGAGTAAAAACACCACTATTCGATTTGAGAAGGCTCCACCTATGGAGGAGGAGTGGGCTGAAGCTGAGAGAAGAGAAACCACTCAAGGAAAGGGTGGGGAGAGTGCACTGTACTTACACGGCGCAGATGAAGGGCTTTCAACTTCTAACCAGAGCCGTCACCGACATTTCACCTTCTACCGTCCTCAACAATGTAATTGAGATCTTCACACTCCCCCTAAAATGTTGTGAAGTTTTACACGACTTGATTCTTATGACGGCCTCAGCTTTGACGAATATAATAATTCCTACAAAAATGACCTATAGTCTCAAGTATGGTGTACAGTCCGCAGACAGATAGAACGTATAAACAGAAACACGATTGTAAATCGCAAAACAGGCCTAATCTCCGTTCAAATTTTAGCTTACCGAAATGCAATCAATGTTTTTCTTCAAGTTGGTTGGTGTTAACAATGGCAAAGTCGTGTTCTTTGCAGACGAGTGATCTACATAGAAAAGTAATAAACCTTTGTGTAATAATTTGCAGCGTTTTCGTTTCAGGTCCAATTTGCACCCGTTTACCCAATTTTAAAAACAAGTTTTTTCGATCAAGGAGATAGGACATTTTATGCTCTTTCCAACGGTGTAATCACATTGAAATTTCCATGAAAATTCGTTGATTTATTTGTCCAGTTAGGTGATGGCTAAAGCATGTTCCCATAGGTTACACCACGTTACACGATCCTTAGTTCCGTATCAACGACTAAGTAAAATTTCGTGACTCGATAACGTTCCTAGTTATCGTTCCCGAAAAACGTAACACCTTTTGCCAGTTAGGTCAAGGCTAAAGCACGTTCCATGCTAAAACAGAACATAATTTAACAAATAACGGCACTAACTACAAGTGTATTTACTCTAGGTTCCACGAGGAAGCACAAAGGTTGGGTCCGTTAAGGCTCTTCAGGGCAGTTTTGGCTCCTCGGTCGCATGTCAACCCACGATTAATCTCTTAGCCGGGAGAGAGAATTAGAAAGGTTACGAGGTAATCAAGAGTGAACGGTTGGTGATCAATCACCCTAGAAGCCCCCGCTCGAATCAAAATACATTAAATCAAAGTGTGACCCGTTTCCGGCTGCCTCACTTCAAACGTTTGAGAGTTCAGAGCCCCTTGGAATACGCATGTCGGGCTCCAGGTGTGGCTGACGTGGACGCCTATCGTGGGAGACCAACAGTCGAGAATAGTCGTGGAGAGCTATTGGTTAGGTGACCCGAGACTATTAGTCTCTACTAGTTATTAGTCTTCTATCAATTGTTTTTTTTATTCAAATGAAATCCACAACATGCTCCACTACAGTACTACATGTTATTTCGTACTTATTAAAAACTAACTAGGTACACAATCTTTCCAATAAATAAAGAGGAAAATAAAACGCGTGTGTGAGTAGAAGTTTGTAGTATCCAAGACGTCCTCCAAGGGTTTCTGTGCATGGATACTTTTTCAAAGACAGTTGGCTAGCTACGTCACGATTGGCTAGCTACGTCACACCGTTCAAATCTTCAACTTTCCTTAGCTTCTCTGATTTTTTAAAAACATTTTCTCGACGAACAGACCCGATTACCGTTATTCCTGAGCCTTACTCTTTTGAAAAAATAAAAAAAATATATAAAAAATTGACTGAAATACCCCATTGCCCTAACACCTCAGATCTTAGTAGACTGCGTATTTTCAACGAAGGTACTCACAAGTGACGTCTAGGCGAACATCCAGGCTCTGCGCCTTGGTGGGGTAGGATTCGTGGACGGCGACACACCTGAGTGTCTTCCCGTGCTGGACCTTCTCCACGTGGAGCTCCAAGATGGAACTCGCCACCCACGTGCGAGGGTTGTCCATTTCCGGACTGTTGCTTTGATTTCCCACCAACTCTGTTTCACCTGCAAAACAATTAATCACCCAAAATTACAGTGTGTAGGATCTAGAAATGTTTTAACTGTTCAAATTCGCCCTTCCAATGTATTTTAGGTTGTTTTACTTGTTTGTTAACGTTCTACAAACATGTTCAACTGACGATCATGTTATGTTGTTGTTAGCTGATCAGGGGCCACTATAGCGAGTTTCTTCTATTAAATTCAACTAATTTTCTCTTCCAAATTCTCCTAGTCTTTAACCTGGAGTAAGCTCCCCAGAGTTCAACATCAGAGGCTGTTGTCAGCAGGATGCTGGACGGTGGAAGGAGCTGGACTGTTGAGGCAGAGTACACAGAAAGCATCCTGACAAGGAAGATACTCTTAGAACGAGAGAGGAGGGAGCATCTGGTCCGCCCCCTCACCCAGAACTGATTAATCGCCCCAGGACTCAGCCCAAAGTAATGTGTTAAACGGTTCCGGGCTGAGCTCCAACGTGGGAGAAAAAGAGGTATTTTTTTAGTGGGTTTGAATCCCACATAACCTGAAGACGCGGATTCTTCCAGGTATCTTACGAGATCCAACTCCACCTGTGGATCTTGAAAATTTTCTCACCTGCCTGCCGGGAAAAAAAATCGTTAACCACCAAATTCATCTTTCAACCACAATGATTTGGTCAATTTACAATAACGTTAGAAAAAATATGCTGGATAGAAATCATAAAAATTTGAACAAAAACCCATTCAGACCTTACTGAAAAACACATTTTTAAATTGGACCAGAAAAACTAAATTTATTCAATATTTAGAAATGTTGACATACTATTATATTATAATATTTATTAAATTCATAATAGGAAATTAAGTTCGCCATTATTTTGATGGAATAATGACATTTGATGAATAATGACATCTACACATTGTGTAGATTATAATTCTGAGTATCTTTGAACCTACTGTGCATGGCTTAATGTAAATAAACAATCCAAAAAAAAAAAAAAATCAAATTCATCACCAATAATAGTAAAACTTTATTCTCGTGAGTGGTGTACCACCTTAAATTTACGACTGACAGTATTTCTGGTTATAAAATAATCTCTACTCCTTTGAAGTTTGTTTGAATCAAATAATAATAAATAAATATTGTGATGGAAGTTTGTGATACTCGGGTGTCTCCAATTTTGCAAGCATCCACGTGCAGCACTGCCTCCTGCCAGGTTCAACCCAGTTCTGCTCCAACCTCATCAAAATCAACTGCTCTAATTTGCTGCTTTCGTCTGATCTGAATGAGAGCGGAAGTAGCAAGTAGGTAGTTGTAGATCGTAGTCTATTGTAATGCTATTGAGTGGCCATTGAGAAAGTCGCCCATCTTTCTCTGGGTAGACAACAGCTGGCCTAACCACTTCCATTATGGTATAAGAGAGATAAGGTCTCATTCAAGATAGAGCTAAGATACAAGGATCTAGATTGCTCAGGGTAGGAACTACTTCCAATACGGCGGCTACTCAGGTTGGATCTGTTTTTTCAGGATACTAATCAGGAATACCCAAGGTATTATATCACATATTTTAGAGCGTGGCCTTCGCTGAAATCCCAAGAAAAACTCCTTGAAGAGGACTGCAGGTCTACGTCTCAAACCTTGGCGTAAGATGAGCCCATTGAGCAGCATCGGATTACACGTGAAACCACTGAGATCGATCATATTGTCGACAACTGAGTTAGTTCAAACCAGCCCTCACAACTAATAGAAATATCACGTATTCATCATTGTTCTTAACCCTAATTGGACCATGGCGTCACTAGTGTAACGAGAAACATTTCAGGAACTCCAAGGCTGGCTTAAAGTGTCACCAAAATAACCAAAATTTAATTACAATTTTAAATTTAATCGACAGCAGAATTGTAAACACAGAGCCATTGGAAGTCTCAAAACAGGAGCATCTAGGGAAAGAAAGTGGTGGAACGGCCCGAGCACTAGCGACGATTAGATGAACCTTCTCATCTTTTTAGGCAAGATGGATGCACCTCCGTTATCAACTGGTGGTAAAATTGTCTTTAGATTTTGCCTAATCTGTAGGAAACCAGAAATTTGCCCTCAATGGAAAAGGCAATCAAATCTGTTGAGGCATAAATAAGAAAGGCATTTTGTATCAAATGAAAATCTATGTACTCGTACGCAAACAAAATTAATTTTCTAAGCATTCTTTAATTTACAAACGAATTAGAAACATCACACACGATACCTACATCACATAAGCCAACTGATAAGAGAGATAACGTCTATGGTTTTCGAGCTCCGGAAGATTCATCTTATCTTCGCTAGGCAGCGCTCACGCTGTTCCACCACTTTCTTCCCCTAGATGCTCCTCTCAAAACAGGTTATGACAAACATTTCCAAGGAAATCGATTTAAAAAATTTCAGAATTTTTGTCATAACATCATTATTTTTTTTCTTAACTTACAAAAATAGTTCGGCTCTGTTCGTTAATTTTTTGAATTGCAATTTAAATCTAGTCAATCTCAAGACACCTTGAGACATTGGTGGAATTCCTAAGATGTTTTCGGTGACACTAGTGACACCGTGGTTCAAATAGGGTTAAAAGACAAAATTATGTTGAATGACATATTGCTGAGATTACTTACCAAGGAACCACTTGAGTTTAGCTGGTGGGTTCCCGTACCTACTGATGCACTTGACAGTCGTCTTGTCTCCCGACCTCGACGTCACGTTGTTCCCCGGGAGGACTTGGGCGGACTTGTGCTCTATCCGCGGTCTCTGGGGAGCCACTGAAACAAACGATAGACATAAATTAGTATACTGTGCATTGATGACTGTTCCAACTCCAGAAAAGTATGATATTTATGACCAAGACAAACTTTTACACTAACTCTGCCTTCGGAACGCTTTGAGTTACCGCGTGAATTTAGATACGTCATTTTGAACTCTTCGATATTTAGTAGGGACGGCCTCGTGGCACATCCTCTCCAAATTGATGAGAGCAGAATACTATCAGAGGTTGTTAATTAATAAATTAAGAAAATTTTGTTTTTTGTTTAGTGAAGCTCGAAATGTCTGTCGTGCAGCTGAGAACCATCCACATTGGTCTAGGGTGGATTAAAATATGGTATTTTAGTGTGGGTAAGTGCCATTAAATCTTTAAGGGGGTCTCAGTCGGGCGCCGTTCGTTCTTAGTATTTCGCGGAATTGAAGGCGCAAAAACTTTCAAAGTTGTACCTAAATTTGAAATTTTCAAGGATTTTAGAAATGCATTAGTGCACGGCCTTAGGGAATTGACAAACTGAAATATTGCCGCTGGAATCATCTAAATCGAACAATAATTGCCAGAGGAAAATGGGAAAAACTACTGAATAAACGGTTTTTCCCATATTTCTCTGGTAATTATTGTTCAATCTTGATGATTCCAGCGGCAATCTTTCAGCTTTTATATCCCCAAGGCCCACGCACTAATGAATTTCTAAAATCCTCGAAAATTTAAAGTTTAGCTACATTTTATGGAAAAAACATAACTGTTTTAACGGTTTTTCCCAATTTTCTCTGACGATTATTGTTAAATTTTGATGATTCCAGCGGCAATCTTTCAGTTTTGATATCCCCAGGGCCCATGCACTAATGAATTGCACTAAATCATTTAAAATTTCAAATGTAGGCGCAACTTTTCAAGATTTTTGCCTTCAATTTCATGAAATACTGACCCGGAACGAGGATCGAACGGCGACCGACTGAGACCCCCTTAATATGTCTTTTTCAAGTTGCACATAATAGTATCCTTAGGAGTACACTCAGGAAGAATGCTAGATATTCAACTGTTCTGCTCCACAGTGAATTTGAGGTAGGTACTGAATGTTGGGCAAGTATTTTTGATACAAGCGTGGCTATTCGTCTATAAGATCGGTATCCGCCCTGATCACGTACTACACACTCTAACTCACGTACTGCAATGTCTTCGAATATTCAGCTCCCAAAACTTAATACTGAGCGCGCAAAGAATAATTCTAATCATGAGGTATTGCGCTTCCTCTATGCCTGTAAAATTAACCCTGACGATTTTGGTGATTTAGGGAGCTTTAAGAAGGAAATTTTGATTAAAATTGAAGAATTTATAGAATAAATTCATTTGAATATTTTAACATTAGGTAGTTTATATCTAACTGTTTGATGATAATTTAGTTTTTTTTCTCCCTCAATTTCACATCGATATTTCCGCTAATCAGGCCGCAGTAAATTTTACTGTGGAGGGGACTCCACGTTCCGTGTTTATTTGGCGACGTGGGCCTTACGAATTGTTTTCCCTGGGAGCCGTCGATTTTCCTTTTCCGGAGTCGAATTGCAACGATTCGGTTTCCCAGGGAGAAACGTGAGACTTTGTCAGCGTGAGCGTCTAACAAAGACCATCTCAAGACTAATCCAAGTCAACCATGAAAATCTCTTCAAAATCGGATCCTGATTTCGTAAAGTTTTGTCTGGTATAAGGATGAACCACAGACAGACAAAGACAGGTGTCTGCCAAGGCAGGCAGACAAAGCCATCCGTGTGGAGAATCAAAATTTTTTATTTTGGTTTTAAGAACCTTTAATTTGTTAATTGGAGTTGTTATTTTTGGGAGACATTAAAAATTTTTGATTTTAAAAATAACCAGGAAAACGGTTCCCTTCAGGGACGCTCGTTCATTGGGTGAACCAGTTCTCTGAAGAAGGTTATAAGATTCAACTGGGTTCGATAGTACTGTCACCAAATTGTTCGATATCTTTCGTATTTGGTAAGGTAGTTGCAGTTCTGAGGACCTCCTATTCCCAATACCTACCCAACCATGTGGATGACGAGGAAGCTATGTGCTACACCCAGTAGGCAGAGTACTCTCATCGCTCAATTGTTCTATTCTTCCCATATTTGGTAAGGAATTTTACGTACTTGAAGATTGATGAAGACGTTTGATGAGACTCGTGCAGGTTCCTTGAGAATAATCCACTATAATTTCCCCCCTCCCCACAGTACTGTGAGTATGTGTAAAAAATCGAAAAAACCAACGTCTATTAGTATTGGAAAGGAGTGCAAGAACTTATCCCCAGATAGTCTTTGAGCACGTTTAAATAATATTTTTATTATTTTATTTGGAAACATATTATGTTTCCTGACCTCACAAGCCTCTTACGGATCACCAGAGGGCAAGTTCTGCGATCATTTATGTTAATAACTCATTTCACCCAAAACGCTAACGATGAACTACCTGCTCATTATGAGTGCGGATACCGTCATATCAGCAAGTTGGGTCTTATTGCTCTTCATGACGAGTCACGGCATAAGTATGTGCTTTATTCAAGTTTTATAATAATTTTTGAAGTATGAATTTCCCCTAAGTACTCAGTAAAATCGTCACAATAATAATTCCCAATTTTTCTTCTTAAACTTTAACATTAAATAGTGAATTTTTCAAAAAGAGGCGAAATGAGGAATTATAGCATTTAATGAATGTTTTCTGGCGACTTTTTTTCTATGAAATTTTCAATCCTGATAGAAAGTTTTTTGAAAAATTAAAGTCGCAGGGAAGTGTGGAGAGAAAAAAAAACCCGCATCCTCGCATTTTTCATATCAACAGAATAGAACAGAAAAGATTATAAAGTCATCAACCAGCATCTGATTAGGGATAACTTCATTGACACGACCACCATCCACAAAACTGATACCTAATGCTGTACCAAGCACATCTAACGCTATGGAACTGAGTTGTGGAAGCGTTCTCTCCAGCATCAGCAGCGCTAATGACAGTGACGATTTAGATTCATCAATCAGTGTAATGCACTTCTAAAGACATCTAATTATTACCTGTTACGGTACCTAAACTTTTGTAACATTGGTGAAATGTTACTTTTGTTTTCAATTTAAAATTTCAGTATTTTTCATAAAATTCTTCTAATATTATTTATTGTGCAATTTTCTTTCTTTGAAATATGAAGTAGTATGAAATCCATGATCAGAGCAACCTTCCCTAACAGAACTCCCCACAAATTGATTTTTGATCACTTGACCTAACTTACAGTACTGTGCTCCGCAGCATTTTCCGGTTATCGGAACCCCCCTAACATAGCACCTCATTTTGAAGCTATCAGACCTTTCATTTTAATATACACTAACGGACAGTCAAGGACTGAGTCGAATGTTACCAAAATTAGGCGAATAGAGACCACTCTCACTCATTTTCGACACTTTCGACGCAGCAAAATGAAATCCGATTGAAACGTGACCTTTATGGAAACTAGTAGAACACATTTCAAAAAAAAAATCAGGCCCATTGGCGCCAGAATGAAGAAACGCAACGTGTGCAAAAAAATCGTCCATGACACACCGAATTGAGTTCCCTCCACCTTCGCGCCTTCGGCGGTTTTTTAAGTCGGTCAAGAAATACCCAAGTGTATCAAATGTCTACATTCTTAGCCAGCTCCGAAACTTCAGGGAGTATTACAATGAGAACAAGCTAATTCGGACGTACAAGAGGGAAACTTAGCGAAGTTTTGGAAAGGTCTGCTCCCCCGAATTTGGGGCCGAGAGAGGTAGTGGAATCTTATGAGAACCAAGTCACGTTCGCGCTCTGCCCTGGAGGACAAACGTTTGGGCCAGGAACTCAGTTCCGCGCTCTGCTGGGCAACGTGATATTTATTATTGTGAGCAAGGTTATCCCAAGTTTAAAACGCCTTCCAACGCTACGCAATTGGGTTTTTACTGTTTGTACAAGGTTAGTTATGCAAATCGAATCATACAGTTTTCATATACAACTACAACTCGTGCTTGAACAAAAGCATGAGAAGAATTTTGGGGTGAAGCTCACTTGTGGATGTTGGAGGTTGGCCTACCTTCAGTTGGTACTTACAGGGTGAACAATCTTCAGGCTAATGAGGAAGGAGGTCTAGTACGGTACTGAGATGAGAGATGGCTCTAGTGTCGCCCCATACTTTCATCCGGTTAATCTAAGCTTGCAAGAACATTTTTTCAAATCTAACCGCATGAATTTTATCAGAACAAGTCAACCTATGAAACCATCATTTAACATGTTTGAAAAAAAAATTATTGTATATTTTTCATGTTTCAATTAATAATTTATGTATTTTGTAAAGGGGTGTGCGCATGGGTCGTAAAAACCGTTCATTGTTATCATATACAAGTTTTTCATATACAACTATGCTTGTACAAAAGCATGAGAAGAATTTTGGGGTGAAGCTCACTTGTGGATGTTGGAGGTTAGCCCACCTTCAGTTGGTACTTACAGGGTGAACAATCTTCAGGCTAATGAGGAAGGAGGTCTAGTACGGTTCTGAGATGAGAGATGGCTCTAGTGTCGCCCCATACTTTCATCCGGTTAATCTAAGCTTGCAAGAACATTTTTTCAAATCTAACCGCATGAATTTTATCAGAACAAGTCAACCTATGAAACCATCATTTAACATGTTTGAAAAAAAAATTATTGTATATTTTTCATGTTTCAATTAATAATTTATGTATTTTGTAAAGGGGTGTGCGCATGGGTCGTAAAAACCGTTCATTGTTATCATATACAAGTTTTTCATATACAACTATGCTTGTACAAAAGCATGAGAAGAATTTTGGGGTGAAGCTCACTTGTGGATGTTGGAGGTTGGCCTACCTTCAGTTGGTACTTACAGGGTGAACAATCTTCAGGCTAATGAGGAAGGAGGTCTAGTACGGTACTGAGATGAGAGATGGCTCTAGTGTCGCCCCATACTTTCATCCGGTTAATCTAAGCTTGCAAGAACATTTTTTCAAATCTAACCGCATGAATTTTATCAGAACAAGTCAACCTATGAAACCATCATTTAACATGTTTGAAAAAAAAATTATTGTATATTTTTCATGTTTCAATTAATAATTTATGTATTTTGTAAAGGGGTGTGCGCATGGGTCGTAAAAACCGTTCATTGTTATCATATACAAGTTTTTCATATACAACTATGCTTGTACAAAAGCATGAGAAGAATTTTGGGGTGAAGCTCACTTGTGGATGTTGGAGGTTAGCCTACCTTCAGTTGGTACTTACAGGGTGAACAATCTTCAGGCTAATGAGGAAGGAGGTCTAGTACGGTACTGAGATGAGAGATGGCTCTAGTGTCGCCCCATACTTTCATCCGGTTAATCTAAGCTTGCAAGAACATTTTTTCAAATCTAACCGCATGAATTTTATCAGAACAAGTCAACCTATGAAACCATCATTTAACATGTTTGAAAAAAAAATTATTGTATATTTTTCATGTTTCAATTAATAATTTATGTATTTTGTAAAGGGGTGTGCGCATGGGTCGTAAAAACCGTTCATTGTTATCATATACAAGTTTTTCATATACAACTATGCTTGTACAAAAGCATGAGAAGAATTTTGGGGTGAAGCTCACTTGAGGAAGTTGGAGGTTAGCCTACCTTCAGTTGGTACTTACAGGGTGAACAATTTTCAGGCTAATGAGGAAGGAGGTCTAGTACGGTTCTGAGATGAGAGATGGCTCTAGTGTCGCCCCATACTTTCATCCGGTTGATCTACGCTTGAAAGTACATTCTTTAAAATCTAACCGCATGAATTTTATCAGAACAAGTCAACCTATGCAACCATCATTTAACATGTTTGAAAAAAAAAATTATTATATTTTTTTCATGTTTCAATTAATAATTTATGTATTTTTAATGGGGTGACCGCATGGGTCGTAAAACCCGTTTATTGTTATTTTTCATCTAAACTAGACCTCATTCTGAGAATTTTGACACCAGCCGTTCTCTTTTTGGATGAATAGATCTCTTTCTATGATTTTTCAAAGTTTCGAATGTTCGTAAACATTCACGTATTAACGTTCACTGACGTCGTAACGTCACAGTGGGCTGGGGGGGTCCCGCCCAGGCGGGAGAAACGCGTTATGTCATAATCATTCGAAACTTTGAAAAATCATAGAAAAAGATCTACTCATCCACAAAGAGAACGGCAGGTGTCAACATTCTCAGAATGAGGTCTACTTCCGAAAAAAAATTGAAAAACAAATCACGCGCACCTCCAATTATAAATTTGAATACATCCCGTGTTTGGAAACTATTCTAGTATGTATGTTGAAATCATCACGAAACAATTTGTGTGAAAATCGAGACCAAAAGCGAAAAATGAATCCCAAAAACGAAAAAATATTTTGAAATAAATTTGAATACATCCCGTGTTTGGAAACTATTCTAGTATGTACGTTGAAATCATCACGAAACAATTTGTGTGAAAATCGAGGCCAAAAGCGAAAAATGAATCCCAAAAACGTGGTCCTGGGAAGACGCCCTACTCGCACAATCTCTGAAAATGTCATCAAAATCGGATGAGAAATGTAGAAGTTATGGCTGTGGCAAGGATTTGGCACAGACAGACACGGAACCAAAATTGTACAGAAAGGTCTGAAACGTAAAACGCGAGTGAAAATTTTGATTTTGGAGAACTTTTTTTTTCAAACTTGAAAAGTGAAAACAAAGCTTCCGCTACGTCGGTTACGTTATAGAATATTTTTGTTGCAAAATAGTTGTACAATTATCTTGTACCTACACCCTGTATAATCGATATAGTTGTATTGTTGAGCCCTGAGGAAGAATGTACGAATCTCTGACAATCTAAAGAATGTTCTCGGTGGGTTTTAGAGATGAAACCTTGGCATAGAAAGAGGTTTTTCATCAAACATGGTAATCAAGATTCAGTTAATTGAAGCTATTTCGAAGCTCTGAGAATTACTCTTTATCCTCTTGAAACGTACAAATCTCTCGGTAATAGTTGATAACATCTCTAGGAACCTCCTTTACATCAGAGCTTGAATGTACTTTCTTAAGACTAGTGAATCTCCGAGTTAGTGTCGCTCAAATACACTTTTCAGAAACGAAATGGAACTCTCTCGTCTACTCCGATTTCGTAATCGTCCCTCGTCTCAAGGAATCCGACGTCTGGAATGCTCGAGTGGAACAAAGAACTTTGGATTGCCGGAGTAACCTTATACCGCCTCACGTAGCGCCGTGAAATCTACCGAGAGTGTGAATTAGAGAAATTAAGTTTCCTTTCCTCCCTCCGAACAAAAGCCGTGAGCGAATTCCTTTCTGAAATATTCGCGATGTGCATAACGTGAACCTTGACGTCTTCCTCTTACTCGTTCGTATAACTCCGTCGTTTTCCTCGAGTTTCTCCGAGTTGTTAAATGAGTTGAGAGACTGACGAGGACGTGAAATCCAAACTTTCTTGTACGAGTAGGTGTCTTTGATGAGTTGATTCTTTCATCTTCAATTCTAATCCTGTAACGCAATTATCAGTACATCGAAATCTCTCGTATTGCTTTCTCGAGTCGGGTTTAAGGTTATTCGAGTGGAATTAAAATTCACGAGGCTCTTTCAAGTTGTATTAATGTCTCCCAAAAATAACAACTCTAAATAACAAATTCAAAGGTTCTTAAAACCAACATAAAAAATTTTGATTCTCCACACGGATGGCTTTGTCTGCCTGTCTTGGCAAACACCTGTCTTTGTATGTCTGTGGTTCATCCTTATACCAGACAAAACTTTACGAAATCAGGATCCGATTTTGAAGAGATTTTCATGGTTGACTTGGATTAGTCTTGAGATGGTCTCACGCTAACAAAGTCTCACGTTTCTCCCTGGGAAACCGAATCGTTGCAATTCGACTCCGGAAAAGGAAAATCGACGGCTCACAGGGAAAACAATTCGTAAGGCCCACGTCGCCAAAAAACACGGCACGTGGAGTCCCCTTCACAGTAAAATTTACCGCGGCCTAATAAGCGGAAATCTATCCCCGCTTTCGCTAATCAGCCGAAAAATTACCGCCCAGGAAAAGAACTGCACCCAACCAGCGAAAAGCTTCTCATCCTACCAGCGAGGAGAGGTGGAAGGACTGCAGGAGAAATACCGAAAATATTCAGCCACAAATATTTCTGAGGACACCTCCCCAGCAGTTGAACAAAACTGTTACGCGCTGCCAAAATCGAGGTCGTGCATCAGCATCTGGAACCAAGTGCCCTTCAATCCGAGATGCACCCAAATCTGCTGCCTTCCGCTGAGTGACAGAGAGCGGTATCACTACAGGCTACGTCGGTCCGAGAGAACCAGCCGCCTCCAGGAAAGAAGTGGGTAGCTGCCACGTCAACGGTTCCTGGGACAAATCTCCAAAGTCTATCGAAACCTGAAGAAAGGATCGCCAGGTCAGTCCTAAGTACTTAGCTTCAGCTTGCCCGATCTCGACTTCCGCCGTCGCCGACGCGAACCCGCGCCTTCCGCGAAACTCCGTAATCTCGCGACGACACGCGGTCAGGAGGCACATAGGTAGGGATAGACTAAGCTACCACCTAAGGCTTCACTTTCACCTTTATATTATCAAAATTCAGTCCCCTTTTCCAATGGGGAATTTGCCTCAATTTTAGATTCTGGAATTTCAAGGCAAATCCTATTATAGGGCCCTAGAATAACGTTTAACACTAGGAATAACCAACGGAAAAAAATTACCGTAGGAGAAAATGACTAAACAAGTGAACCTCTGTTACAAAACACCGCGAAAATCGAGGAGTATTGTTGACGTCTTACGAAAAAAAAAAAAAAAAAACGACGCGAAAGCAACGACAACAGCTTCTAGCACGCCACACAAAACGATCCAGTGAAATGGCTACTCGAATAATGTGATTCAAATCTTGAAACTAAATAAGAGAAGATGAAGAATAATAATGCTTGATAAACTAGTAGATAGATTCGTATTGTAAAAAAGTGAGTAATACTGTTTCTTTTGGTCAATTTTGTGTCTGGGTTCTTCCTGCCAGTTCGTGGCGCACTCTTGTGCGCACTACTCGGAAGGTAAAAGTTCGCGTATGTTCCGCTTCTGTGGTAAGCGCCACAGAACCTCCTTTGAAGTCAGATTGGTAGAATATCCGTCACGTTTCAAACATGGCTGCCTCTTACACATTGCCACCACATTTAAAATTTCCATCTTCCTTAAATTCTCTAAATTTTTTGGATGCGTTTTCGAGCAGCTCACTATGGAAAAAAAAAAACCATAAAAATAAACCCTCATTCGAAAAAAAAAAAAAAAAAATGTGAGGCAAATTCCCCATTGTCAAATAAACCCGTTGCTCATTCAAAAATCCAAACAAGTGTTTTCTCTCAAAAGTCCACGAAGCCCGAAGGTACTTAGGAACAAGCAGATAGTCGAATATTTAGATCCGGAGACAATTGCCCCCAGATCTACCCGATCTCCGGTGATAGCCAGTTAGGGAACTTAGGCCTAGGCAGGACTAGGAAGGTCCTTGCAAAACCCCCGAATCCACGAGTAGGCCGAAAAATAAGTCAGACCTAATCGCCAAAGCCGCAGAGGAGGCGAACCTTACAGTCTTCTATGAATTTGTCAACTTCGAACGAAAAGCTGCGTGTGCGCAAATTTTTAAGAATCTCTCTCGGTATTTTTATTGTCTTCGTCCTAGTTGTTATCTCGCTGATACCATCCGAACTAAACCTCAACTGTGTGAATCTTGAGTACATGAAAGTACATGTCTGAGGTCCCTTCTCGAACGCCTCACATTTATATCACATTATATACCTGCACGCTTATACCTAGCGACTATAATTGGATTTGCATCGATCCATATCAATGATATCACTAGACTGCTCACCATCATGTTAGTTCATCCATAGTTTACATAGCGTACTCGGTCAGGCGAACGTAACGCAATTATTGTATAGATCAGTTATTGTGATGGATTGCGGCCTCTCCGTCAATCGTGTTTGCTATTCGCTAATTACGTAATCGCATTACATCCGTCACGAGCAAACGATCTCTTGTAGCTACCGATGTTGCATCAACAATCATCGTATCAAATATCAACAATTACCAGTCGGCGATGAAATCGGAAACATAAGTGAATTTCACATTTATTTAATTGTTATAGATTGTTTAGGTGAAGAGACCAGTATCAGACACCACAGGAGATTCTCAGGTTTCTTCATACTGCGAGGCCTGATTTCATCAGATATTTATCGAGGGGGGAAATTAAGTGCCCCAACTACTTGATTTGGAAATCGAAGGATTCTTTGGTTTTTAGGATTTAATGTGGTTTTCTCAAAACCATGTTTTTGCACCAGTGCCAGGCACGGTTTTCCACGGCTTATGGTTTTCCAGAATCGAAACATCATTTTGTGTCAATTTGATCGCTGTCGCAAGTGTTTCGTTGGTTCCAACTCTTCTCAGACCTGTAAATCCACAGTAGCGATCAACATTCCCGTTTTCCGATTTGTTTCCGCCGTAAGGGCCCACAAATCTGTTTACGACGTCCCGCCTACCTGAGCTTCCCCTTATCCGAACGTTTACCTACTTGTTATCAGGTTTCTGCCTAAAGCCAACGAGAAGAAATCCCCCCAAACCGCAACGGGTCATTAGCAGCTGGGGGAAGTCTTCCACTCCCGCCGATATTTATGTAAAAAAGGAGCCAAAGAACTTGGACGGCGTAGCGAGGGAAAAAACGAGATCTCAGATTAGGTACTTGGTAGAAGCAGAAAGTATATAAGAGAGGAAAAAAAAAGAAAAAAATAAATAAATAAAGCGAAAAAAAAACCCGCAAACTGCCGATAAACTTTTAGATCCTCTGAATATTCCAAACCTAAGGGTGGGAGAAAGAGAGTCAAATCCGAGAGGATGCTGAAGGGAAAAGGCGGAACTACCTCTTCCTGGGTAAATACGATCGGTATAAGAGAGAAACCGCTTCAGCACCAGCTTGGTCTGAGGATATCGCGTTTTCGAGTTTTCCTCGGTTTTCTCTAGATAGGTAGGTCTATTCAAAGAGGATTCAGGAGTGCCAGCGAAATCTAGAGCCACTACCGGGCAGATTTTTCATTGAACAAAATAGTTGAAGTGGATTTATAATTGATTTATCTTCTTAACTTGTATTTATATGTGTATCGTCGTCCATATCCATATCAAACTGAGTAATCTACCTTTTGGTTCATTATTGTCAATAATCAATCTTTGGAATCGAGCAAGAACAAATTTTACCTATTTTTAAATTTTACAAATTTTACTTACTCACAACTACCTCTGGTAGCCACACTCGATACTAGCGAACCAACATCTTCATACAAGTAATAGAGAATGTCTGAAAGAAAATTCATGTCAAAACCATAGTAACCAGAGATATTGTACTCAGTTGGTTTTCTACCTAGAAAAATGCGGCAAATTATTACACAAAGGTTTATTATTATTCTATTAGATCACTCGTTTGCAAAGAACACAGCTTTGCCACTGACACTACCTACCTACTTCACAGTCAAGTTTGTTTGGAAGAAATAAATTAATGTTTCACAATCAATTCGAATTATGGCTTCGTTTATGGCTCCCACATAAACAGTTTGCCGCTTCATTTAAAATTTATGGAAATTTTAAATTCCTAAATTCTCTAAATTTCTTGGATGCTTTTTGGAGCAGCACACTATGGTTTTCTTCCATATTAGTGAACCTTCTTTCGATTTTTTTTTTTTTTTTTTTCAATGTGAGGCGAATTGCCCATTGGGCCTCGTCGGATAGGAAATCTGAGCAAATCGCATCCCTTCATGCATTTTTGTTGTTGTAAAATTGTATAAAATGGTGCCAAATAAACATATCTATCTATCTGTATCCCCATCAGTAAATTGGTCGAAATAGTTTCCTATGAAAGATAGACTGAGGATGACAGTGATAAATTATTTTGACATTTTATGTCTTTACTATGGCACATAAATGAAAAATCGTCACGCGGGGAGCGTTACGCGGAAATTTCTGATGATTTTTGCTTACATAAAATGTCTCTCGTGGTTGCGTACTTGTACGAAAGCTGTAGCCACCGATCGGGAGTTTAACTTTAGTAGTCAGTAAGGTTTCATAATTTAGCATTGCCTCCAATTGAAAGGACTCAACATTGAGCCCATTTTGGTTTTAATACTGTCCTCGTCGGGGAACATTTCAATTAGAATCGAAATTTCAACTTCTGGCTCTACAGGGTGTCTACATTTAAGATGGGCATAACTTCAGGGTTCGATTCTACAAGGTATTTTTCAATTGTTTGATCTCTTGGTGCCTCATCATTTCTATCATGGATTGCCAAATCTTAGCCACTGGACTCCTAATTAAAAAAAAAAAAATACTCCAAATTTCCTCTCATTTTCTGAAATTAACTAGCGGTTTATATTTGCGGTGATTGTGGTCTGTTGAGCATAACAGGTTGTTTCAAGATAGCAGTTCTGGAAAATGCAGATAGATAGCCCCTAGGGGACAGAGAGGGTATTGAGTCACGTAAGATGGTCCCAAACGAGGTTGGCTTCCCGACGAGTTGGTGGGTTTTCGCGAAGTTTGCTGCCTGGGGTGCCCCCCTCCACCTTGGCGGCAAGGAGAGGAACTACCAGAAGGAATTAGAGTGATCAAGTTAGCTCCCTTATGGCTCCCATTAGAATTATCTAACCCCGAGAATCGGGGAGAGTATCGCTTCGGGGGCGAGCTTAACGGCTTTTGTACGGGGGAAAGACCCCCAGAAGAGGTACGAGAAAGACAGGAGAGAGGAATGATACGTAGAGAGACGAAGAGGGAGAAACCTGATCGTATTCCTCTAACCAACCAACAAGCCTCCCCATTACGGGCAAGATTAAATGGAACAGGAGCGCCCCCTACAGCACCCCTGTCCTTAAGTATATTTGTCTAACTGTTCGCCTTGTTTATCCCTTCAACCATTAGTGAGGCTCATACCATCTTTTCCATATGCATGAAGGATCAGTGCAGGATACCATTCGGGTTTTAAGTACTTTCCCAAAATGCTCTGCTCCCACATTCCTCTTCATTTCCATGCATAACCGTGGTGAATAATTAGGTAGCGGTTCACAAGAGATTTGTGGTTAACCAAATTCACTAAAAGATCGGGGCAAACCGAATTTCCGAGTGAAGTAGCTCGCTGTTCTCTAGAAGATTTTGTCTGAGGTTGGTCGAAATTGGTTACCTTCCGAGGCTTCCACACTACTAATGCATTTCTGTTTATTTTTACGGAAAACTATACTTATTATGGCCCATATTATGAAATAGTTCTCCAATAAAGGACGATGTAGGTACACCCCTGAGTGAGTCATCACAACATGGGGAGAGTGAGGTACGAGGGGAACCTCCCTTCCTCCACTCTCCCTCAGCCGCAGATACCTTGAGTATAAAAGGCACACTCAGGAGTTTTCCTGCATGCAGTCTACTCCACTAATTCAACTTGATCATTTTCTACTTATCTTCGTCCTATTAGTTAAAGCCCAGTTCCTCAGAGCTATCGGTTTGCCTTCAAAGGCGCTGGCCTCCACATTCGCATTCCCCTAGCGTCTTGTTAAGATCATTAGAATCACTAGGTAAATGATCTGCTAATTTATGGTGGCCTTGTATTGGGCGCCGGAGAAGGCAGACAACTATTTCCTTGCACTACTTCCATCGGTCAGCAGAAATGCGCCGAGGAACTAGTGCATGCTGGCTTAGAGATCAGTCCCCTTGTTGAGTCGAGACCAAAGAAAACAGCAAGCCATCGAGAAGGCCATCGCCTTCATTCGCCAACACAATACTGAATATTCATAATTAGTTATCCCAATAAACGCTAATTAATGCAGGTTCTGAGGGAATAACCCACTATAATTTTCCCCTGTCTCCCCACTGCAGCATTTTCCGGTTATCGGAACCTCCCTTATGTAACATCTCTTTTCAAAGCTTAAAATCTGAGCATTGAAGAACTGATACCGCATATCTTCTTCATGTAAGCAATGCCGCCAATCTGCTCAGAAGTAGTTATGAAAGTGATTGTGCTCTCAGACGACCCATACGATTCAGTTTTTTCTTCGTCCCGTAAAATGTCTTCTCCTGTACATAGGCGGTATTGTTTCTCAAGCGTCATCAGTCAGTGACTCAGTGGAAAGTTACAGAGGAAGTTACGTTAATACGGACCAATTTTCCCGAAGTCAGTGACCACGTTTTTCAACTATTACACTCATTTTCAACACTTTCAACCAAGCAAAATGAAATCAGTTTGAAACTGGACCACCTTGGAGACTAGTGGAACACTAATTAAAAAAAAATCGGGCAGATTGGTACCAGAATAAAAAAATGCAAAATGTCCAAATATTTTTTTTAAAAAATCGTCCCATGACTGAATGAATTGAGATTCCTTCTCCGTGGGGCCTACAGCTGTTTTTAAGTCGCAAAAAACGAGATTTGGAATGTTTTTGACACTCAAATTTTGAGCCAAAACTGTTCTAAAAATTCTTGCTTACCAAAAATGTTCATATTTATTTTACGTTTTGGCAAAAATCATTGAAAACGTTAATGGATGAGTAAAGGATACGCCTGGGTTGCTCGTTGGGTGAACTTTTGAATGAACCTGGAAAGTTCTCTAGAGATGTCATTGAATTGCAAAGGTTTGCGGTGTAATAATACACCATTGGCTCTGTATTGATTTGAGTTACACAGCTGTTACAGTCCTCTCACATGATTGGCCTTTCATTTCCTCAGCGCCTGCTTTACCGAACGTATTCCACACGTTATTTCGACGAATTGAATCCTCAACTAAAAAAATTTCTTGGCTTCTGATTAAATCCCGCTCTTTGTTGTAGTGGCCTGTTAGCACTGCTCGTAATAATGCCAGGATAATTGAAACATGTCACGGATTTATTGTCGGTACTCCATTTTAATGAAACCTCTTCGAGCGCAGTTTGATAATACAGCTTCGCGTTCTCCCTCGTGCTGTTCCATTATTGAGTTTGTGATGACGCTGCACACCAACAATCAACCGGAGCGTTTCATTCCGAGGACATTCAGACGGGTTGATCTTTTCATGGGTGTCTGTCAATTTGTCAAACACAAAAGCCTCAACTATGGAACTCAATTTGACTTTCATGAAAATGAATATCCGCCTTCTGGCAAACTGTACAGCCTGATTCTCCCACATCAAAGCGAATTTTTTTGTCATTGTGACCCAACATTGGAAGGATTCATTATGAAATGAAGTTAGTTTTACTCATTAAAGTCCCCTGTTTTTGAATAATGAACCTTTGGAATTGTGGAAGAAAAAAATCCTTCCCCTCAAAATTGGGCATGTAGAATTCAAAAATCGAATAAAAAATTGCCCCTCCGTCCGCAGCTCAGTGGGGCTAAATGACAAAAAATCGGGAAAAAATCATTATCTTTGAAACGAATCAGTGTATTGTCTTGGGAATGGTTTCATTCGATTCAGAATACAAAACGCTGCAAATTATTACACAATGGTTTATAATTTTTTATTTTTCTATATAGATCACTCCTCTGCAAAGCCACCAACCATCCAACGAAGAAAAACATCGATCGCATTTCGGTCAGCTTTAATTTGAACGGAGATTAGGCCTCTTTTGCGATTCACTCTCGTGTTTCACCGTGAGCGAACGGTTTGTCCTACAGAGCTCCGGGTGGTCTCGAAAAATTCTAAAAATTCTATAGAATCTTAAATTGAAGGAAAAACAATACCTTTATATCAAAATTTTTTGAGTTAGGGCGTTTTCAAAATTTCAAAATTGATTTTGGAACCCTTAGAAGTGACCTACATCAACCAAAATCTTCGGGGCACAACTAGACCCCAAAATGGAGCCTACATACAAATTTCATCAAAATCGGTCAATGCTAAGTGGCAAAAGTGCCGCGGACGGCGGACGGACGGCCAAATTTTGGTTTATTATTTTCAATAATGAACCTTTGGAATCGACCAAGAAAAATAAATTTTAAAACCTCCTCAAAATTTGATGGTTTACGTTTCAAAGGTAGTACGTAGAATTCAAAAATCGAATAAAAATGTGGCCGTCCGTCCGCCGTACGCGGCACTTTTGCCACTTAGCATTGACCGATTTTGATGAAATTTGGTATGTAGGCTCCATTTGGGGTCTAGTTGTGCCCCGAAGCTTTTGGTTGATGTAGGTCACTTCTAAGAGTTCCTGAATCAATTTTGAAATTTTGAAAACGCCCTAACTCAAACAATTTCGATATAAAGGTATTGTTTTTCCTTCAATTTAAGATTCTATAGAATTTTTAGAATTTTCTGAGACCACGCGGAGCTCTGTAGGACAAACCGTTCGCTCCCTACGAAAATTTAAGGGTTTATATTGAAATATATATATAAATCAAAACACGAGTGTGAATCGCAAAAGAGGCCTAATCTCCGTTCAAATTAGAGCTGACCGAAATGCGATCGATGGTTGGTAATTTGATTTTTTTTTTTTTTTTTTGATATATTTTTTTTTTTTCATATTGGATGGTTGGTGATTTTGTAGACGAGTGATCTATATAGAAAAATAATAAACCATTGTGTAATAATTTGCAGCGTTTTATTCGATTTTTGGAATTTACGTACCTTGAAACGTAAACCATCAAATTTTGAGGGGGTGTTTTTTTTCTTGGTCGATTCCAAAGGTTCATTATTCAAAATAATAAACCAAAATACAATAGAAAAATATATTTTCCGAATTATGAAAAAAATTAATGTTAATAAAAGTGTGAAAGGGTTGGGGGGGGGGGGGGCTTGAGTAAGGGTTTGGCAATAAAACCTGCTTATCCCGAATATGGTAATGGTATTTGAAAATAATATGAAATAAAAATAGGTTTTGAATGATATAAATTCCTACAAGGGGCTCCTTTGTTTTAAAATTAAATTGATTTAAAATTATCTATAAAAAAAAAATAGGTTTTAAGGTGGTTTTAGTCAGTGAATAAATGGGTTTTCTCCTTTATCTCTGGCAATTATTGGTTGATTTTGATGATTCCTGCGGCAATCTTTTAGTTTTTCAATTCTCTAAGTAGATGCACTAAATACATTTCAAAAATCCTTGAAAATTTCGAATATAGGTACAATGTTTTACTTATTTTTTCCTTTGGGAATGTTCAGAGAAACGTCTCTGTTGTGATAATTCTTGTCTTTCATGACCCACAAACACCTGTTCTCTTAGACACAAGTAATTAATTAATTATATTTATTTATTTATTTATTTTTTTTTGTCCATGCTTGAAAAGTAAGAAGCCTCGTCAAAACGGCCGCAGATTCATAAGTAATTTATGAAAATCAAACTAGTTTGAACCGTCAAAGTGTTCTGACGAGGGTTCAGCATCCATAGTAACCACTTTCATTGGAAAGTAGGCGTTTGTTTGTTCAAATGAATTCGTCAGAACACGCATCCATAGTAACTGTAGCCTAAGTGCTGCGATTATACCATGGTTGAATCTTAGAGACATTTTATTGGGTGATTCAAAGCTCAAATCAAAAGTGGACTAATCAATTCCCATGTCACTTCTAATCAATATTATCAGAGAAGTATTACAGGGTGCAGGTACCTGGACTAGGATAGACTAGGAGAGTGATGGATGACTCCTTCTCAGGGACCATCCAGTGTCGTCGACCGAAATTCTCTTTTTTCCTTCCCTGCCTTCAACACGGTTCTACTTTTGAATCTACTCTGTTATAACATTACTTCCAAATAATTTGGAAAATGAGAATTATTCTCATTCCTTCAGCTCATCGTTTATTCATTTACTTTTCATTCCAGTATTTCTAAAAATCTTTCTTATATAACGAACAAAAGGTTTTGGTGTGCTTCAACTACACGTAAGAATGACGTTTGATAATGATTGATGATTTGATTCATGATGATAACACCCCCGTCGCGGTGAGCAAGATGGTAAAAAGTTCCTTATAAGTATTCTCGGTAGGGGCGCGAAAGTTTTTTAACATTTGTTTGAAAATAATAATATTGTGTAGAAGTAGGTATATATAATATATATAAATATATTATTATATTATATTATATAAGTATATATTATATTATAAATCAAATCAACTTCTCGAATCTGGCGTCTCAGAGTACGTTACATTGAACTGTCACCACGATGAGCCCAATCATTTCTTCTTCCCATCACACAAAACTCAAAATCCTCCTTTTTCTTACTTACGTGTTATTAAAAAAAAGCAGTTCGACGATTGTGTCAACGGCTCCCGGGGGGTGTTGATAACGGATGAATCGCTGCAAAGAAAATTTTACAAGGGAACTTTACCAAGTTATTAATGCTATTTTCGGTGTAAAAAAAAAAACCTCGGTTAGGGGGCTGATTACGGGGATAAAGCAGCCACCGAGAAGTTTCCAGATCTGGTAAGGCGAATGAGACCACAGGGAAGGAATGCTTTCTCCGAGCTCCATCTCCAAGGCTAGCAGATAATAATGTTTTATGGCTCTCCGTAGACACGATGGAAGACGAAGAACGAAGTTGAAAGTTATGCACTCAACAAGCTGTTGCCTTTAGAGCTCATGAAAAGAGTTGAAATTTTCTCCTCTTGCTATTCGATGGGTCGATTTTTCTTCTCTTAAATAGTTCAGGTTCCAACCAATAATATTCATCAGAGACGTCGTATTTTGTCCTTAGTTTATTAGGGATAAATTTAATTTATGCAATAAATACTCGATAATTTATTATTATTCAATCATGGACGGTTTTCTTTCCATTGGAAGTGGGGAAACTCATCATGAACCGCACCCTCCGACAGTGTTGGCCTGCACCAACTAAACCCCCACTCCCGTCTTTCTTCTTTGCTGACTACCACGGATTTAGCAGAATCTTTGTTTTCACTTTTCAAGGTAGAAAAAACAGTTCTCCAAAATCAAAATTTCCATTCGCGTTTTACTTTTCAGACCTTCCTGAACAATTTTGGTTCTGTGTCTGTCTGTCTGTGTGTGTGTCTGTCATGAAATCTTTGCCACAACCATAACTTCTACAATTCTCATCCGATTTCGATGACATTTTCAGGAATTCGCCGGATTAGGTTGTAGACGGTCCCCTATGAAAATCATCACCCCCAAACTGACAGTAGCCACAGCGCATGCGCGAACGTGAATTCCTTGTAATAGCCATAACACTTACATTTTTCATCCGAATTTGATGACATTTTCTAGGATTGTTTGGATTGGCGTGTAGATGGTCCCCTATGAAAATCATGTCCCCCAGACTAATAGTAGTTGCTGCGCATGCGCAAACGTGAATTCCTTGAAACAGCCATAACTTTTACATTTCCAGTTCAGATGTCCCTGATCACAGATGGTCCCCTATGAGGGTAATGAAAGATACTTAGAGATTGATGTTTTGAGATTAACTACTATGCATCGGAGCATCTATACAATCGGGTTATGGATACGAGGAAGCTATGTGCCATACTCACTTGGCAGCCGTTTATTTTTTTATTTTTTATCACTGAACCATTTTCTTCCCTGTCACCAGTTTAATTAACACTTTTTAAAATAGTTTACACGACCTACCATTTTTATATCGACGTATTTCTTTCCTACCAATCCTCGGCGATTATCTTAACCACAAATTTGAGAGTTCTGTAGGTCCATTTCTTTGAAATATCTTCTATCCATCCTTCGTGTGGTTGATCTCGTTTACTAAGAATTTCCTATAACTTCCAGCTTTTTTGACGTACTGCACAGGACCATCAACAGATCACTACCATTCAAAATTTCAATTAGATCTCCTATCGACAATCGCGGACTCCTTAGATGTGGGTACTCCTTGTATTTGGTGCTAAGTGATGGTATGAGCTAAAATACTCCTATTTCTTCCTAAAATACTAGCATTTTAGTTTTTTTTCCAAAATTTAGTTTGCCATAAGTGGTTTTTATGGTTTTGAATGTTTACCACAGTAAATTTTGCTTGTTATCTATTTTTATACGCCTAAATTTTAAATCTATCGTTTTTGTTGAGAGCCTGTCGCTATATTTGTTTTGAAAGTTGTCTACTTTTTCGGTTCATTGATAATTGAGTGAGAACCGGATGGAGTGTACTGGTTGGTTGGCGCCCTCTCATGTCTGACTGTCCTGATGATGGAAATATATTCTCCGAAAGCTTGGCAACAACGGCGTATTGTGTGGGTGACCCCAGTCCCGATAGTTGAACAATAACTGAATAGTGAGAATCTATATTAGCTGGACTCTCGGCTTACTATGAGTACTGCTCCTGTAATGCGTAGCCTCATTTGATGCAAACGTTTCATCTCGATAAGCCTTTTCGTGATGACCGATCCCCAGCCATCTCTGCCTCACAGCTGTTGTTCGCTCGCTCGCTTCTAATCAGTTCACTTTGATCAATCGTCCAACTAAAGCCCAACCCTTGACGTACAGTTCTGCTCTCCTATGAGACCAACAGATTTGTTCCCCCGCCCCACGCCAATTCATCTCTTCTCGGGACTATTGTTTACTCTGGTTCTCCCTGACCTCCGTTGAACCTCGCGAGATTGCTTGACTTGATTGAGGAGACCACAATGTGCTTTATTAGCCTTTATTCGGCGGTCATTGGTTCGTTTGATCCCCGTCTGTGGAGTGGCGAGACTCGACCAAATTAGTTCTACAACGCTCCCTTTTATGCACGTTCGTGGTGGAAAGGACGAATTCAACAATGTGAGGAACGAGCAAGGCAATCACGAAAGGCAATCATGATACATAATAAGTTCAAAGCAGCCAGCCACATGATAACTCGATATGTGCGATATTTTGTTGACCAGTATAGGTGTGATACCGTCCAGCCCTGTGTAGGAGTCTAAACAAGATCTGCTATGCATGTGGAGGCAAGGGTACTGTGGCGCCAATAAGGCTACTCTGGGTCTAGCCATAAGCTAAATTTTCACCTAAAAGTTGAAATAACTCCGTTCGAAAGGTGTTCTCCTAAAAATTCCCTAGTAGAAAGATTTTTTCCTCAAAACTCACTGATGATCCTACACTCTACAGAGAGCTGGATACCGACAAAAAGCGATGCAGCTTGACGAATGTGTCTGACACTGACCTCTACACTCGCAGATGGCTGTTCAGGGTCCGAGGTGAGATGTTGCACCTGAATGGGAACCCCTATGCAACGGAGTGTACCCTCTGTAGCAGGCATGAACGTGAGGATACCTACCACTTTCTTTGCGGTTGCTCCGTGCTTGCCGAATTCAGAATGATGGCATTCAAGTATCCAGCAGTGGCTTCGTAACTGGCCTTCTAACCAATCTGACTTCATAGGGGAATCTGTGCCTCTTATGACAGTAGTGCTATCTCTGGAAGCAGAAATGAAACTAGTTTACGTGGTTGAACACAGGAGTGCTGAGGGAGACGCGAAAGTGACCAAAAGAAGCAATTTTACTCCCTCTTTTTTACAATGCGATTCTACCTATAATTAGTTTATCAAGCATTATTAGTCTTCATCTTCTCTTATTTAGTTTCTACATTAGTTAGATTCGTTATTTGAATCACATTATTTGAGTGGATCGTTTCGTGTGGTCACGAGGGCGCATACAACTCTACCTGTTGTGATTGATACTATTCGCTGAGACTTCTTTTACGCTTGCCAGAGCACAGCAGTAGGAACCCCAGGTTGTGACGTGCTCAGCCTCCCTCGATTTTCGCGGTGTTTTTTGACAGAAACCAGTTGTTTATGCATTTTTTCTACGGTATTTTTTTCCTTGGGTATTCCTGGTGTTAAACGTTATTCTAGGGTCCCATTATACGATTTGACTTGAAATTACAGAAAATTGAGGTAAATTCCCCATTGCATGAAAAGTGCCACGGAGTTGCGCGAGTTGGGCATCTCAGTAAGTGTACTCCGTGGTGTCACCAGACGCGTACTGCTCGGCTCATATTTAAACTGGTGGTCATTTTATAGAGGCACTTCTCTTCATCCTTCTCTCCCACCCCCACCTTCCTCATCCCACATCCCTAGGGCCAGCATCGGGTGAGTCCTGGGCGTCCTCCCTATTATATTTGATTTATTTATTTATTTTGTTTTATGGCGTGCCCCCTTCTTCAGAGAGACCTTTAATCTTTGAGGGGAGATTTAAAAAAGTTTATATTGCATAATATGCAAAAAATAAGTCTATGGATGGGGATATATTATGTTGAATAATATATGTTAATATATTTTCAGCTATCTAGAAAATCCTCTACGATGATAGAGTTTACGTACTCTGTACCAATACAAAGATGATCAATACTGAACATGTTATCACTGAGCTTCATTACTCCCTCATGGTGACGGGAAGGCAAATATTGAATCCAGCTCCAGCATTGGTATAGTTCTCAATTAGGTAGAATTAGCGGAGGTATTCCCTAACATCTACATGAGCTCCTTCCAATTCTTCGTCCCACGAATGAAAAAATATCACTCTCAATACGTTATACATATAATGGCTTGGTATCATTAAAAAGTCTGTTTATTCAACTCCATCCAACGTTACGATCAATTATCGAGTCACCCAGTTCTCAGGATGAAAATTTCAAAAATGTATCCAAAGTTTTATGAGTTTTCCTCAGAATTAGCATGTCGAGGTTTTGATAGAAAAAGCTTCATACCGAGGAACAGAGCTCGGTGTTTCCCTCTTCCCTCACCCCTCCACAGCCCCTGAGATGAATTGCCTTCAGCCACGAAACGCAGGTCTCTCGGCTCCCCTCTATTTTTCCCACCCAGATAGGAACTAATTATGTGAAGCAGTTTCGAATTTATGACCGACCCTCTCTCTCAGTCCTCTCTCCCCTGACAGCGGACTCTACATCTAGTTTTACTGCGTTTACGCGAGAGGGCGCTGGGCCGACCTGTGCCAAACGGCGATTAACCTCATTATTGCTGGAAGTGATCAACTTCCCTCGCGTTCGTTCGAACTCAACGATTCTCACTTCTCGTGGTCTCGCATTGTACTGTAAAATGAGATACATTCGACCAGGGGATATTCGCATTTCTTTGCCAAAATATATCATCCATTTCTCTTGGAGTAATGGATCTACTCAGACAAATAGCCTAATAGGGTAGTAGTAATAGTAATAGGGTAGGGGCGGCAAACACACAACTTCTTGAAGGAGGAACGAGTCTCCAACAACAAAATATCAAGACTCGACCGTCGAATTGTCAGGGCAAAACATCTTCATCAACCTACAGATGGAGCTGAATAGACAAAGTCACGCGATAGCAAAGCTAACACGGGGTGGATCAGCAATCCTTCAGCGAAACTACAGGGATGGCGGTCGTTGGGTATGCTGAAAGTTCATTCTGATGCTCTGCCGCATGTGCTCCAAATTTGCTCAGCCAAGGTAAGACCCAAATGAGCCTGTCATAATTCTGCCCTGAACCTAGTAGAAGGCTATGCTCGTCGTAAAGGATGGCCAGCATGGCTTGAGCCACACTTCAACCCAGAACAGCGAGGTTATCGTCTTGAACTCTGGTACCAACAAGAAGTGCTTTCATTATTGATGTTTCGGTGGTCTCTGGCTCTGGCCAGAGATCTCTCGCAGAGATCAATGCTGCCGAAATTCAAAATTATGAAGTTGACGCACTATTAGAGGCTGCAACAGCTCTCAGCGAAGCAAAATGAAGGTGATAGGAGCAACCTATGGCATGTCAGTCAAAGATCTGATTCGGGCAGGTTACCCACTGTTCATCCTAGAGTGGATGACCACCCGAGTCATGACAAGAGGATCGTTTATCTGGTCAGCAAATGTGCCCCGTGGGATTTGGAGCTGAACTCAAACCCCATGGGGAAGGAGAATAATCGGCTGGTGGCATAGCCAGAAGAAGCAACCCTCATTCCTGGGACAAGGTGACTCAATCTTGTACCTCGCCCCATTGTCCGAGTCGGATCTCAGACCCTGAAACCAAGCAGCCAGATGGACATGACTGCTGAGAGCTGAAAGTGCCGATAAAATACTAAGATGTAAATATTTATGTACAATACCGTCAATTGTAGTGGTGACGTATTTTTTTCCAATTGTAAATGGTTAAATGAGATACATTCGACCACGGGACATTCACATTTCTTGGCCAAAATAGTCCATCCATTTTGGTCTATTGCCAGTAAATGGTTGATGTCAGACGCGAACGCTGACAAAGTCCCAGGTTTCTCCCTGGGAAACCGAATCGTTGCAGTTCGACTCCGGAAAAGGTAAATCGACAGCTCCCAGGGAAAACAATTCGTAAGGCCTACGTCGACAAAATCGGGGTTGTGCATCAGTATCCGGAATCAAGTGCTCCACGATCCAAAAGCACCCAGTTCTGCTGCCTTCCGCTGAGTGATGAGAGCGGTATCACTACAGGCTACGTCGGTCCGAGAGAACCAGCCGCCTCCAGGAAAGAAGTGGGTGTTTTTGGATCGTGGAGCACTTGATTCCGGATACTGATGCACAACCCCTATTCTGGCGGCTCACAGTTTTGTTGCACAGCTGGGGGCGTGTCTTCAGAAATATTTTTGGCTGAATATTTTCGGTATTTTTTTCCTGCAGTCCTTCCACCTCTCCTCGCTGATTGGGTGCAGATCTTTTCCTGGGCGTTAATTTTTCGGCTGATTAGCGAAAGCAGGGATAGATTTCCGCTGATCAGGCCGCGGTAAATTTTACTGTGGAGGGGACTCCACGTGCCGTGTTTTTTTGGCGACGTGGGCCTTACGTTTTCCCTGGGAGCCGTCGATTTATCTTTTCCGGAGTCGAATTGCAACGATTCGGTTTCCCAGGGAGAAACCTGAGACTTTGTCAGCGTTTGCGTCTGACAGTTGAGTATTTGAAATACATTTGATTTTTTTTTAAAAGATAGGCGAAATAAAATGACTGAAGAAAGATAAAATGGACCTTCTCTTATCTTAGACTGAAGGAATGTGCAGGATCCAACACATAATTGTCTGTCGAAATTTGATTAAAATGTATCTTTGAAAATTCGTTCATCTTAGTTGCGTGACTGGAACTTTTATGAAAGCCGTCGCTACGGCTGAGATGCATGAAGAATAGCCTAAAACACGACCCTTCCTTCATTCGGTGCTATTTTTCCGACATGACAAGGGAAAATCATAAGCCTCTGCAGAAATGATTGGATGAATAAATGAATATAGAATAAAAGACGGCGAGGAATCCCTTCCTTACAGATGAAGCAGAACAATTTATCATGGTAGGGAGAGGCGGGGTGTACCTGGCTGCAGCAGGAAATAGAGGTAGAAGGAGAAAAAAGCCTATTCTACTGAACATTATTGGAGACCCTAATACTCGATATGAGAGTTACGCTGGGGTTGGAATGAAAACGGAGGGTTTTCTCCGCTACTTCGCCGTTTTACGATGTATGTGGGACGAGCTTGATAAGGTCTGCACGCATTTCCTACAGCTAAAGGAAACCTTCGGAATTGGCGTTTCATTATTGGATATAGAAGTCGAGGGAGGGAACCGTTGAGGGTGGAGTTTTCGATTGAAAATGAAAATAAATGTTCGGAGGTTTACGAAACTCTTGAAAACGTTTACTGACTTACCCATTGAGCGAAATCGCGTATCCAAATCATGCGCCGCGAGAGCTCTATTCCAATATTGGAGTTTGATATTAACTTCAGATAATTTGGACAAGATTACATCCTTCAAATATTTGCTCTGGAACTATGGCAAGAACCACTCTTGAAATGTTCGGGGTTTATTCGTTCTTTTTCTCCAGTTTGCGTCATCTAATAATAAATTTACATCATTGATTTGTTGATTTAGCTGTTTATTTACACACTGAAAAAATTTTTTAAACACGCGTTTAATATCATAGAAACGGCAAAGTATCGAAAAACGCAGCAAATTGTTACACAAATGTTTATAATTTTTCTATATAGGTCACTCGTCTGCAAAGAACACGGCTTTGCCATTGTTACCACAAACCAGTGTGAATCGCACAAGAGGCCTAATCTCCGTTCAAATTTTAGTTGACCGAAACGCGATATGTTTTTCTCCATGTTGGTTGACTCACCTGAAGGGATGCAATCCCAGATTGATTGGCTTGAGCAGTATAGTGACAGATGGAACCTGACTATAAATCTGCAGAAGTCAAAGATCTTGGTGTTCCGAAAGGGCGGAAAATTGGGATCCAACGAAATGTGGTCTTATAAGGAACAACGGATTGAAGTGGTCAACCGTTTCACGTACCTTGGAATTTTGCTGTCACCTCGTTTGACATACACATACGAAATAAAGTTGCCGCGGCAAAATACAGCTTAAACTGTGTCTGGACCAATTTGTTAGCTAATAATGCAGTGTCACTCTCCTCCAAATGGACTGTGTTTCTTGCAGCATCGAGAGCTATTCATACGTATTGCGCTCAGGTATGGGGAATTAATGAGAATGAAGATTTGGAGAAGTTCTTGAGGTATTACCTCAAAAAGTTGTTCTGGTTACCAACTGCAATCCCAAATTATTTTGTGTATTTGTCGACTCTTTCTTCACTGCCTGGAGCTACATTTTTGTTATATTGACAAGATATCCAAGCTGCCTGAGGAGATACTTGCTCTGGAGACCTCATGGTGTAGTGCTTGGCGAAGGCTGGAGGTGAAGTTCGACTGTCCTCTTTTTAGGAGTGATGGGGCCATCTCTAAGGAGCTGAGCCAGATTCTCCTAGAGAAAATTAAAGTTAAAACCAGATGTGACTGGTTATCAAGGGCCGCGTCCTCTTCCTCCCGTCTGTGGGGGTCACGATTGGACCATACAATCCCTGTAGTCGATCTGTTCAATGGACCAGGAGTCTCTGATCTGACTTTGCCCAATCTGAGATGGATCTTAAAGATTAGAAGCGAGATGCTCGCGTTGAACTATCGCCCTGGTTGGAATCGTGAGCGTTTAGATTGCTCTCTCTGTAATTATGGTGTCAAGGAAGATATTTTTCATTTTGTTTCAGTTTGCCCTATTTTAGTAGAATACAGGACCAAGTATTTAGGAACTTGTGCTATCTCGGAGGATGAATTTGGGCAAATTATAGAAAATAGATCCAACTGGCATAAGCTGGCTAACTATGTACGCGATGCGTTGTCGTATCGCAAGGTACTGATAGAAGAATTTAATTGGTAATTAGATATAAGATATTAGGAAATTAGATGTAATTAGATTGTAGTTAAATAAAAATAAATAAATAAATAAAATAAAATAAAATTTTAAAAAAAGTGTAAATAGAATAGGTATCATTTCACCTCGTTGTTCCCCTATTGGGGTAACTCTGGCAGACAGCCTATGGCACTAAGCCTATCTTACTTTCGAAGTGTATTTTGCTTCCAAGTCTACCAAGGTAGCGGAAGCTTTGTTTTCACTTTTCAAGGACGAAAAAAAAAAGTTCTCCAAAATCAAAATTTCCACTCGCGTTTTGCGTTTTAGACCTTTCTGAACAATTTTGGTTCCGTGTCTGTCTGTCTGTCTGTCTGTGTGTCTGTCTGTCTGTGTCTGTGTGTCTGTCATGAATTCCTTGTAACGCGCATAACTATACGAAGTTTTAGTCCGATTTCTATGAAATTTTCAGGGATTGTGCGGGTTGGTGTGTAGACGGTCCCCTATGAAAATCATCATCCCCGGACTGATAGAAGCGACTGCGCATGCGCAAACGTGAATTCCTTGTAACGGCCATAACTTCTACATTTCCCATCCGATTTCGATGAAATTTTCAGGGATGTTACAGATTAGTATTTAGATGGTCCCCTATGAAAATCGTCAACTTCGGACTGATAGTAGCCATTGCGCATGCGCAAACGTGAATTTCCTTGTAACGGCCATAACTTCCACATTTTCCACCCGATTTCAATGAAATTTTCAGGGTTTATGTGGATTAGGTTGTAGATAGTCCCCTATGAAAATCATCATCCCCGGACCGATAGAAGCGACTGCGCATGCGCAAACGTAAATTCCTTGTAACAGCCGTAACTTCAACTGTCCCCCAGGGGTCGCGGGTTCGAATCCCAGCCGAGGCTAAGTATTTTTTTGATCCAATCACATACATCTACTCACTTAACTTTCCATCCGAATTTGATGAAATTTTCTAGGATTGTCCAGATTAGCGTGTAGATGGTCCCCTATGAGGGTAGTGGAAGGTACTTAGAGATTGGTGTTTTGAGATTAACAACTATGCATCTGCTCATCTATATAATCGGGTTATGGATACGAGGAAGCTATGTGCCACACCCACTTGGCAGACTTTTTCTGTTTATTGTCTGTAAATTTTAATTTCAAAATAAAGTAATTTTTCTTCTTCTTCTTCCATGTTGGTTGGTAGCCGTGTTCTTTGCAGGCGAGTGATCTATATAGAAAAATAATAAACCTTTGTGTAACGATTTCAGCGTTTTTGGAATGGGGTCTAGAATGACGATCAGAACAGTCCAGTGTATACTTCTTGAATCAATGAGTACTTGTTATATCAGCGGGTCTTCCTCTTCTAACCAATCGTATGGTTCAACTAAGGTATTTGACATTGTTGATGTATCAAAGTTGTGCAGTGTTGTGCAACTTGTGCTGCCTCAGGATCAGGAGCGACTTGTGTGGGTTCCATCAACGTTTTCTTCAAGAACCAAGAGTTTCTCCTGTACCGCTTGAAATTTCCATCTTCTATTATGAAGGATTTGGGTTGTGGGCCTTTTCTGATAATCGTGGCCTGCTGCCAGTGTCGAGGGTGTACTCTGTATAGAACCTCTTCTCCTTCTTCGAAATCTACAGTCGCTTTCTTTTGCCGGTCAGCGTACCACTTGTTCTTTGTTCTGATATTCTGCAGATCATTACTTATATTTTCAAGTATAGATGGCTTGAGTTGTGAATCTGTGGTCGGGAGAAGAGTTCTAGTTCGAGGACTCATCAGGCGCTGGACTGGCGACCCCAACGTGCCTCGTGGTATGTTACGTTGATGAAGGATGGCAAGCTGAGGGTCTGACTTTTCTTCGTTACATTTCTTGATGAGGAGTTTCGCTTCTTGGACGTACCTTCCTGCTAGGCCATTTGAACGCGAAAATAGTGGGCACGAGATCCGTTGATTGAATTGCCAATCACATTCAAATTGTTTGAACTTGAAGGAGTTGTACTGAGTTCCTCCGTCTGGAAGTAAAACATCAGGTATCCCATGCACCGAGAACCACTTTTTCAATTCTTCTATGATGCTGGAGGAAAAGGTGTTTTTTAATTTGGCAAAGTCGTAGAAACCAGAGTAAGAATCAGCAATCAAGAGATAATCATTCTCAGAAATGTGGAAAAGGTCGGAGCCGACTTCCATCCAGGGTCTCGTTGGAGCTGGTTGTTGTATTAGTTCCTCTTCTTGGTTGTCTCTTTGTCTTTCTTCTGCAAATTGTGCATTTTTTAACATAGTCCACTATTTCATTCGATACATTTGGCCAGAAAACGTGTTCTCTTCCACCTTGAAGCGATGCTTTGATTCCACGATGTCCCAGATGAATGGTTAGTCTTAAAATGACCACACACGAGATATTTTGAAAAATCGAAGAAAAATTAACCCTGAGCCAAATTTTAATCAGGAGTAAAATTCTCCTAAACAGCTAAACTCTTTGGTGAGTCAAGATATTGAGTTTGTGAAAAATGCTATGCTAGGTATTTCTAAAATGAATAATCAGAGTTGTCAGCGAAACAACGGCATTCGGAGAGGGTTGCATTGTGCGGCTATTGCATTTCGCCAATTGAGAGAAGGAGGTAACTCGAGTGTGTGTAGGTGTCTCAGTGTACGTGTGGGGAGGACACGTCGAACGAAACTGTATCGCATTTATTGGAACCGTTGGAACCTCCACGCGTTATCTCGTCCAGTTCGGGCTAATTGCAGCTATCGATTACTTTTTGCGCTCGTTTCGCCCGACACCTCCCGTTTTTCCTACGTGGCTCTTCCAGTTGGCGTTGTATTGCTTCTCTGTGGGATCAGCGGTGGAACGTAAACAGCTCCGAAATTACAACAACTGTTTCCAACCAATTCCAATATTGAAAATTGTAATTTAATGAAAAATAATTTCTGGATAATTCTGTAGGTCCGTATTTGTTTGAATGATTTGTGAGATTACTCGTGACGAGGGAGTTGACGGCAATGAAGAGGCCGATCGCCTTGCCAACTAGGAATCGGAGTCCCAAAGTTTCGGTTCTGAATTTGGGGTTGTAAGGGTTTCAATACTCAACAGGTTCAATAATGGGAGGTTAAGAAATAAAGCTGCACATTGGAGGGATGCCCCAGAACAGAGACAAGTCAAGCATTTGATCACCATCTCCAAGAAAAAGGCTAAAACTGCAACTGAGACTGACCATCGCACCATAGCAGGCCTCCTCCACAACTGGCCACTGCTCCCGCCTTGAGATACTATCTCAACACAATGAGAAAGGCCATTTATTAGAAATCATAAAAGGCAAGACATTCAGTATCATTTTGCAGTAGATTCCGTCACATGTAGGACTGCATTTCGATAAAAAAGTGGACAAAATGGCGTCCAGAGAGATACATCGAGGAGAAATTAGCGACTTCATCACTTCAAATTTCCTGGATGTCTAGCAACTCATCGAGGAACCCCAGAAAGAAGATTGGAAAACGAGGTACTATTGTTGGTCCACTCTACAATAATATGAATGTGTGTTCAACACATATCCATGTGGAGTTGAAGACGAGAAATTTTCCCTCATTCCGTTGAAAACTATGAATGGTTTATACTTTATTAAAAATATAATTTAATTTTTCCACTGCGGGACTTATAATTTCAAGAGGTTTCGGTCCCTGCCACGTAGTATGAACCAATTCAAATTAGAACCACTCGATCATGACAATTATGATACTTGGGTCGTCCAATGTTCAGCTCTACTTCGGAGGAACAAAACTGCAGAACCTGCAGAAATTCCGAAATGGGAAGAAGAAGATCAGGACGCTTTGGCGGATTTAATCCTCACATTATCTAAATCCCAGTTGAAAATTGTCAAACACTGCAAGACAGCAAATGAAGCATGGCGCAAACTGAAAGAAATGCACCAAAGCTCTGGACCAGCTCGTAAAGCAACTTTACTAAAACAGTTGATTCTATGTAGAATGACGGAAGGTCAAAATATTCGAGATCATCTGATGAAGTTTGCGGACATAGTTGACAAACTTCAAGACATGAATATAAAAATCCACGAAGATCTACTAACTATTATGATGTTATACAGTCTACCAGATTCGTACGATAACTTCAGATGTGCTATCGAATCGAGAGACGAACTTCCAACTACTGAAGCTCTCCGAATAAAAATCTTGGAAGAAAATGAAGCACGTAATCAAAACTATGATGAGAAAAACAAAGATAATGCTCTCTTGGCTAAAAGACAATGGTTCCAGAAAAACCAGAGATTCAAACCTAAGTGTACCATTTGCAAAGAATTTGGGCACATATTTTTCGAATGTCCCAAGAAGAAAGGGCAGAGTAGCGAAGAGGTAGGAGCTGCACTAGCACTATTTACTTCAGGAAATGGAAAATCAGAATGGTGCTTGGACAGTGGGTGCTCATCTCACATGTGCAAAGATATTGGTAAGTTCAAAACTTTAGAAAAAGCTGATCAAACCGAAGTAAAACACTGGATATGTTTTCAAACTAGCCGGGGCAGCTATAAGCTGGGAGTCTCGGAAACAGAGAACTGTGGCTCTATCCAGCACTAAGGCTGAATACATGGCCATGACGGAGTCAACAAAAGAAGCGATTTGCCTGAACAGACTACTGAAAAGCCTCAGATACTGCACAAGTCCAACAGTAACGTTGTTCGGTGATAATAGAGGAGCACGAGAATTGGCCAGAAATCCAGTACACCACTCACGAACCAAACATATAGATATCCGGCACCACTTCATCCGCGAAGCAGTAAAAGACAAGAGAGTGGCACTGAAGTACATACCAACGCAGGATATGCCTGCTGACATACTCACGAAAGGTTTATCTGGACCAAGGCAAATAAAGATAAGGGCAAGCTTGGGTGTTTTCCACAACCAAGCTTGAGGGGGAGTATTGTTGGTCCACTAAACAATAATATGAATGTGTGTTCAACACATATCCAAGTGATCAACATGTGGAGTTGAAGACGAGAAATTTTCCCTCATTCCGTTGAAAACTATGAATGGTTTATACTTTATTAAAAATATAATTTAATTTTTCCACTGCGGGACTTATAATTTCAAGAGGTACGAACGCTGATGGGGCAGGAGCATGGCAGCAGCTTCCACCCTGGTTTTCTGAGAAAAAGAAGCTGAACAGAAGGTTCATCACTTGCATTAAAAGATTATTAATATGCATGCGTTTAAAAATTCTTTCAAATAACCCATGAAGAAGAGAATGACCCCTACAGCGATGTTACAGTGAACTGGTAGGATTTCCAACCTGCTGCTGAACTGTCCGAGAACACAATCTTCACTGAATCCCGGATTGCGGGAGTCGACGACAAAAGCAAAATGTTGGAATATTTGCAAGGAACCCTGAATGACCAACACCTGTTTTGGAACCAAGGAGTTATGGGATATGACTACCCTTCTGTAATGGTATGGTATGTTTACCATACCTACATAGTTATTATTTACAATATGGAATTGTGTTGCTAACACGGCAACGTGTGTTTGTTCTATTGAATAAAAAGTTACTCTTACGAATAACACCTAAGTGTTCATTTCAATCATGCCGAGACGAAGGCAAAACATGGTGTCAGGTGTGAACGACGACGAAGAGGGTGAGGGTAATGCCAACAGGTATCATTCCTCGATGGCGGTACCAGAGAAATTTGACTGGAGAAACCCAAATTGGGAAAATTGGCTGAGAAGATGGGAGAGATACAGAGTGGCGTCAAACTTGGAAAAAAAATCAAACGTTTATCAGGTAAATATGTTAATTTATGTCCTTGGAGGCGAAGCAGATGAACTCTTGGATAGGTTGAGATTAACAGAAGCAGAGAGAGGAGATTATGAAACAGTTTTAACAAGACTGACAGAACATTTCGAAGGTCAAACGAACTTGGTTTTCGAAAGGAGTAAATTTTTTGCGAGGAACCAATTGGTTCAAGAACCAGTAGAAGAGTTCATCAACGACCTGCATGTATTGGCAAAGAAGTGTAAGTTTGGTGAACTAACAGACGAATTGATTATGCACAAAATCATACAGGGGATGCAAAATGTTAAGGTTTCTGAAAATCTACAAGTAAAAAAATATTTGACACTCAAGGAAGTGGAAATGAAAGTTAGACAGGCAGAGACGGTGAGTAACCAGCAAGAAATTGTTAGGGGTCAGAGTAAGCATACGAATTTAGACTTGGCTTATAAAGAAGTTCAAAGTGGAAAGAGAGAGACATCAGAAAGTTCATGTCAAAGATGTGGGTACTCGCATAAAAACTCCACATGCCCTGCATTGAAGTTCAAATGTAATAAATGCCAAAGGATGGGACACTTTGCAAGGGTCTGTAGAAACCGGCGTACCCAGGTGAGAGAAATCACAGCGGACGACAATGCCAGCGTTACTGAAAGAGAGTATCGCATGAACAGCGTCAAGATATCAGCTATTAGTAAGGAGAAATCAGACATAGAGGTTATCATAGGAAACAAAGCTGTAGGATTCAAAATTGATACCGGAGCAGATGTCACAATAATATCTGGAACATTGTACCACTCTTTATTTGCTCGAAAATTCCCATTAGAAAAAACAGAATTGAAGTTATATGGGGCTGGAAGACACCCTCTCCACCTTTTGGGCAAATTTGAAACAACCTTGAGTATAAAAGATAAAAAGAAAATTGAAGATACTGTATATGTGATAAAAGATGAGCAGTTTCCACTACTCGGTAGACCTGCAATTGAAGCGTTTGGGCTCATCAACTGGGTCAGGGTATTGGAGTATGACAAAATTCCAGAAAAGTTTGAAAAACTATTTGAAGGTATTGGAAAGATGAAGGTGGCAAAATACAAGATCGAACTTAATCAGGATGCAAAGCCGTTTGCGACAAAAACACCGCGAAGAATCCCATTGCACCTGAAGGATAAAACTAGGAAAGAATTAGAGAAATTGGAAGATCAAGGAATCATAAGCAAGATTGAAGCCCCGACCGATTGGGTTGCAGGGATGGTGGTAGTTCCAAAACCAAACGGTGATGTTCGCATCTGTGTGGATTATGCTCAACTAAACCAAGCAGTAAAACGAGAGCGACTGATGATTCCATCAGTGGATGAGCTGTTAATCCAGTTGAAGGATGCCAAATGGTTTTCAAAGATTGACTGCCGAAGTGGTTATTATCAGTTGGAGATTCACGAGGATTCAAAGAAATTCACGACTTTTATTACCCCATTTGGTAGATACGTCTTTAATAGGATGCCAATGGGCATATCGAGTACGCCTGAGGTTTATCATCGAGAAATGACCAATATAGTAGGTGGGTTGGAAGGAGTTATATCGCTTTTGGATGACTCTTTGGTATATGGAACTACGAAGGAGGAGCATGACAAGCGATTACAAAACTTGTTGGAGCGAATGCAGCAAAGAGGCGTCACACTCAACAAAGATAAGTGCCAATTTGGGAACGCAGAAATAACATTTCTAGGACATCACGTATCAGAAAAAGGAATTCAGCCAGATAAGAAGAAAATCGAAGCTGTTTTGAAGCTTCCAACACCACGAAATGTAAAGGAAGTAAGACGATTTCTGGGAATGTGTAATTATTACACCAAATTCTTTCCAAGCCTGGCTACTGACTCGGAACCACTAAGAGAACTTTTGAGAAAAGAAAACGCATGGTACTGGGACGAGAACCACGACCAGTCCTTCAGTAAGATAAAAGCGTTGATTACAAAGCCTCCCATTTTAAAGTTTTTTAATGCGAATCAGCCAACCAGGGTAGCAGCAGATGCCAGTTCGACTGGGATAGGCGCTGTATTGGAGCAATTAGATTCTCAAAACAACTGGAGGCCAGTGCAGTTTGCCTCAAGAAGTCTAACCAATTGTGAGAAAAGGTACTCGAATATAGAGAGGGAAGCACTGGGAATTACCTGGGCTTGTGAAAGATTCAGAGATTTTCTAGTTGGTGGAGATCGGTTTATCATTAGAACAGATCACAGACCATTACTCACGTTATTTGGAAAAAAACAATTGGATGAGCTGACTCCCAGAATTCAACGGTTTAGAATGAGACTGCTTCCATTCACTTACATCATGGAGCACGTCGCTGGTAAAGACTTTTACGTGCCAGATTTACTATCGCGAGCGCCATTGGAGACGGAATGTGTGGATGGGGAAGATGTTATTGATCAAGATGAAGTGGAATATTACGTCAATATCGTAGGTAGCCCAAATATTTCCGATGTCCGACTCGAGGCTTTGTTGGAAGCGCAGAAGAATGACAGTAACATTGCAAAAATAAAGGAATATGTCAAGGAGGGATGGCCTCAGAAAGTCGAATGGATGTTTGGTGCCTATCAAAAATTCAAAAATGATTTGTGGATGAAGGGTGAGATGCTTATGCTGAAAAGGAGAGTAGTGGTACCACGAGCATTACAAGAAGACATTTTGAACAGGATTCACGAAGGTCACGGAGGAGAAAAGAAGTCGTTACTGAGGGCAAGAGAATGTGTTTGGTGGCCAGGAATCACTCAAATGATCAAAGAAAAAGTATCCAGATGTCAAGAATGCTTGGAGCAACGGGAACAGAAGAGTGAGCCTTTGTTGACGTCAGAATTACCCGAAAGACCCTGGTGTACATTGGGAATGGATTGTTTCAAAATTGCCAACAAGTGGTACATAGTGGTCGCTGATTACTTCTCTCGATATATGGACGTACATGTACTAATGTCAGATCTTACTACAGCAGCCATCAAGAGATATCTCAAATCTTTATTTTCAAAATTTGGAATTCCCGAATCGATAAGATGCGATAATGGGTCGAACTTCGTGAGCTTTGAAATGCAGCAATTTGCAAGAGAGTTGGGGTTTCGAATAGTTACCAGTAGCCCAAGATTTCCCCAAAGTAATGGATTTGCAGAATCGATGGTGAAAATAGCGAAGAAAATAGCATCGAAAGGAGATCTTGACTTTGGACTCTTAGCATACAGGACAACGCCGTTGGCACATGGAGTAACCCCAGCGGAATTGCTGATGAACCGAAAGTTAAGAGGAACACTTCCGGTCGATCCTAATTCGCTGATACCACAATGGCCAGGCCTGGAAGTCTTCCGGAAAGTTGACAAAGAGATAAAAGAGCGACAAAGAAGACAGTTCAACAAGAGACACGCAGCTAGGGATCTGAAAACTTTAAAAGAGGGGGAAAAGGTGTGGGTGCGAGACGTGAAGAAATATGGAACAGTCGTGCAAGAAGTCAGCGGTGTACCCAGGAGGTACGAAGTGAAAACCCATGAAGGAGCCACACTGGTCCGGAACCGAAAGCTTTTGGTAGCGGTAGACTAAGGAGAGGAGATGTAATGGTATGGTATGTTTACCATACCTACATAGTTATTATTTACAATATGGAATTGTGTTGCTAACACGGCAACGTGTGTTTGTTCTATTGAATAAAAAGTTACTCTTACGAATAACACCTAAGTGTTCATTTCAATCATGCCGAGACGAAGGCAAAACACCTTCCACAAGTAGAATTTCAAATTATAGAAATCTGTTGGAACTAACTAAGCACCAAATAACTCATGGTAGTGATTTTTATTTTATTTAGGTATTTATTTTTATTGTTTGATTAAACTGAACATTTATAAACATTACTCAAGTGGAGACAGAAAAACATAACACATCAAATTTAATAAAATGCCAATCAAACCCCATTCTTTTGTTACCCACCTCACACGTAGTGACGATTCAATACTTTCGATATTTATTGATATCGATATTTTGTTTCGATATTTCCGATATTTGTATCGATATTTTTCTTGCGATGTTATCGAATAACGACAGGAAAATATTGATATCGAAAGAAAAAAATTATCGGTTCTGATGGTTATATTACTTCTCACTGTAGTTTATTAATTTCTCCTAATCGATAAAAAAAGATGCAAAAACATATTCGATATCAGTGAAATCAATATTCTTCTTTCGATAATTTATGGTGATCACTAATATTGATAAAAAGAGATGAAAAAACATATTCGATATCAGTGAAATCAGTATTTTTCATCCGATATTTTATCGATATCACTGATATTGATAAAAAAAAGATACAAAAATATGGGTATTCGATATCAGTGAAATCAGTATTTTTCATTCGATATTCTATCGATATAGCTGATATTGATTTTTTTTTATGCAAAAACATTCGATTTCAACGACAATGTCACATTGATATTTTTCTAAATAAAAAAAGATGCAAAAATATATTTGATATCAGTGAAATCAGAATTTTTCTTTCGATATTCTATCAATATCACTGATATTGATGATAAAAAAAGATTTAAAAAAAATTCGGTGACAATGTCACATCAATATTTTTGTTTCGATATTCTATCGATATTAGTGATATCGATATTTTTCTTCCGATATTTTATCGATATCGATACTGTCTTCCGATATTATTTCGATGTTAAATATCGCATCGAAAGGTACATCGAATCGTCACTACTCACACGTCTTTGAAATCTCTTCAAGACTGACGAATTACCTGAAATTATTGACAGAAAAACGACCAATGGCGAAGATTTCTTCAGGGCCACTAGAAGAGAAAAGAAGAAGAACAAGAAAATGGGCAAGGCCAGGGTAGTCGACTGAAGGAGTCCATCATCTTGTTCCCTGTTGCAGCATCGGCAAGGCAACTCTTGTTCCGGCCGAAATTGCTCAGAAAATGCCCGCCAAACTCCTTCATTTTGTGAAAGAAGAGGTCTTAAAGTGGGTTCTTAATAAACCCGGGAGTTTTCTCACAACACATCAATCAGATTTTTTAGTGACTGAGAGTTTTGGTTAATTGAATATTGGTTTTGGTGTGAATAATCCACCATTTCAGACAAAATGTTACGATTCTGTTTCCCAACCCAAGAGCGAGTGTATCTTACAATGAGAAAAATAAGAACGACTGAAAATTGAATATACTGTTCCCCAGTATTACGTTTTCTTCTCGACAGTCCCTGTAGACCTCGCCGATATTTCAAAGCTGCTTCATCCGGCATTTATGAGAAGTCACTGAAAACTCTTGCAAGCACAACTTCTTTCCACTTTCCTTGCCTCCTCTCAAGATCCAGAAGGTTCAACAACGTTATGATATGAGATCCGCATACACTCTCGACATATCCGTATTTATCGATTTTCTAGTTTTACTCGTATTTCCATAGTGTGATCAGGTGGAACAGACTTCTCTGACATCTTCAGTCTCGCAGACTGTTGAGGGGGTTTTCAGAAGGACAACTATCATTCTTCCTTCTTCCAGTTGGAAGTCGGTTGAGGAGTCCTGGGGCACAGCCCTAGCTGACTAGACTCTGGGAAGTCGATTACAAGTCCCTTTTGTAACCTACAGTTAGAGAGGCTCGTACTTTAGACTGAGTTTTTGACAGTATACCTCTTCGAACTTACTTCATGCACAACCAGTAACTGCATCCAAAACATCATTTTTCTCCTTCCAAAAACCACCATCCACTTTATTAACTTCCATTTTCCTTTCCACAAACCATCTTTTCACTAAACAACTCACATTTTTACATTCGTCATAATTCTACATCACCGTTATCAGCCTTATAACCATAGAACAGTTTTTGCCATCAATCTCCATAACTTAATAGTTACCTTTACATCCACTTACATGGATCTTTGTTATTTTACATCTATGCTTACTTGCATATTTTTTCTTAGCATATTGTTGTATGTTTATAAAACACCATATTTAAACTTTAAAAATATTGTTATGTATTGTAAAACCATCGTAATGCCTGGACTACCCCGAAATTCTACCAATGCAGCATGAGCCTTCAGGACAACCCTGCTCAGATCCTGGATTTTTGCTAGCAGCCATCTTACACACACTTTTTCTATTGTTCCCTTGCCAACCTGCTCTCTCAAAACCGTTTTCCAAGAACGTCTAACTTCTTGTGTGTCATTCCTCAAAATAAGTAATTTGATTGTGATAAACGAGAGAGGCTTGTCCATAAAACTCTGAAGCAGTGCGGTATTGCTCCAATCGTACCTATTTTGGACTTGGAATAGCTGGACCACCTGTACTCTTCCTGGAAGCTGCTACAATTCTACAACTTTCTTTCTTTCTGGAAGCTGCCTTTGGTTTCTGGTGGAAGCTGCCTGTCCTGCCTACTTTCTTTTGGAACACCTTTCATCTGGAACTGATCACCCCACAGCTAAGCCCTTTTTCTTTCTTATCTTTCACATGGCCATTTAGGGAAACAATAGAACCTTTCAATTTAAAACCATTACAAAACCTGCTTTCAACTCTTTAATAAACTCACATTCTTGTTGATGTTTCATCAATTCAAACTCTTTTTTCTTCTTTATCACCTGATCACCACACAGCATATTTCACTTTAGGTAGATACCTAACCTAGCTAAGTTCTTTCCCTTTCAGGGGTGGTCCTTCGAGTCTTCAACTTTTTCTTTTTTATTTTGATCATTAACATTAATTAGTGTTGGATAATTACTGTATCCAAAGCAGTACTTCCAGACTAAATAACACCTGAAGGCATTTCAACCACGGCTCCCGGGGGCAGGCAGGTGGCACTTTGGAATAAGCCAGTGTGCCTCTAGCCAGGGGCTCCCCCCACCCACGGTACCAGTATTGGTTGCAGTCCACACCTGGCTTAGTCAGTTCTCCAGATGCCATGACTGGATACAAGGGGATCAAGCAGCCCAGATCATCATGTCGTGTGGAGCACCAAGTTGTTGAGTGCCCTAATCCTATCATAAGTCTATCTCCCCTGACCACACCCCTCCTCTGGGAATGGTGGAGCTGGGAATATTCTCTTCTATCAAACGTATTATCTTACATGTCCTTTACATGAAGTTATTCAACTCAAATAAGCCTAAACTCTCTTGAAAAGGACAAGAATCTCATCTGGAGAATCTCTCCAGAGGAACAGTTGTTCCAGGTGTGTTCTGAGGTGTCGCGGTGAATTACTTACTACAGTTGAATTACGTCCCATGGCTAAATGACAGGAATCACCTCTGCTCACTATGTAACAGGAGAGAAATAGAGGATACGGTGCACTTCTAGGCCAAGTGCCCAATATTGGCGTGCTTCAGAAGAACCTATCTAAGAGCACCCACTCTAAAACTAAACTAACTAAAACTAAACGGAAGGGAATGGGTGGCACTCTGCAGATTTGTAAAGGCGGCCTGGACCTATAGAAGGGAGCTGATAGCTGAATATAATTATAATTAGGAAAAAACAGAACGAAAAAAAAGGTACATATGTTTAGCCGTACAATATAATACATTGTACAGCTAAACATATGTACCTTTTTTTCCGTTCTGTTTTTTCCTAATTATAATTATATTATAATGATTATAATTTTAATATTATAATATTAATTATAATTTAATTAATAATTAATTTAATAATTATTAATTTAATTTAATTTCAATTTAATTTTAATTTTAATTAATTTTAATTTTAAATTAATTTAATTATTAATAATTATAATTAATATTATAATATTAATTATAATTTAATTAATTATTTATTATAATATAAATTATAATATTATATTATAATGATGGAATATAATGTATAAAAATAACTCACCATTTACTAACCTATATACGATGGACATAATGTTTTTAAAGTTTGAGGGAATGTTGTTATAAAATAATGATACTATTCTAATAATACTATTCTTATAATATATTATATTATAATAAAGTTACCAAGTATTATTGGTTATTATTGAAATATTGTACTGATACTATTCATTGTTTATTGCAGTTATTATTTGTTACTAATAGTTTACTAAATTGTATTATTGTTGCTTATCTAATTACGGTGAACTCCGGCTGAAGGTAGAACTATCAAAGCCCCCACCATGTTACAATTGATTGTTGCATTATCATTGTCAATAAAAACATGCTATCATTCATTCATTCATTCACAGTTGTTCCAGGAGAGAATGAGCACTGATTTTTGATCAACTGGGCAAGCGATTCTTGCGTTCAAATATTCAAAGACAACACACGGGCAGCGACGGTCGCATGTTGATGAAAAGTAATCAATTCCACAGGTTCTCGCCAGATCCTTATCACACCCCCCGGAGCTCTGTTATTAGGTTCGTGTTCCAAATAGATTAGGCACCTTCGATCCCGTAATTTGAAGGATTACGTTATAATTGAATAAACTCCAAACGAAAGTGAGGTCTCGAACGTGGCGTGACGGTCGGAATGAAATAAAAATCCGTTTCAATCCCTCAGCTCAACATTGAGTCGCGGGTTCGGGCCAATAAAGTAAATAATGCAGGTAGCTTTCTCTGCCACGCAAATTGTTTGGTTTCTGAACTCCTTTCTTTACTGATGCAGTATGTAGAGGCGAAGTCGTAACTTTTCTCGTCCAAGGATACAAATTAGCCATCGTTGGCGGTTGGAAAAAAAAATCACTGCAGAATTTATTAGTTAGGTGCTGTGTTATTTTAAGCGCTATGAAGTGAGAGTTTTCAATTCATGGTAGGCATCGGAATCTTATCGCACACCTACGACGACTTCCAAGTCATTTGTTTATCTCTAGCTTTCCATCCAAGAATCCGAAAATCGAATAAAAAATTTTCCGTCCGTCCGCCGTACGCGGCACTTCCCTTAGTTACCATGGACCGATTTTGATGAAATTTGGTACGTAGGCTCCATTTGGGGTCTTGTTGTGCCCCGAAGCTTTTAGTTGATGTAGGTCACTTCTAAGGGATGAAAAATAAGGGTTGAAATTTTGAAAACGCCCTTACTCAAAAAATTAAGGTATACAGGTTTTTTTTTCCATCATTCAAGATAGTATTGAATTTTAAGAATTGTTAGAGACCACGCGGAGCTCTGTAGGACAAACCGTTCGCTCTCTACGAGAACTTAAGGATAAAGGATAAACAAGAACTTACGATAAATCAGAAACACGACTGTGAATCGCAAAAGAGGCCTAATCCCCGTTCAAATGTTAGCTGACCGAAATGCGATCGACGTTTTTCTTCATGTTGGTTGGTGGTAACAATGCCAAAGCTGTGTTCTTTGCAGAAGAGTGATCTATATAGAGAAAATATACCTTTGTGCAACAATTTACAGCGTTTTTTTCCCCTTAAAACTATCCGAATATTTGAAAAATATTTTAAAATTGTCGAAATATTCGAAAAATAGGCTTTTTGGTCACAAATAAGCAAAACGCTGCAAATTATTACACAAAGGCGTATTACATTCTTGTTTACATCGAAAGTTTTTGAGTTAGGGCGATTTGAAAATTTCAACCCTAATTTTTCAGCCCTTAGAAGTGACTGACATCAACCAAAAGCTTCGGAGCACAACTAGACCCCAAATGGAGCCTACATACCAAATTTCATCAAAATCGGTCCGTGGGAACTAAGGAAAGTGCCGCGTACGTGGACGGACGGCCAAATTTTTATTCGAATTTTGTATTCTACATACCTTGAAACGTGAACCAACATATTTTGAGGGAGGGGGGGGTTAAACTTTTTTCTTGGTCGATTTTAAAGGTTTATGCAGGCTAGGTTAGGCAGGCCTGTTTGGTTTATTCTCTGTATATCTCGCTTGGCCTTGTCAATTTCTTGGTGTAAACAAAGTTGTGTCAGATGAGAGCTAGGTTGTGATTTTCTCGGACAAGAAAATCACCAAATATCCATCAAATTGAGCACCATCATTGAAATTGTTCCATAGTTCCTTCAATTACATTAATATTAAAAAATGTGTTAATTTTTCTTATTTTATTTTATTTTATTTTTTTTTTCATGTTTTGGTTTTTATTTGTTTTTGAGAAAACTGTGATTGCTACAGGTATTTATATGAAGCTAATTTACTTCAAATACCTCTCTCTTTACATTTTTTAAATTTAGTAGTAACGGAAATGGAAGGATCAAAACTACCTTGACATAAAAATTTCGCTTTTTGGAAAAATTACTAACTTTTAAATTGCTGCATCTCCATTATTATTCAACCTGCGGAGCTCAAGTTGGTCGTGAACGGTAGAAAATTCAATCTACTTTGAAATGTGACTGAGCATTATACAATCGCAATTAGAGTTCGAAAGTGATGGTTGAAAGTTTGGGAATTAACTACCCTCAGGAATCATATCTTGAAGCACAGAGGAGCTATGTCCAGAAACGGAGTTTTGAGAAAAACGCAAAAGAAATTATCATCAATGCACAATTCCTAACATAATTGCTTATCACACTAAACTCCCTAATTTCTTCAATAAATTTTCAATCTATAATCGTCAAGAAAATCAATAATAGTTTCGGTTTGGTTTATTCTCTGTATATCTCATTTATCGGGGTACTAACTGTATGAAGCCGTAAAGAGGAAAGGGCTATATAGCATTTTCACGTCAATTTGGAGGTTTTACATTTCAAATTGGAGGTTGACGGAAATGCATGATTTAATTCTGGGAAAGCAATAACAACAAATTAGCCAGTGAAACGTAACATTCAACAAGTAAGAATGAACATAATGAATGGAAAGAATGAACAAATTTTTCAACGTAAGTCTCTCCCTGCAGCAGCGGCTGTCAGGTCTATCATCATTCTCATAACATAATTTGTGCAGTCCGATGTGGTGACAGTTGCAACGCTTCGGGTTATCGTGTCACACAGGTCGTGGTTTGTTTGGGGCTCACTGAGGATTTGTCTTGCTGACAACTTGATTTTTGAAAAGCTGTGCTCCACTGGATTCAAGTTGGGTGAGTAGGGGGGCAGATATTTCTCGTTAAACCCCAATTCGATCATCTTACCGGTAACTTGTCCAGCTCGGTGAATCGCTGCGTTATCCATTATCAGGTACGTGATAGTTGGGTTCGCCTAGTTCGAAAAGTCCCAGAATTAAATCATGTATTTCCGTCAACCTCCAATTTGAAATGTAAAACCTCCAATTTGACGTGTAAATGCTATGAAAGACTAAATATAAACGTAGGTACTTGAAAGGAGACTAATCTCTCGTCTTATCGTTAGTAAAAATAAACGTGAAAACTCCGTAGAGGGAAAACTAGGATGGAAGGAATGGGGGCACGTGCGCTCCCGGATAGCACGTATCATATACCCGGTATATACTCTCCATGCAGTATGTCATGGGGATCAAGGCAAAGCCCACGGGGAAGCGTGTTGGGCACAAGCGTCGCATCCCTTCGCGGTCCAAGGGCACCTCGCTGAACAGGGATCAGCGAAAGAGGGTCGTAGTCGTAGCTAGAACTCGCTGATCCCCGAGTTAGGGATGATAACCATAACTTGGGTGGAATCGCAAAATAAACGTATCCCGGGTTTTTTTTTACGTGTTATTGTGGGGTTGTGATTCCTGGGACTTATCCGATCCAATCCTCCCTTTTTCGGGAGCGACTCCAGGTATTCTAACCGAAATTACCTGCGATCGTGGGTTTTCTTGATGACGGCAAATATTGCGTTCAAGTGTCGATTTTCGTTTTGTCTTCTGGTCGGACCCCCTTTTATGCCATAATCGCGGACATTTTTTTTTTTTTTTGATTTGTTTTATTGCACCAAGTTAAGGTAAATGGGGGTATAGTGGACACTGTTCCAATAGTGGACACTTGCTTGCATAAATGTGAAAAATAAGAGTGAAAGGCGCCAAACTACTTTGAAATCCATAGAATTTGTAGGTTGTGCCATCTATGAAGCTACTGTAGAACTACCAATACTCCAGAGCATCATGGGAAAAAATAATAACCATTAGAAAGTGGCGTAGTTGAGGTCTGTCGCCAGCACGTGTTTGCTGCTGAACCTCGTTAGGAGACAGGTATGTTGCAACAGTATTTTTGGAATTTATAATTGCTCGAGCGACTTCTGGTTTTTTTGTGACGTTCAAGTAGATAGTGTAGATTAGTTTCCATGAAGGATTTCTTGCAAATTATCCTGAGTGAGCATTTAGGCCCAGTGTCCACTTAACAAACACTAAACAACCAATGTTCATTAAGTGGACACTGGGTGTCCACTTTTGAAACATGAATGATTTTTTATTCTGAGTTTTTTTTGTGTTCAGATTGTTCTCAATATACTGCTGTATATGCTACGTTAATTTGAGGTCATTCTGTTCATGGGGACCAATAGTGGACAGGGGATGTCATCTTTTAAATCACAAATGTCCACTATTGAAACAACAAGTCTAATTGTGATCATACAGGTCAAAAATGGGACCCCCATTGGCTGCAGCTGCAAAACGCTGCAAATTATTACACAAAGGTTTATTATTTTTCTATATAGATCACTCGTCTGCAAAGAACACGGCAAAATCCATTGTTACCACCAACCAACTTGTAGAAAAATATCAATCGTATTTCGGTCAGCTAACATTTGAACGAGGAATAGGCCTCTTTGGCGATTCACGCTCGTGTTTCTGATTTATCGTAAGTCCAACCCTTAAATTCTTGTAGGGAACGAACGGTTTGTCCTACAAGGCTCCGCGTGGTTTCAAACAATTCTAAAAATTCTATACTATCTTATATTGATGGGAAAACAATACCTTTATATCAAAATTTTCTGAGAGGGCGTTTTCAAAATTTCAACCCTTATTTCAAACCCCTTTTCCTTCAACCCTTTATCCTTTTTTTCAACCCTTAGAGGTGACCTACATCAACCAAAATCTTCGGGGCACAACTAGACCCCAAATGGAGCCTGCATACCAAATTTCATCAAAATCGGTCAATGCTAAGCGGGGCCGTACGGAGGACGGCCAAATTTTTATTCGATTTTTGGATTCTACGTACCTTGAAATGTAAACCAACAGCCTGTTCCAGTAGTAAACAACAAATTTATTACAAAAGTAAAGTATTTCGAGGGTTTTTGTGATCGAAAAATGATTTCCTCATCAATTTGATGAAAACAGTCATGTGAAATCTGTACTTTTTTCCTACCTACCTACTGTAAATGTGATAATAATCTATTACTTTTTATAATTGAACAATTTTTTTCAATATTCTGGCCTACAGACCCCATTTAAAGCATAAATCCCTCGAAAAAGGCAGTACACGAGTGATGACCACTATACATGCAGGAAGTGTCCACCATAGAAACGAAAGGAAATGCTGGTGTCCACTTTGCCCACATAGGCTTTTTGTAATTGAAGGGTCACGGGGAAAAAGGATCAGACTCCTCTTTTCCTGATTCCGAGAAAATCGAAAAACAAAGTTTGAAGTCGTCCCAGACAGACACTATGCATTAAAAAAATGAACTGTTTGGGCCACCTGACCAGAAATTTAATTATGTTCAAGTGACAAGAAAGAAAATTAAGTAGGTCGAAGATAATTTCCAGAAATAATTAGAAATTTCAAACAAGGTAAGGACTTTGATCTTTTTTCCCCACAAATATCCGCGTTTCGGTCACCATAATACCTAAAATTACATCACCATGTTACCTATTGTTTATTAAAATCTCGTAATTCACTTCAGTAAGTTTACTAGGGTTTGTAGGTACCTACCTTAGTGTCACTTCCTGAAAATGTTGGGCAAAAAGTGGCTTAATTTTCCAAATTAGGTATATCTAGTTTTGTACAAAACATTAATTGCAAAAAGGCAAAAAAAATCAATAAATAAATCATTCATCTAAAGGATCGTCACAATACAGGTATGAAATGTCGTCATCATCTCCTACATTCCCAACCTGTTGGACAGTGACTCAGAAAATGTTAGCATCGGGGTTGACGAGAAACTGACACAAGTGTTTTAAATCCTTTGATTTTGCTGGTTTTGATGGGTATGGGGCCGTTGTGAAGGTTTCCCAATGTTAGCTGCTTTTGGTACTGCAGTCTTCTTCTTCGAGGTAGAAGGGGTTGTGAAAACTGTCTGGTATTTTCAGAAGTTAGAGCTTCTGAGCTTGATGAATCTTCGGTGTGATGCCGTACAACTCATGCAAAGGCGAGGGAAGGGCTCTTTAAATCGGACTCTGATCTTTCTTCCCTGCAAGCGCGCGGAATCTGATCCTTTTTCCCCGGAGCCCCATATTTGTTTTAGCTTTAAAAAGAATGAATGCGATCTTTCTTCCACAAAGTGAAACATCCCTTCGGTTCTACTCCTCCCAAGCTACACGATGGCGTGCCTATCTCAATTCGGCCAAAATATGGAGTTTGATCCTTTTTCCCCGTGACCCTTCAATTATTATTTTATAAATATTTAAAGTGAGTTATTTAGAGATTTTGGGTGTGGAATCAAAAGAAGAAGAGTCGGAGAATGTAAAAAATGAAGGTTTATCGTTCTCAAACAAAATACATCGTATCTATTGAGATCTATTGAGAATTCAATGCAAAAATTTCCTTAAAGTGTCCACTATTGGTGCTTTTACCTTACAACTTACAAGCAACATGTTTCTGATACATAGTTGGTGTACGTTATGAAAACTAAGATACTCCACTTAGTTCTTCTATAAATTCTTCTATAAATTTCTCCTCCTGGAAGCTGATATTCTACCTTTATGAAGATGGCGGGTGTTCAATTCTTGATGCTATACGATGTGGTGGTGGCACATAGCTACTTAGTGCCAATTTCGTGATTGTCTGGATGTATCCATCGATCCGGGAGAGATCGCTATGAACATCGGTCCTTACGAGGCGGGAAAGTAGGTGAATGGGACAGATCTTACCTTGGTGGGGCTGGCTGGGGTTAATCTAACTGATAAGAGGGCGAAGGGGGTCACGGCGGTGTCTCCCGTCTACAGACAGTTTACCGCCTCCTCGCCCTCCGCGGATAGTTAACTTGTGAGGCACATCGTTTGAGATTGGACGGCGTGGTGGGGGAAAAGCCCTGAGAGGCAGGAGGTGTATTTACATCACAAATGAGGACCCCCCGTAACCACCACTTCCACTCATACCCCGGCTAATGGAGCCCCCCCCCCCCCCGCATTACCTTCATCCCCCTCATCACCACCTTTGTCGTTATTCCAATTCATAGGACAGTTATGTTGGGAAGGCCATCAAAGTAGGGCGGTGGGTCGGAGGGGAAATAGTTCCCAGGAGAGGGTTAAATTATGCCGTTTACAGCTGATTCGAGAGATCATTAGAGAATGGTTTATCTTGTGACGATTCCTCTCCAGTTACATTTGCCTGACATTTGCTAATGTATCACCTTCATGTGCACGATAATGCCTTGACAATAAATTACAGACGAGATTTTACAAATTTTTAATAATCAGTTTTTAGGCTATGAATGTTCATAGAAATCCGTTAGTTATGAATAGGGCTCGGCATTTTGCATATTTGCATATTTTTTTTGCGATATGCCCAAGCTGTAAGGAGCCCAAAATATGCCATATTCAAGCCATTTTGTCGCTCCAAATTTAAATTTATCGTGCATATATTTGCATATATTCGCAGTTTTTGGTATAAGTGCATATAATGGGCATTTCTTGACAAAAGCCGTATTTTCCAGTTTTGTCAGCTATTTCCTCTATCATGGCCCGGAAAAAACAGGTGAAACCGTTCGAGAAAAATTAGAGTGTGTACTCAAAAGAAATCCTGGCTGGAAAACTGTCGTTGTGTTGGCGAAAGTGTTGGAAGGCGACTCACCCAACACCAGCAATTGGTCATACACTCCTCAGAAGTGGCGTCTTTCATATATCTACCAATTGTCTCAGCAGATGGGGAGCGGTCATTCTCCCGTTTGAAACTATTATTGCACGATTTGAGAAAATCTTTTACAACTGAAAATTTGGAAAAGCACTTGGTAGTACAAGCTAACATATTTTAACAATTAAATGTTTTGTCTAAACACTGAGTAAAACTATTGTAAAACGTCTGCCAAGTGGGTGTGGCACATAGCTTCCTCGTATCCATAACCCGATTGTATAGATGATCCGATGCATAGTAGTTAATCTCAAAACATCAAAACAAGTTAATCTGTAACATCCCTGAAAATTTCATTGAAATCGGATGGAAAATGTAGAAGTTATGGCCGTTACAAGGAATTCACGTTTGCGCATGCGCAGTCGCTTCTATCAGTCCGGGGATGATAATTTACATAGGGGACCGTTTACACACCAATCCGCACAATTCCTGTAAATTTCATTGGAATCGGATGGAAAATGTAGAAGTTATGGCCGTTACAAGGAATTCACGTTTGCGCATGCGCAGTGGCTACTATCAGTCCGAAATTGGTGATTTTCATAGGGGACCGTCTACACACCAATCCACACAATCCCTGAAAATTTCATCGAAATCGGATGGAAAACGTAGAAGTTATGGCCGTTACAAGGAATTCACGTTTGCGCATGCGCAGTCGCTTCTATCAGTCCGGGGATGATGATTTTCATAGGGGACCGTCTACACACCAACCCGCACAATCCCTGAAAATTTCATTGAAATCGGACAATAACTTCGTATAGTTATGCGCGTTACAAGGAATTCATGACAGACAGACAGACAGACAGACACACAGACAGACAGACACTGAACCTAAATTGTTCAGAGAGGTCTAAAACCCAAAACGCGAGTGAAAATTTTGATTTTGGAGAACTTTTTTTTTCGACCTTGAAAAGTGCGGTGGTAGCTTCCGCTACCTTGGTAGACTCGGAAGCAAAATTGTATAAAATGATTTTGAATAAAAATGTAGATACAAAAAAATTGAATAAATACAAGTAACTATGTACTGAAAAGACTTTCTTTCCCACTTATTATTCAATTGTTCAACTATCTTGCGCATATTTTGAACGCATATTTTGGGATAAACAAAAAGTTGTTTATCTGGAACGGTAACTAAGAACGGTATCGAGTCACAAAATTCTTGCTCAGTCGTTGATACGGAACTAAGGATCGTGTAAAGTGGTGTAACCTATGCGATGGGGTTGTTTCAAATAGTGTTGTAATCTCAACACAACTATAAAATACCTTCCTATCTGAAGACTGATTTTTAAAAGGCTATCGAAATAGCAGAATAGGTTTGATCGCATTCTTCCAAATAAAAAATAAAATTAAACAGAACAAGGAAGCACGGCTAAAGCATGTTCCATGTTTCTTGAATTGACCCCTGGCGAGGCCCGAAGGGCCGCGTTTTTGTTCTATTTTTGAGATGGAAGGATTTGCTAGTCAGTAAGATTAATAATTAATCTTATTATCTCAATAACTAATTAATCTTAATAATTAATCTTATTATCATCAATTATTAACGATAATATTGGCGATTGTTTGATACGGATAGTCTGACGAATAATCTGACCGTACATGACAATGCTCCTACAAATAACGTGTAGCAGGGCTGTTTTTAAAGTTTTTCGCCCAAATCCCTCACTGCATAGGCTTAATTCTTTGTTCGTCTCTTATCACCTCTTCCGAAGCTAATCCCCTTGGGAATCGAGAGCGGCCTCTAATAAACTGCGGCGTTAATGCGCCAAACGGCCTACAGGGAATGGAACCCCGCGATAGGGACGGGGTATCGGTTAGGGACAAACTTTTGTAGGTTGGGAACGAAAGAGTGGAGGAAGGGGAGGAAAGGGTTATCCTGGGAAAACAGAGTTTTTACGAGGCTCAAACACTCCAGGAAGAACCTTCATCATTACTCGGCGTCAACGGCCTTTTTTACCCTCTCAAATGTCGTCGTATAAACGCCCAAAGTGGTTACAACTCGAGGGAGGTGGGGCAGGCCGTAAACTCCCCTTGTTCTTCGGAAACATCAACACGATAAAGTGCTTGATGCTGAGGAACTGCCAAGAGTTATGTTTTCTACGTTTGTCGGAACGATTCCGCCGGAGTGGTTTATTGGAATTCAATCTTAATAAAGTCAACTGCAGCCGTAAACAGAGCTCTTCTTTTAATACTGCAATATGGCTTGGGCGTTACGACCAATAACAGTGATCCAGATGAGAAACAACAGGATTTCATGAACGTGACGACCTCATCTGGAGTTATCACGATACAGACCTGAGAACAACATCGGCCTCCCAACTATTTTTTATCCACTTTCCAAGTGAACTTTATTCTACAGGGACTCCACACTTCAGGGTTCGATTCTACAAAGTATTTCCAACAAAAAATGTCTCTTAGCATTTTTTTTCTTAACCCACTCAAAATGCCTTTTTTTAGGACGTCCCACAGTAAGACTTGGGCGTCCTTATGCGATCGATCTGGGGTGAAGGAGGACAACATGTTATAAAGTAGTCTATTTGGAACTGGTTCAGTGACGTCATCTGTTGTAGTTGCTCCATTTTCTCACTTACTCATGTCATGTCCGACCGTCCGTTGTGTCCGTTATCAATACACAGTTTCTCTTTGAGTATTCCGTATTATTTCTTTCTGTTCATCTCACCTATCCACTGCTAGAAGACTCTAGCTTCAAGTCAACACTCGACAAAAAAAAACCACACAGTAATCCGTTTTAGACCATTCTGAATCCAAATCCGCGAAAAAAAAAACCATAGGTGTATGTCTGTGTGTGTGTGTGTGACAAAATCTTGTGTCGTCTGCACAGGCCTTAGTTCTCAACCGACTTTCGTGGTTCTTTTTTTTGTTCGACGCGGAAAACTATCTAGTTGTGCACCACGTCGCTGGAATTTAGAATTGAACCCGTTTTTTTTTTTTTTTTTGAAAGGTTGAAAGGGGTTATGTGTCATTTGTGAAACTTTCGAGAAAACGCAAAAAAACTGTCCCAAGTCGTCAAAACGATCAAAACATCCCATTTTTGAAATATTCCAATACAGTTAAATACTCTACAATCCTCCAGAATTTTTCAGATTTTTTCAGCAAGGGAAAGTGTATCAAATTGCAATTTGAAATGCTCTCCCATAACCCCTTTAAAAAAAATCGATTTTTCAGGACTGAAATCATTTAAATAAACAGCTTTATTCATTGAATGAAACATATTTTGATGCAAATATGTACATAAAACATCATAACATAAGAGATGGATATGATCAGTTTATTCAAAATTAAAATCAAATCAACAAAAATCAAAATTTCCACTCGCGTTTTACGTTTCAGACCTTCCTGAACAATTTTGGTTCCGTGTCTGTCATGAAATCCTTTCTACAGCCATAACTTTACATTTCTCATCCGATTTTGATGACATTTTCAGGGATTGTGCGGGTGGGGAAAATCATCATCCCCGGACTGATAGTAACCGCTGCATGCGCAAACGTGAAATCCTTGCCACGGCCATAACTTCTACAATTCTTACCCGATTTCGATGACATTATCGGGTATTATGCGAGTTGTGATGATGATGGTCCCCTATGAAAATCATGACCCCCAAATTGAAAGTATCTTATGCGCATGCGTAAACGTGAAATCCTTATAACAGCCATAACTTCTACATTTTGCAACAATATTCAGATATTGTGCGGGTTGACGTGTAGATGGTCCCCTGTGAGGGGAGTGGAAGGTACTTAGAGATTGATATTTTGAGAGTAACTACTATGGATCTGGTCATCTATATAGTCGGGTTATGGAAACGAGGAAGCTACGGCCACACCCACTTGGAATTGACTTAGTTAGGGCGAGGTGGAGATTCAAAAGGAAGTGATTTCGGTTAATTATTTTCAATAACAAAGCCTAGGAATCGGCCAATAAACAAAAATTAACCCCTCCCTTTACCGACAGATTAATTATTATAAACCAACCTGACAGTTTATTATTTGAGTCTCGAAACTCCTCGTCCACCACATAGCGAGTGAGTAAGTTCTTTTTTGAAAGGGGTTATGTAGCTCACGTAGCCCCTTTCAAAAGACATCGGAAATTTCAACCTGTTTTTTCTATGGGAAGCGTCAATGATACGAGGTTCCTTTTAATCGCAATCGATGCAACCAAGTAAGGAGACCCAGAAAATAAAAGTGGAAATGGCCGAAAATGTCACATAGCCCCTTTAAAAACATATTGTTTAGTAATGCATGCATTCCAGGGGACGTCCCATTGGATAACCATTAGATCAGTTTAACCAGTTGTTAAGTGATAAAACTGTTTCACTCGATGTAATTTATTTATTACTTTAGGCAAGAAATACTGAGCCCCCTCCCACCATTATTCACCTTAACATTTCTAGTGGCATGGGAGCCTCGAATCTGAAGAGCGTTTTAAAATCCATGATCTACGATACCCAACATGCGAATTCGAGTTCACCCCCCCCCCCCCCCCCCTCCAATGGTGCCAGTCTGGCACCAAAGCGGAAATACGTCGTAACATTGAACTTTCATCTGTTAGTTTTGGTAGGCAGTCCGTCGAAGTTCACATCCGTATTCAAGGTGAAACATAAAAAATAAAAAAACACGAAATAAGCGGTTTATGGCATCATGGCACCATGGTGGCACCACTATTAGTTCCATGGTGGTACAGAGAATAATTCATGAAAATCCGGAGGTATAATGAGAATTTTTCCTCAATTTCAAAGCTTGGGTACAATTAGTAAGCAGTAAAGGAACCGAAATATTGAAAAATCGGATATTTTGTGAATATTATCCCCCACTCACCCCTCCCCTTGCGAATTTTGGTACTCTGGTGAAATCATGTACAACTCGGAAGTTATTTGAGTCAAACAAAAAAAGAAACACGCAAATCGGTTGGAAATTGAGGCCTGGGCAGATTTTACAAGATTACCCCCGCAAACGCACGTTTTTTAAGCATTAACCCCCCCTTTCCCCCTCTTAAAAGCAAAATCCGAAATTCCGGCGCCGTAGTGCACAACTAGATAGTATTCCGCGTCAAACGAAAAAAGAACCACGAAAATCGTTCGAGAACTAAGACCTGGGCAGAGTACACAAGATTATGCCCACAAACGCACGTTTTGCGAGTATTAACCCCCCCTTTCCCCCCCCCCCTTAAAAGGCAAAATTCGAAATTCCGGCGCCGTAGTGCACAACTAGATAGTTTTCCGCGACGAACAAAAAAAGAACCAGGAAAATCCGTTGAGAACTAAGGCCTGGGCAGAGTACACAAGATTTTGTTACACACACACACACACACACACACACACACAGACATACACTTATGGTTTTTTTTTCGCGGATTTGGATTCAGAATGGTCTAAAACGGATTACTGTGTGGTTATTTTTTTTTTCTGTTGAGTGTTGTCCTCCTTCACCCCAGATCGATCGCATAAGGACGCCCAAGTCTTACTGTGGGACGTTCTAAAAATGATGAAAAAACATGTGCCACACTAAGGGTTCTCCAAAATCTAATTTTTGCGCAATTGTGGAGTTGCGCAACTTAGAGCGTTCAAAAAGCCAGATTGCGCGCAATAAAACAAATCGATGTGGGTATGAATTTTTCATGAAATTTGACGTAGAATCCGAATCTTTAATAAAAAATGGGGGTTCCATTTGAAAAAATTAAGTTAGTGTCAATTGCGCGCAACTTTTTTGCGCAAAAGTATTTTTCCTGAGATCCTCACAAAAAATCATGAAGAACTGCGTTGGTCGGAATTTTTTACGCTGTATTTTTTTGGAAATTAAGGGGGGTGCAACCTTTTCGTGAAACACCCTGTATATGTATAATGAATACGTGCGTATATTTGTTGTACCGTTGAAATGCAGTAGCCATGTGGGTACTCAATGAGTTTGTGGAGACGAGTATAACGTGAACATGGACTCATAAGATCTTCAAAGCATACCCAGTGCATACAGTATGTTGGTATGGTAGGTATACTGAAAATCGAAAAAACCAACAATAGCCATGTGGGTACTCTATGAGTTTGTAGAGACGAGTATAACGTGAATATGGACTCCTAACATCTTCAAAGCATACCCGGTGCATACAGTATGTTGGTATGGTAGGTACACTGAAAACCGAAAAAACCAACAATAGCCATGTGGGTACTCTATGAGTTCGTGGAGACGAGCATAACGTGAATATGGACTCCTAACATCTTCAAAGCATACCCGGTGCATACGGTATGTTGGTATGCAATAATAAAAATCGAAAAACCAAGAATCGTGTAAAAAAAAACTTTCTAAAGAAATTGCTACACCATTGTTCCTTTTCTTAACCATACCTTCAACTGAAAGATTTCTTTGAGAATTCGCTCATTAATTCATGCTGCATGAATGGACTTTTTTGAAAACAAAACATGTTGACATGATTGGTCAAACCAAGATTCGTTCAAATCTACGATTTAAAATAATGAATTTTAATTAAGGCGAGGTTTGATGAGATTGGACCTCAATCGTATCGGGTGATGAAAGTAGATGACCGACTTTTGCTGCACCGAGTTAATCCTACTTTGTCCGACACCTTAATCGTAGATAATTCGACCCGGTTATCGCAAGCTGTTCCCGTAACCTCGAGTAACCGCGATCCGAGGTCAGCCGGCTCCCGACCGACCTTTAACTCCTCGTTTGCCAGCCAGTCGCTCGTAGGATGACTGGCCTACCAGCTCATCCGGACGGAAATCCCCCCCCCCCTCCCCTCACGCCATGCAGTTTATTATCGACGTCGAACAGCTCCCCCCCCCCCCCACCGGTTACTGGGTGAAGCCTCGACGCCACTTCATCACCTTATCGCCTATCGGTCCAGCTCCCTTGAACGATGTTTATGGTAATGCCGTCGCGTCGAATTGATTGATGCTCGTGGAGGCCCCCATCCAGATTAATTTGAGCGTTGAGCGGGAATAGCAGGTCCTTAGGCTTCCAAGATGGGATCCAATTGCTTCTTGAATCAAGACACAACGCCAATAACCTACTAAGTTGTTTGTTCCCAAATAAAACCACGATTATAACCACGGCTGCCATCATGAAATACCTCCACTGATCCCGTTCAAAATCATTAAATCAATTCAAATTTCCTCTGGTTCAATTCACAAAATTGAAATTGTAATGGCAAGTCATTACAATTTTCACTTTTCAAGGTTGAAAAAAAAGTTCTCCAAAATCAAAATTTCGACTCGTGATTTACGTTTTAGGCTTTCTTGAACAAATTTGGTTCCGTGTCTGTCCGATTTCGATGAAATTCTCAGGGATTGTGGAGGTTGGGTTGTAGATGGATCTAATAGTAGCTGCTGCGCATGCGCAAACGAAAAATCCATGTAACAGCCTAAATTTCTACACTTCCTATCCAATTTTGATGAAATTTCTAATATGTATTATCGAACAAAAATTTGGCCGTACGCGGCACTTTCCCCACTTAGCATTGACCGATTTTGATGAAATTTGGTGTGTGAGCTCCATTTGGGGTCTAGTTGTGCCCCGCAGATTTTGGTTGATGTAGGTCACTTCTAAGGGTTGAAAAATGAATTTTGAAATTTTGAAAACGCCCTAACTCAAAAAATTTTTATATAAAGGTGTTGTTTTTCTTTCAATTTAAGATTCTATAGAATTTTTAGAATTTTTTGAGACCACGCGGAGCTCTGTAGGACAAACCGTTCGCTCCCTACGAGAATTTAAGGGTAGGACGTACGATAAATCAGAAACACGAGTGTGAATCGCAAAAGAGGCCTAATCTCCGTTCAAATTAAAGCTGACCGAAATTCGATCGATGTTTTTCCTCATGTTGGATGGTTGGTGGCTTTGCAGATGAGTGATCTATATGGAAAAATAAAAAATAATAAACCATTGTGTAATAATTTGCAGCGTTTTTATTGCAGATTTGGATTCTACGCAAAATTACATGAATTTTAGACCCTTCACTTGATTTTTTTGGTTGCGCGCAACCCGTCCCATGAGCGCGCAAAGTCGCCCAACTACCAAATTGCGCAAAATATGGATTCACGTAACCCCAAGTGTGGCACGTGTTTTTTCATTATTTTTCGACGCTGAATCACGTGGTAGTATCCACTTTTGAATTTGATTGGAATTTTTTAAATGGCGGTCGAAAATTCTGTTGTTTTGAGCGATATTTCAAATGAGACCCCCTATTTTTTATTGCAGATTTTAAAGAAGGAAATTTCATTTATTTTTTTCTTTTAACCCCAGCCCGGTTGAGAAAGAAGGAGGGAAAGAAAATAACATTATTTAGCTCGTCAGAATCGTCTGTCTGTAGGGGTGGCGCCTATCCGGGAATTGTTGGGGTTTACGTGAATCCATATTTTGCGCAATTTGGTAGTTGGGCGACTTTGCGCGCTCATGGGACGGGTTGCGCGCAACCAAAAAAATCAAGTGAAGGGGCTAAAATTCATGAAATTTTGCGTAGAATCCAAATCTGCAATAAAAAATGGGGGGTCTCATTTGAAATAACGAAGTTGGTGTGCGTTGCGGACGATTTGCGCAATGCGCAATATGGTCATATTAAATATTTTTTTAAATAAATTTTATTAAATATTTTATTAAATGGTCATATTAAATATTTTTTTAAATAAATTTATTTTTTAATAAAATTTAAATAAATTTTTTTTCTGAATCTTCATGATTTTCCCCAAGGATCTCAAATTTTGAGACACCCTGTATAGTTAATTGAAGAGGACAAAATTCTGCGTCGAATGAGATACCCGTGAGGTCAAAGTCAAAATTGAGCCAGGAGTAAAGACGTGACGGGACTTCAAAAAAATGCAAGGAGGAGCTGCAGACATTCAAAGTTATCTCAATTTGTCGAAAAGTTGAAACTTTTTTTTTTGAATTTTTGATTATTTTGGCGGTAAGTATTTGGAGTTAGTGGCAACACGATTGGGAAGACATTTCTAATTATATTGAGATTTTTCCATTATTTCATAAGATCGCTGATTGGATCGTGACGAAATCTAACCACAACAACTATCCTTTGAATTTGAACGATACCGAACTAGTGAGCGATTGCTGTTCAAGTGCAAGTGTGCGGGCTCCACGTAGGGGCTTCCATGAGCAAACATTGAAAGTGTAATCAAAATAAACCACTGACAAGGAATTAACCATCGAGGGATCAGGCTGACAGGCAGAAAACCCCAAAATACGATTGTAAATCCAGGAGGACCCAATTTTTTTGACCTGGAAGAAATACAAAGCATCGATAACCGATCTAGAGAGCTTTTCACGTTCAGACACGTATGTGCACTTTTCGAGATATCGTAGGCACCGATTAATATTAAGTAGATATACAAAGGTATTCAACCTGTAAAACGATGATTTTTATAACCTCACATAAAAGGGCACTATTTTTCCAGAAGTTTGAAGAAAAAAGTTCTTGGGTTAAAAATTCCTTAGGCTCTTGTGGTTTTTGTGGGAATCATACCGTATATTTAAACCGGAATTCCTTATACGGCGTCAGAATAAGTCTTCCATGTGAGTCGCGAGAGGGGATAAAGTGAATTTGTGTGAAAGGAGAAGGGGGCACTGAAATATACTACCTCACTTTTCTGTTCCTTCGGCAAGTGTTCCGGGAAAAGGACGAAGAGGAAGAAGAGAATGAGGAAGGAGAGAGAAGAATAAGACGAGGTTCAAAGGGAAAAAGCCCCCCTTAGGAAATGGATTTGACTTTCCTTACTCCCCATCACCTCCATCAGAAGCAACACAGACACACGTAGAGCGTCCCATCGCATGCAATGCGCTGAATTATAGCGGGACACATTTCCTAGGGCTCCATTTCCTGGGAGGAAAACTCCCTTTGGAAGTCTGCGGAGAGAGATAGATAGAGGAGGTTGAAGCGGAAGAAGGGAGGAGTGTGAAACAACCCACGTGCCGGCGTTTTATCAAAAGGCAGCGCTAGGAGGATCTAAGAAGGAATTTCCACTGAGAGAAAACTTCTCCTTTTTAAATTAAAGTCTGAATTGAATGCATCGAATGCTTCGACCACCTACGCCACCGGTGAAACTTAACTATTTTCAGAGGGGGGTGAACAAACGCAACTTCAATATTGATATTCAAACTGCACCACCCCCCCCCCCCCAAACAATTCTCTTCAGCAACGCACACTCTGGAACCAGATTTATTCATCATTCTTCAAATTATTGATTCAAATTGGTTTTTAAAAAGAAAATCCCAAGATCTGTCTCGTTCGACATCCTGAGAACTTTTTATTTTATATGACACTATATGAGTAGATAGGTATCCCTTGTCGAGTTAAGCAGGGCTCAGTCCTTGGGCCGACCTTGTTCCTGCTCTATATTAATGACCTGGCTTTCCAGTTTAATGATAAGGAGGGGGGACTATTCATGTATGCTGACGACATTACTGTGCTCGCAGTTGAACCTCAAATCGCGGACCTCACCCGAAGCTTGGAAGCAGCTGATGACCTCATCAAGGCCTGGTGTAAGTCCAATTCACTGAAACTCAACAACGACAAGACTCAGGATCTCCGCTTTTCCCTCAACAGCCGTGCTGATTCTCCAGTGAATTTTCTCGGTATAACAGAATCTCGTGGAATGATCACATCGAACGACTCTGTGCGAGCTTGTCCTCAGCTAACTTTGCCCTTCGTCGGTTATGTAAGTCAGTATCGTTTCCAGTGCTTCGGTCTGTGTTTTTCGCTTTGTTTATGAGCCGGGCATCGTACGGTATAATTCTGTGGGGTAACTCTCGTGGCTCATTAAGGGCCTTCAAAATGCAGAAGGCAGCTATTAGGTTGGCTTTTAATGTTGAATATAGGGGAAGCTGTAGAGGCTTTTTTTATAAAAATGAATTGTTTAACGTTACCCTCTCTCTATGTATATGAATGCCTGAAATTGATAAAGAATGATCAGACATCAATGAAGTCACATTCCAATTGTCACTGTTACAACACCCGGTTTTGTAGAGACTTGTGTCCCCCTTTTGCTCGTGTAGTGTTCGGCGTGTCAGCGAGTGAAGGAGACGACCTTCTCGCTGCGGTGTTTTGACTTTACTTTAACCCCTACTCAACCTAAGAGAGACTGTCCCTATCCCATCATGCAGTACTGTCGCATCGGCGGGTCAGACCCATACCGGCATGCGGAGTACTGGGAGAATCGGGCTAGCCCGTCGACCCCGGCGTTTCAGAGAAACCTACTGGCGGGAAGACGGGATATTTATCTATTGAGCCTACTACTTCGAGGAGATCCCTTGATGAAGGAGAAGTTGGAGAGCGAAATGAACAAGACGAGAACTGGACTAGATTGGCATACTCGAGCATCCCTGAGTGAGCTTATATACTAGTGTAATTGGTTGAGGGAGAGAGAGGTGGAAGGGTGACGTCATGCGGAGTTAACTCCCCGTACCTCGTCCCTCCCTAGCGGGTGGTGGCTCACTCAGGGATCCTCTCGTACTTCTTTATTTAAGAACTAATAATGAATTAAATGTGGGTCATAACAGCTCGTCTTACGACAACGTTGACGATGGATCCGTGTTTTCAATAAACAGCCAGAAGAGTTTAGGGACCTACCAGAGACCACATTTGCCAGGCGTTTGAAGCCCACATTGATCGGCGCAGAATTGTATAGGGTCGATGACTTTTTCAAATTATGTTGGTGACGACCAGACCTTGTCTTGAACTTTATAATATATTTAACTGTTATTTTATTGGATTTTTGTGATACCTAGTTATAAAATTTTCAAGCAGCAGAGGAATATTCATAGTAATCTTGCTTGCCTCTATTTGTAGTACATGTTTTGTCGTTATTGTCTTAATTGTGCCTTCATACCTATTCATTATTTATGTTGCTATGATTCGAAACTGACTGTGATAACTATTTGACTTTGACTGTGGCCGTTCTTATTTTTTATAAAATGCCACTATTGTTACTGTTTTGATCACATGTTCCGTTTGCAGTTTTTTTGTTATTGTTGTTTTACATTATTGTTGGTAGGTAGGCACTTTACTGTTATTGATGAAAAATTAGTATGTTAGTCAATAGACGATTTTTGACGATTGTAATACCGCACTGGCTGGTTTCGACAATAAAAAACGATTTGATTTGATTTGATTTGAGAGCATGCTACGGTGTTCCCTTATGGGGAAACTCCGTCCATTGTGGAGCTGTATTCCATCTGCAGAAGGCTGCTATTTGGATCATATTCGGCCTGAGTTATAGACAGTCGTGCCGTTGATATTTCAGGCTGCTGCAGAGTCTTACCATCGCTGGGCTGTATGTATTTTACGTGTTGGATCTAGAACGCCTACGACGAGGATGCGATTTTCACGAGCATGCAACTACATAGATCGTGTAACGCCATACTGGCTCATCTCTCTACCTCCCTTCGTACTAAGCCTCTTCAACAAGGAGTTCGCTTGTACAATCGACTACCTGATCGGATTCGGGCATTACCGGCTGATCGATTGGGAAAGAGCGTGAAAGAGGTATTGATTGAGTCTGAATTGTATACTGTATTGGATTTTTTTAAGAAGGAATTTTGACACTACTTATTTGTTTTGGTTATTATTTATATGAAAATTGTGTTTTATGTTCCCCTAATTAGTATTCCGATTATTGTAATGCCATCTAGAGCTTGGTTTACAATAAAAAACATCTAGCTAGAAATTTGATGTTTCTATTGAGTAGAAAGGCGTTACTTTATGCTCACCACCATGTCTACGAATAATGCGTATTTATTATTGTATACGAAAAACGAAGGTTTTCTTCGAAACATCCTCTTTCTAGCAGTCAGAATTATTCGAAAGTATCACCATTGGATTCAGCGTGAAAAATTACAAAGGAGATGATACCAAACTTGTCAACTCATCTTGAGATCGAGGGTGACCATACACCACGTAAAACACTCGATTTTCTTGTAAAACTCACGTTTTCTTGCATTCAAACTTGATTAACTCTTCTAATTTTAATTTAAAAAAGAAAAATTGATATACCGTTGGAAAACTGACAATTTAAGCATGTTTTTTTTTTTTTTTTTGAAAAGCGCCCATTAAAATGGGCAGGCGTTCAAAGTAAAAACTTCAAAAAGAAAAAAATCAAATTTCGAAAAAAATTAAAGTGTGCTTATTGACTTGATTTTTCAGAAATGGTTTATTGCCAAAAGATTTTGGTTTTACACTAGGTAGCTTGGAAATTTAACACTCTTTCCAAAGATATCCTTAATTTGAATTTACTTGGTAAATAACAGGAGTTATTATCTTTCAATGCGTACATACAGCCATGACTTCAACGAGTTAATTTAATTTATTAAGATCAAAATATGAAGCCTTTGTGAATGGGGAATTTGCCTCACATTTTTTTTTTTTTTTTCGAATGAGGGTTTATTTTTATGGAATAAAACCATAGTGAGCTGCTCGAAAACGCATCCAAAAAATTTAGATAATTTAAGAAAGATGGAAATTTTAAATGTGGTGGCAATGTGTAAGAGGCAGCCATGTTTGAAACGTAACGGATATTCTACCAATCTGACTTCAAAGGAGGTTCTGTGGCGCTTACCACAGAAGCGGAAATACACGAACTTTTAGCTTACAAGTAGTGCGCACAAGAGTGCGCCGCGAACTGGCAGGAAGAACCCAGACACAAAAGTGACCAAAAGAAACAATATTACTCACTTTTTTACAATACGATTCTACCTACTAGTTTATCAAGCATTATTAGTCTTCATCTTCTCTTATTTAGTTTCAAGATTTGAATCACATTATTCGAGTAGCCATTTCACTGGATCGTTTTGTGTGGCGGTGCTAGAACTCTGTCTGTTGTCGGAGTTGTTTTCGCGTCGTTTTTTTTTCGTATGACGTCAACAATATTCCTCGATTTTCGCGGTGTTTTGTAACAGAGGCTTCACTTGTTTTAGGCATTTTCTCCTACGGTAATTTTTCCCCTTGGTTATTCCTAGTGTTAAACGTTATTCTAGGGCCCTATTATAGGATTTGACTTGAAATTCCAGAATCTAAAATTGAGGCAAATCCCCCATTGTTCAGCATTACATACACAGTCAATCACAAGTACAAATATGACATTCATCTGTACTGAGCTCACAGCCAGGCTTCCGCGTCCTTACCCCGGACACACTGAATCAGAGTATTTTAATTGATTCTTCAGTCTCATCGGGATCAGTATCTTACCAAACACGACCCATGGCAGTGAGCCAGGTGCCTTGTTCACACAGGACGGATCTGAGGCTGGTATTGGCAGCTGGGTAACCAGGAGCCTCAGAAATCAATAACACTTTCTTCCTGGATTTTATTTTTCGTACGGTCTTTACAAGGAAGAATGAAGTAATTATGAGCAACAGCGATTCCAAATTTGATTTGTAAAACGTCATAATAAGAAAGGAATTTTGCAATAATTGTGGGTTCCATGTTGTAAGTTGCTACCTTGAGCAAAGCTCTACATTTCCTACATTGACACGGAAATTTGTAGTTTGGTTCATTTTCCATCTTTTCCGATCAGAGAATATCCACATTTAAAAAAAGTTCATAACATTTTAAAATTCATTTCACTATCAAACGTGCTCATAATATCATATTATGATGGCCATGATTAGTCTTGATT
>CM019171.2:23118223-23277388 GCA_009739505.2 Apolygus lucorum
TTTTCTCAGGCAGAAATCGTGAATCTGTAAATAAAATGGTTTTCTTAATGTTGGCTGTCTACTTGTGGTTTCCAATATTTTTCTCCATCAAAAAGATAAGAAGAAAGAAAAAAGAACAGTCAGTCAAGCTGATCAATGTGAATTAGGTATTGTACTACAATTTCCACCAAGATAGTTCTTCGCTTAATAGATTTAAAACCCTGAAGCAAACTATAGGAGGTAGTTCGAGCTAACCACACGTTCGCCTGGTGAATGACGAGACTGTAGACACCACATCCTCCTCTCAGAGCCAATTCTATAAAAACCCAGCTCGAGAAACCTTATCTAGTCACATCCATTCTTCCCACAATATCTGACTCGGTCATTTCGCTCTCGCCTCTCTCAATCAAACCCACATCTTCACCTTGCGATTGCTATCGGTTTTACATGCCGGGTAATCTCTCCTAACCATCAAACCCCCATCTTCACCTTATAATTGGCTGTATGTTATGGGAATATTAACACAAGTAGCAATCTTGAAAAATAATATTTCAGAATAGAACTGAGATTCGAAGGTAAAACCAGAATGAATACTTTTTATTCAATTCTCCACTTCAATTGTACGTTGCTATGGAAACCATAATGTCATAATTTAGGGAATCACACAACGTCAAACGTTGAGATCACTAAATAATATTTATGTGCCGGGTAATCTCTACTAACCATCTCACCCACATCTTCACCTTTCAATGGGGCGTGCGCATGGGTCGGAACAACTGTTTATTGTTAATTAATCTAAACTAGACCTCAATCTGATTATTTTGACACCAACCGAGACCTTCTAGAGTGAGAAGACCTTTTTCTATGATTTTCAAAGTTTCAAATGATTATGACGTCACAGTGGGCTGAGGTGTCCCGTCCAGGCGGGAGGGGCGCGTGACGTCATAGACATTCGAAACTTTGAAAAATAATAGAGAAAGATCTGTTCATCCAAAAAGAGAAAGGCTGGTGTGAATATTCTCAGAATGAGGTCTACTTTCGATTAAAAATTTAAAAAAAAAATCAGGCGCACCCCCCATTGCTATTAGCTCTATGTGCCAGGAAGTCTCTCCTAACCACCTCACCCACATCTATTAACGACATTACATGTCGGATTTTATTACCCTCACATATAGGTGCAACCTGTAAACCAACCTGTTGTACCTACTTAAATCGTTACGGTTCTGCGGCCAGCCGATAAAATTCTCTATCAACCCTTCCTTTCATAATTATCACCTGAGTAGGTTGTAAAGTCAGTTTAGAAAGTACAAATTTTAGTACATATTATTTTAAAGTAAATAATTATGATATTTTTTATAAATATGTATAATATTTTTTATAACTATTTATACTATTTTTAAACATATTTACAATATTTTTATGAATAATTATAAATACTTGGAATATATTTTATAATATAAAATATATTTAATATTATAAAAAATATTATAAATATTTATAAAAAATATTATAATTATTTACTTTCAAAATAATATGTACTAAAATTTGTACTTTCTAAACTGACTTTACAACCTTTACAACTTATATTTACTTTACATTTATATTTACTTTACATTTACTTTACATTACTTTATATTTACTTATTTGACTTTACAAATTATATTATACACATACATATACACATACATATACAAATACTTATATATTATTAGGTATTTATACTAATTTTGACATTTTCATGTCTTTGCCCTGGCACATATCACAAAAACTGTCACGAAATGCGTAACGAAATTGTGTTACAGTGCCTTTATAATGATTTCCGCTTACAACGACCCCGTTGTTAGGTTTGTTCCTTTTCTACACTTTTTAACCCACAAAAATCGTTCACCACTCGTTGGAAAGCTCTCGATTTAACGAACATTTTCATGTTCTCCATAACATATTGACTATACGAATAGCGGAGCTATGGGCATAACTGTTCTCATATTTTGTTACAAACTAATGATCGTGAGTGTAGAAGATAATTAATCCGGAATCGTCTATTTTATTGAATTAGGTACCTACCTCTTAATATTAATAATTGTGTCAATTTGTAACATAATATATCTACACTCTTTCGTAGTATCTACCTCTTTACATGGTACATGTGATGTTCAATAATTTCGGTAAACAGCCAGTGAGATAAAAGCTAAGTAGAGCAGACAACAGCAACGTATTGTGAGGTTTGAAAAATACAACAAATAGCTATAGATAGTTATTATGTTAATGATTCGTTTCACATTCTGACAACAACGGAGGGTGGGTTATAAAATCCTATAGTGAGGTGAAAAGCAATAGGTAAAGACATGAAAATGTCCCAATGCTTTGCAGACTCGTATGCAAGCGTTTTCGAGAGTTTTCGAGCTAGGGCACTCTTGAAAATTTCAACCCTTATTTTTTTTCATTAATTTTCAACGCTGAATCACGTGGTGGTATGTATTTTTGGATATAACTAGAAATTTTCGAAACGGCGACCGAAAAATAGCTGGTTTTTACTAGAGAATCGCTCTTTTTCCATCGTTTTGAGTTACGACGCAATTTTAATTAGTTCAGGTGGCTAACTCTACCCCTAAATTACTACTTAACTAATTATAATTGAGTCGTAACTCAATAGGATGGAAAAAGAGCGATTTTCTACTTAAAACCACCTTATTTTCCTCTTTAATTTTCATAATGGCATCATCCAAGGTACACACTGAAATAATAAAATTTTATTTTCATTTGAAAATGAGTGTGTAGCTATTATTGACATTTTCATGAGCTCGATTTTCGACTCAGCTGATCTGGGAGCTCAATTTTCGACTCAGCTGATCTGGTAATATCAAACTGTAAAGTACCTACCTACCTAACAACTTCACTTCTGATGGTCATAATCATCATTGTGGCGACTTGGGACAAATTTCGTCGCATCAAATTTCGTGACGATTTTTTTTTTTATGTGCCATATGAAAGACATGAAAATGTCAAAAAAAATCGTCACGTAATTTGATGCAACGAAATTTGTTGCAACGAAATTTGATGCGACGAAATTTGTCCCAAGTCGCCACAATGATGATTATGACCATCAGAAGTGAAGTTGTTAGGTACTTTACAGGTAGGTACTTTACAGTTAGGTAGGTACTTTACTGTTTGATATTACCAGATCAGCTGAGTCGAAAATTGAGCTCCCAGATCAGCTGAGCCAAAAATCGAGCTCCCAGATCAGCTGAGTCGAAAATTGAGCTCCCAGATCAGCTGAGCCAAAAATCGAGCTCCCAGATCAGCTGAGTCGAAAATCGAGCTCCCAGATCAGCTGAGTCGAAAATTGAGCTCCCAGATCAGCTGAGTCGAAACTCGAGCTCCCAGATCAGCTGAGTCGAAAATCGAGCTCCCAGATCAGCTGAGTCGAAATCGAGCTCTCAGATGTCTCGGGAGGGGAGGGGGGGGGGCATGAAAATGTTTCAATGTGTTGCAGACTCGTATGCAAGCGTTTTTATTCGTTTTTTTTTTTGTTCGACGCGGAAAAACTATCTAGTTGTGCACTACGTCGCCGGAATTTCGAATTTTTCAAATCATCCATACCTCCCTGCCGAACCCTGTACCTAAGGGTAAAATTGGTTTTAAGAAACCTAATTATGATAAGGGGCCTTTTTTGATAATGAGCTGTGTTTCTTCCACTTCTTGAAGTTAATTCTCGATTTTGGCCCTATTTATAAATATTTATAATATTTTTTATGAATATTTATGTTTTCATGAATATTTATAACATTGTTTATGCCACGATTTGCAACGTGCCTTCGTTGTATTCAGAATGAAACCACAAGGTGACCAGTTAGGGGCTCCGGAGTACTGGATGTGTTTATCCGACGGAATCGTCCGTTCAAAGTTCTCTCTGCCGCTATAAACTACCAAATGCACGACCCAATGTAGATATTCTCCGTCAGGTCAGTTCATTCTTGGGGTCATCTAACATCGACCGGGTGGTTCTCCCCTTGTGCTCGAGCACCGACTGTCGGAATAGCTTCCTTGTGTTGGACATTCGTGGACTCAGCGCCGTGTGACTTGAATTCCCCCAAACCTCGCTGACGTAGTGACTTTCTTTTCTTATTCTCAACTGTTTCAACTTACAGTTTTCCGCGTCGATAGTAGGTAGTACACCAATTCTAAACGTTCAGTGCAAACAGAGCTCCACCTTTTGGTTTATTATTTTCAATAATGAACCTTTGGAATCGACCAAGAAAAAAAAATTTTAACACCCCCTCAAAATTTGATGGTTTACGTTTCAAGGTACATAGAATCCAAAAATCGAATAAAAATTTGGCCGTCCGTCCGCCGTACGCGGCACTTTTGCCACTTAGCATTGACCGATTTTGATGAAATTTGGTATGTAGGCTCCATTTGGGGTCTAGTTGTGCCCCGAAGCTTTTGGTTGATGTAGGTCACTTCTACGGGTTCCAAAATCAATTTTGAAATTTTGAAAACGCCCTAACTCAAAAAATTTTGATATATAGGTATTGTTTTCCTTCAATTTAAGATTCTATAGAATTTTTAGAATTTTTTGAGACCACGCGGAGCTCTGTAGGACAAACCGTTTGCTCCCTACGAAAATTTAAGGGTTTATATTGAAATATATATATAAATAAATCAAAACACGAGTGTGAATCGCAAAAGAGGCCTAATCTCGGTTCAAATTAGAGCTGACCAAAATGCGATCAATGGTTGGTGATTTTGATTTTTTTTTTTAAATTTATTTATTTTATTTTTTTTCTTTTTCCTTCATATTGGATTGTTAGTGATTTTGTAGACGAGTGATCTATATAGAAAAATAGGTAATAAACCATTGTGTAATAATTTACAGCGTTTTTGTATGTAATAAATTGGTCATAATTTATTGGTTTTGAGCACCGATATCCACAGCTTCACTGATCTGATCAGCCAGGCAGACGGTGACGTCACATCATTTTCCAGGAAGTGGAGCCATGTTTCCTGGGAATCTCTCTCTCGCCGGTTCTCTGCCTACCTCAAGCTACCCCTTCTAAAATCATCGCCGCTCAAATCAAAAGTCCGTAACCGTTTTCGACGCAAAAGTGAAGTTCTCAAGTGACTAAGTACCTACTTGACAATCTGCATCATGCAGCAGTACTACAGTTATTATACTCATAACTACACGCAGCACACAAGGAAATATCCGGAAATGCTAAGTATTTTGGAATCTTGACAGCAACCCTGGTTTAGGGTCGTAGTTTTGAATTTGAAAATTGATGAAGCTAAATAATTTCGACAACCCTTTTTTCTGTTTTTTATTGGCATTAAGATTTCATACATCCATAATGTTAGATTAATTTATTTTTATGTGACGTTGCACGTGGAAGAGGGGGCACACTATTACCAAACGCTTCAGGTTTCCATAGCTTTCTCCGTACCTCCGGCAATCAGCAGACTCCACGATTCGATCTTAGTCTGCTGATGATCCGACCAAATTCTTTGATTATATCTGGTCTACAGAACTATGGCCTAAGTAGGATGACCGCCTGCAATCTCTTATAAAATGGGTCCCTCGCTTGATAGGCAAAATTGCCTCTGCCATTTGCACCTATGGATACCGAGAATCGATTTCTGTTTCGTCGAGAAAACAAGACTTGGACAGCCTGCCTGTCCATTCTCTATCGAGTTTGATATCCTCATTTGCATGATCAGGGAGATTTTCGCCGCGCGCGTGCATTCCTTCTTTATGTAGCGTATTCTAGCAAACGAGTCTCCCCCTTTGCCACTTCTAACGTTTCAATCTTCCTGAGGTGCAAAAATCTTGGGAAATTAGAACAACATTGAGAAAATTGAACATGGATTTACAGCGATTCCGTGACTGGTGCCCGGCGACCCCCCACTGTAGTCGAATTTCGAGAGAAAGTGAACGATGTGAAAATCTATCGACGATCGACGATGTTTCAGTGATTGCTGGTAGTGTAGCCACTGTTACCTCAACCGATTGTTCCTACTGGTGATGCTACTGCTTCCTACAGCAGCAGCTGAGAATGATCTGTAACATCATAAGTTTTGTTTTGTTCAATTTTGATCGTTCCGTCTAGTTTTGTTGTATGTAGATACTTGATACATACAAAACGCTGCAAATTATCACACAATGGTTTATTATTTTTCTATACTGATCACTCGTGTGCAAAGCCACCAACCATCCAACATGAAGAAAAACATCGATTGCATTTCGGTCAGCTAAAATTTGAACGGAGATTAGGCCTCTTTTGCGATTCACACTCGTGTTTCTGATTTATCGTACGTCCAACCCTTAAGGGAACCCAGCAGGGAAAAAATGAAAAAAAAAATTGATTTTCGGTTTTTTACATTAAAAAATTCTTTATTTAAATGCGGACAAAATGGTGTATTATTTTTGAATTTTGCACAATTAGAACTGGTAGAAAAATTAGTTCAAAGTTGGGGAAGTAGGTGTTAGCCGGCGCGGATTTAATACGTTGAATACACGAAACTTGGGAGAAAAAACCAACTAACAATAACAAAAACGGCGAAAAAAGATAACAAACCTGATTGAAAATAACCTTATTTCTTATTCTTCTTCACTTTCTATCATTTTTTGCATGTTTGAAGTCATTTTTGTCATTGGGAGTTACGTTTCACTTTGTTTGAGATGCGTTTTGCGAAGTTTTCAGAAAAAGTGCTCTCCTGTAAAATCACGTTTTTGGACTTTCTTGCCCCTGTTTCTCTGCAATGGTTGAAGTTATCGTGTTCCCCAAATTTTTCCTCGAAACTGCTATTATTGAACTCCACTTTAGTCGGATGGTTTCTCAAAATTTCAACTATAAGGTTTAAAAAAGTTTTTTGAAGTTGAAAAAATGCAGATAAAAAAAACGGAATTTTTGAAAAATCATACCTAAGCTATAAATTGAAATATTCAAAATCCATCTGACTAAAGTGAAGACGACTATATGTACTACCACTGGAAAAAAAATTCATTTCAATAGACTGAACCGTGTTCAAGATCTAGGTGCACAAAAATGGGTCTGCCGACCCACTTTAGTACTAGCTGCTGGGTTCCCTTAAATTCTCGTAGGGAGCGAGAGGTTTGTCCTACAGAGCTCCGCGTGGTCTCAAAAAATTCTAAAAATTCTATACTATCTTAAATTGAAGGAAAAACAATACCTTTATATCGAAATTTTTTGAGTTAAGGCGTTTTCAAAATTTCAAAATTCATTTTTGAACCCTTAGAAGTGACCTACATCAACCAAAATCTTCCGGGGCACAACTAGACCCCAAATGGAGCCTACATACCAAATTTCATCAAAATCGGTCAATGCTAAGTGGGGAAAGTGTCGCGTACGGCGTACGGCCAAATTTTTATTCGATATGATTGAGGGGGCGTTAAAAAAAATTTTTCTTGGTCGATTCCAAAGAGTCATTATTGAAAATAATAAACCAAAAAGAGGCAATTTGAAACCAATTGTGTTGAAACCTTTAGAGTAAAAAGCCTTTATTTTGAAATGAAAAACGTTTGTTTTGTTTCGAAAAACCTTGAATTTGACTCTGGAAAGCTATATAAACCTTGGAAAAATCAAATTCGTTTTTAATAAAAATATCCATCACCTTTGGAAGTTTACGGAGTTTGATTCAAACACTCTCGGTCTCTCAAACACGACAGCCTCTCTCGAACTCAACATTACCATGAATCGAATAGAATCATGACGTAGGCTTTCGTTATTGCTGACCTCGCACACAATGGAGCTGAAACGAGGGAGCAAAAGGCTGTGCATGTCTTCTCTGTCTACCACCACGGGAGTTAATTATTACTTGTGCGTGGCGGCATAATTCAATAGGCTCGCGCTCTTGATAATTAGTTTCTCGTTAGGATATGTTAATTGGATTCCGGACGTCTCCCTGCATTTCTGGAGGATCATCGTCAAACTGGGAGAAGGGATTCTGCATAGTGCGTTGGGGAGCAGCGATAATAGGGATTGGTGGGATAGAGGTGGCAGAGGTGGGGTCTGGGGCAGTGGAGGTGTGGCTATCAGGAGTAGTTCACAGGTGATGGGACTGGAGGTTCGGGGCTAACAAGCGGAGGTTTAATACGCGTCCTCGAATGGAGCTAACGTGTCCAGGTTCCCCGTACATAATCAGAGATGGATTCCAGGTTATAGTTTCAGTCTGAGGGGACTCTCGGGTATTAGGTACCACGCTGAACTATACCTATGTATTGTTCGTGATTATATCGGCCTTCTAGGCTTCAATAAGCATTATTTAGGGTATACCAACAATAATTCGAATCATGACTAAAGCGCAGACTGCCAGTTACTGGCAGTGACTGTCTATCTTGAAACTTGGGAAGAAGCCAAAAGAAACGCAGAGGAAGATCTTCATAAATTAAATGTAAAATGCTCCAGTAAAAATCTTAAACTAACCTATGAAAAAACTAAATTTGTTGCCTTCTCTCTTAAAACAAAAGACATACCCAATATCTCAGAAATAAAATGTCATATAAGCGAAAAATGTAATTCAAATCTGTGTGCATGTCCAGTAATCAAACAAGTAAGCAACATAAAATATCTGGGTGTCCTTATGGACCAAACCATTTCCTGGGAACCACAAACAGAAGCTGTAAACAAAAAGCTTAGAAAGATAGTACCCGTATTTATAGAAATTAAAAATGTTCTGGACAAAAAAAATAAAATTATGATATATAATGCATTAGCACAGTCCCAGATAAACTATGGAATTGTGGCCTGGGGCAATGCATACATGAATAAAATTGAAAAAACGTCTGCCAAGTTGGGTGGGCAGTATAGCTTCCTCACTCATTGTAACATGGACGTATAGAATCAGTTGGCGAAAAAATTATGATTCAAAGAGTTATTGAATACCAAAATATTAGCGGTCCACCGTCTAGGACCTAACCCGCACAATCCCTGAAAATTTCATCAAAATCGGACCACAGGTTAGTATAGTTTTGCCCGGGACAAGGATTGACCACAGACAGACCGACAGACAGACAGACACGGAACCAAAATTGTTCGGGAAGCTCTAAAACGCAAAAAGAAAGTGGACATTTTGATTTTGGAGGACATTTTTTTCACTTCTTTCACGAATACAAAGCTTCCCTACCTTCGGTAGTGAGGAAGCAAAATAATAACTTCTCAAAAACTTCTAATAAAAATATTGTTTAGATATCCATATAGATTTCCTACTGACCAACTCTTCCATAATACGAAAATATTAACGTTTAAAGAACTTCTGGATAAAACAACACTTACAATTATAATATAATTGTATCTATACAATTATTATATACAATTTGTATATTATACAAATACTTACTGCAAGGAAAATTCAGCAGAATGATAAATAATACTAGGTCAAAAAATTCAATACAAATTAAACTACCAAGAAGACAAACCGCGATAGGATTAAAATGCTATGACTATTCTGGTATTAAAACGTTCAACAACCTTATTCTTGATAATAAGGTGGCCCTGCTTAATTTAGAACAATTTAAAAGTAGGATTAAGAAAATGTTTGAGAAATAAAAAGGAATATTAAAGTAAAAAATAGCTATAATAATGTAATACAACAAAAAAGTAAGTTATATACCGAAGTATCACTAAGTTAAATACCGAATATCACTAGAATAAATACCGAATGTTAAAAAATAGAGGAGATTCTTAAAGATCGAAATGTAAAAATAGAGGCGATTCATTTTCTTTGTATTGTAGTTATGGTAGTCTGATAATATCGGGAGATTTCTCGTCCGAATATGTAAATGTAGCTCTGGACGCTCCTCCCTCTACACAAGACTTCTGTCTTTCAGAGGGTGTAGCATTTAGACAAGTATTCAACGGTTTTCAGATATAACATGCAGTATTGTATAACATGAAGATTGTATGTTTATGTAAAAAAATAAATAAATGCATTCTTATAAAAAAAATATAAAAAAATCTTCATGAGACTCAAAGGAGAAAAACCATTAGATGAATAAACCGGTTGATGTACCATTCAAAATAATTATATTTAAAATAATAATTCAATAAGACTTATCAGTGGTGTTTGAAGGGAATTCTGAACTGAAAAATCGAATTCCAAGTAGTGGCATTGAAATTTTCCTTGAGATCCCGACAGTTTTCAACTTGATATGTACCAAATGTACGAAACGACATTCAATGGTATATTAATGACACAACAAAAGTCAGATGTGCAACTTCAGGCCAGCATTCATATTGACGATTCTTAGTGACATTTTTAAGGAGTGGCGGTGATTGTCTAATAAGCAGTGGCCATAATGTAACGCTATTCATCTGGCCATTCTTACCGTTTTCTACCAATCTATGCTCCAAGAAGGATTGAAGAATGTTTAGGCATGAATCCGCCTCCTTAAAAGCTCCTTTACAACGCAAAACATCCCAAATGACTTCAGTTGAACCGGACTGATTTGTACAGGATGCCACAACTTCGTCCACTTACTACAATAGAAAGCATTACCGTCCACCCAATTTGGCATAAGGCGTTTAACTGCCTATTTTCTTCGGATTTCCAACTCATACGATTTTGGTTTATTATGTTCAATAAGAACCATTGAAATGGAGCAAGAAAAAAAATTTTAACCCCCCAAAAATTTGATGTTTAACCTACGTTTAATAGAATCCGAAAATCGAATAAAACATTTTCCGCCCTCACGCCGTACGCGGCGCTTTTCCTAGCAACACTGGACCGATTTGGTTGAAATTAGGAACACACATCAAAAAAAAGTTTTGCTTCACCCTGATTCATTCAGAAATATGCACAGGAAAAATTTGGGGTTTGGATTTTCAAAAAGTGTATGTAATCACCAAATAGAAACAACAGAAAAAACTTTATTTGGATAATTTTCTTTATTTAAAAATTTTTTTTCCTCGAAAAAGGCAAAAAACTGAAAAACTCACTTTTCTAAAAATTGTAAAACACTCGGAATATCGTCCAACAGGTTTGTTATTGCTGAGAGAGCCTTTTGACCTTTGTAATGAGTGTCAGGCCATAAGGAAAAGTTGAAGAAATTCAGATACACCGGAACATGATCAATCGTGAATCCTGAAAAACGAGAGCTGTTGACTTGGGATCATCGTCGTTAGTTTAAACAAGGAGTTAAATTTTTTTCAATAAAGAAAATTATCCAAATAAGGGGTTTTCCGTTGTTTTTATTTGGTGATTTGATACACTTTTCAAAAATCCAAACCCCAAATTTTTCCTCTTCGTATTTCTCAAGGAATCAGTGTGATGCAAAACTTTTTTTGATGTGTGTATGTGTGCTCCATTTGGGGTCTAGTTGTGCTGCGAAGCTTTTAGTTGATGTCAGTCACTTCTAAGGGATGAAAATTAAGGAGTGAAATTTTCAAGAGTGCCCTAGCTGGAAAACTTTCGAAATAAAGGTATTGTTTTTCATCCAATTGAAATATTATTGAATTTTTATAAATTGTAGAGACTACGTGGAGCTCTGTAGGACAAACCTTTCGCTCCCTATACCCTTCGATAAAACAGAATTGAGAGTGTGATTTGTGTGAATCATCAAAGAGACCTAATCTGCGTTGAAATTTTAGCTGACCAAAATGCGATCGCTGTTCGTTTCTTCGAGTTGTATCTTCTGTTTTGCTTCCTTGGCAACCAGAAATAAAATTCCCGTACGAAGGAACCACAACTTGTTATTTTTCGAATCGAGTGTGAAACGTTTATTTCTTCCAAATAAACTTGATTTTGAAGGTGTGAAGTGTGTAGTAGATTGGTAGTAGGTACCTATGGTTCTTCAGGGTAATGGCTGCAACTTTGTCATGGCGCGGGAAAAGTACCATGGGGTCGTGCGATTTGGGCATCTCTGCAGGCGTACTCCGTGGTATCACCACCCGCGTCCTGCTCGGCTCCTATTTGAACTGGTGGTCATTTTATAAAGGCACTTCCCTTCCTCCCTCTCTCACACCCCCACCTTCCTCATCTTCCCTCATCCCTAAGGCTGGCGTCGGGTGAGTCCTGTTTATTTATTAATTTTTTTTTTTAATTTTCATTATGGTGTGCCCCCTACGACAAACAAATAATAATAATTTGCAGTTTTAAAACTTGTTCGACTTTTGGTCACTAAAACCGATTAATTGTTTGCATAAAGTGACTTCAGTTGGATGAATACCTAATAAATAGCCCGTTTGTAAAAACCATTAAAAAACCAAGCTCAGCTCCCCTTACTATTGGAACGACCTGCACTGTCGGATCGCGTGAGTGAGATACCATTAGACCACGATACGTAGAATTACCTCAATAATAAATCAACCCCCGACCAAGTTTTAATGGATAGTTGTAAAATTTATGCCGAGGATTTGCTGTTTAGGGGATGAATTATTAATTGGGAGATTAGCTGGTCAAGTGTAGAACTCTTAACCTTTCTGAAGGCAAAAACTGGTATAATTACTGGGTAACCTGTCTTTCCCTCCTTAGCAAGGGATTTTTTTTAAACAAAAATAATCTGAGATAATCTCCTGAGGTGTGCCGCTGGGAAACGTCTCTCTTAACGCTGAAGACGGGATAATTAACTCGGGCGAGATAAAGTTAAACCGTTATTTCGCGGGAAACCCGAGATATGGCTTTGGCGTGAATAGAAGCAGTTCGCGTTATTCTTGCGCGGTTCGCGTTGCTCCAGCGTTCAAGGGGAGGAGGGAACACTTGGGTTCTCCCGCGCATTTATATCACGGTCGCGTGCCGCTTCGTATCCATCCTACAGGCGGTATTCATCGCGGTGTTCACACCCTTCGATCGACAGCCGTGAGGTGAATAGTTACTACAGGTTATTATGTCTCCTCGGTTTCATCACCGTCCTGAGCGATGCCAATCACGAACTCAAGTTCGTTGGTCTGTCAACTTTTAGACGTGCCTACGAACTTCGATAGCAGATGTAGACCAACAGAAATAACGACAAAGACAGATTCATTGACAGGTCAGTGCTGAATGAAGCGATGAATAATGAGAAGGATCAAGGAACCTATACAGTGATTAGGTGGCTTGTTACGGCACTGGGTGGCTTGTTGCTTCTTTTGTGGGGTGTGAAGGGGCAGCCGAGCGCTGGTTAGTAAGAGATTAGACTAACACGGAACGAGGAAGGAACGGCAACCGACTGAGACCCCTTAAGAATCACAATTTTACTCAATATTCGGATCCAACAACATTTTTATAGATAATTTACAAGTTTCTTCAATCCATGAGTGCTCAAATATGCAATGAATAAACCTAAAACTATATAAAATTCTCCCTTAATGTGGAAAGCAATAGATCATGGATACATCTAGGTATTATTTTCCTCCATCATGGGAGAAATTAGATGAAGGTTAATACTTGAAACGAACGTTGGAACTCAAACAACGAGTCGCCCAAAGGTATCGCCAATTTGAAAATCACTGCGGTGGCCAAATTTACAGCCCAACAAGAAGAGAGTGTTGACCTGTTTTGCGACGACCCTACATTTTATACGGGACAAACCAATTGGTTTGTTCCCGATTTGTTGGAGCTACGCCTTTAGAGATATCCGATTCATAGAGATATGAATCGATATCCTCTTCAGGCCGGCTGATTAATCTAATCACTGGTTTGAAGGGGTAGGGTCGTCACACCCTCCTCTGACTAATTATGGGCAATAAGGTGAATTTAAATCTGAAATTCATCCTATATTGTTACATGGTAGCAGAGCGTGGTTTGGTGGAAATGCACTGAATTTATTTCATCATTTCCCCTCCACTTTTTCTTGGGTATTCCAGAAGGAATTACCCAAAGAGAATTCCAGAAGGAATCTCTATATTATTAAATTATAGTAAATTCATTCCCTTATTATACTTCGCCAATCCGGCAATCAAATTCATTCATTTCGCCAATCCGGCAATTAAACTCATTCCCTTGTTAGGCTTTGCCAATCTGGCATTTTATTAATTTCAATTACATTTTTCTTTTATATAGGTAAGCCTTTTCTAAGTTTGCCTTTTCAATCATTACACTTGAATGTTTCGCCGTTCGTATTCTTTATTTAGTTTGCTTTCTCCTCAGTTCCATTGATTTATTCTTTTATGTATAAATGGCCCATTCGTGGCATTCTTCTACTTCTTCTTCTTTTTGAATAGTACCATTACGATGGAGGAATTCCCTTGAAGCTTCCAGACGTCCTTTCCTGGGCTTCATGCTATTTTCAGTCCCTTTGACTTTTTTCAAACATACTTCTGTTTGAAACCCAGAAGTGTGTTTTAGGGAGAGGAGTGTGACGACCCTACATTTTATACGGGACAAACCAATTGGTTTGTTCCCGATTTGTTGGAGCTACGCCTTTAGAGATATCCGATTCATAGAGATATGAATCGATATCCTCTTCAGGCCGGCTGATTAATCTAATCACTGGTTTGAAGGGGTAGGGTCGTCACACCCTCCTCTGACTAATTATGAGCAATAAGGTGAATTTAAATCTGAAATTCATCCTATATTGTTACAGATTGCAATAATCTGTGCATTCAAATCCGGGCTTCAGTCCTATCGGCTTCAAGTTTCGGAGAGGCCTCAACAAATTTCAAGTACTGTTATTCAGTTGATTCAGTGTATTGTGTAATTGCAAACGATCTATAACGTCTTGAGAATCCTGCTTACACAGTAAATCAATTACATACACATTTTAGAAACGAAAAGTTCTCCCAAAAGAGGGATAATAGATACTGAAGGAGAATCAAATCAAGTTAAAAGATTTATCAAATCAGAATCCTTCAAGTGCGAAACGGGTGGAAAAAAGTGAAAAGTAGTATCCATTGCGAGGAGTCGGGTCTCTGACTTCATTATTTTTTCACCATCCGGAAACGGAAAAAGGTATTTCAATTTAAGAGTTTTTCTAGCGGAAAAGGGTTTAGGCCAACTCGGGGAACGCACGTTTCGCTGAGATTGAAAAGAGATTCGGACGATTTTTTCTTATCGCTCATCCCCGCTCTTCACTTCCCTCTTTCCTTGTTTCATTCAATCTTCTTGAAAACGAAGGGGTTCTCATAATAGGATTTTCATCTGAAGAATCTTCTCTGTGTTGACCCTCGTCTTATCTGTGTTTACATCCGGGGGACAAGAATTGCCTCATCGTCAAGAATTGAATGAAAACGTGTGGCTTCTATCAACAGATCCACAAGGGGGCCTAACTCACACTAAATTTTACTGGTATTCCTCAAATTATGATTACTGTACAGCTGAACAAAGCCAGGTATTGAGGTTTTTTCGAAATAAATAATATTATTCGTATACAATAGCGATATACAGGGTGTAAGCCTAACTGGTCTGCCATACGGTACCAGTCGATTCTACAAGTAATTTGCAACAAAAAATGTCTCTTACCAATTTTTTTTTAAACCCTTCGTTTTCGAGTTATTTTAACTTTAAACTTTTTTTTCGTGATTTTGACCTCATGTCAATAAATTGGTCATAACTCCGTTAATTAGCTGTGCAAATTACAATTTGAGCATACCGTTTGAAAGAGCATTAAATTTCCTATCGGATAGATGCCTTAACTTTTTTTTGAGTCAAGGTTTGAGACATGAAAACGTCCTCTAAAAAGAGAATTTTACGTAATTTTGGAAACCTCGCATTCTTTCAATCTCAAATTGAACTACGAGAACCCATACTTTTTCAAGATGCAAGAACAGTGAAAACTGCGCCAGAATTTCAGCTTTCCAAGGGTATAATCAAAACATATTCTACAACCGTATTTAGGGGAGAAATTTGTGTTTGAACGCGGAAAAACGTGCATTTTTTCAACGAAATCAGCGATCTGGCCTCCTGTTTCCGGAGGCCCCGCGGTCTACTGCGGCGCCCGCCCACCCACTGCTATCGTCCAACCCCTCAGATCGACTAGGCGGAGCGCCGATTTCGTTGAAAAAATGCACGTTTTTCCGCGTTCAAACCCGAATTTCTCCCCTAAATACGGTTGTAGAATATGTTTTGATTATACCATTGGAAAGCTGAGATTCTGGCGCAGCTTTCACTGTTCTTGCATCTTGAAAAAGTATGGGTTCTCGTAGTTCAATTTGAGATTGAAAGAATGCGAGGTTTCCAAAATTACGTAAAATTCTCTTTTTAGAAGACGTTTTCATGTCTCAAACCTTGACTCAAAAAAAAGTTAAGACATTCATCCGATAGGAAATTTAATGCTCTTTCCAACGGTATCCTCAAATTGTAATTTACACAGCTAATTAACGGAGTTATGACCAATTTAATGACATAAGGTCAAAATCATGAAAAAAAAGTTTAAAGTTAAAATAACTCGAAAACGAAGGGTTTAAAAAAATCGCTAAGGGACATTTTTTGTTGCAAATTAGTTGTAAAATCGACTGGTACCGTATGGCAGACCAGTTAGGCTTACACCCTGAATATGTTATAAACAGTAGTCCGTGTCTATGCCAAGTTCAATCACAATAGTAGGAATCGCGTTTAACAAACGTATGAAAAGTAAGGAGTAAGGTTGTTTAACGTACTGAGATAGTAGTACGAATGAAAAGGGGTGGTGGAATTCCAGGGCTCTATGGTAGGGATGAATAGAGGAGAGAGTGTGATTGGGAAATTGGGGGGAAGTGATTGAGGAAAGGTTGAATATGAGAAGGAATAGCGGGACTAGGGCAGACTGTTGTCTGCTTGTCATGACCATGAAGAGTAGTGTGATGATGGTAGTACCTAATAATTATATTCAACCCCATACATAGTATTGTCATCTGTTGCTTGGGTTTCATAAATATGATTCATTCCCTTGCTGGTTTCTGACTAGACGTTCAATACTTTGACAGCGAAAGAAATTGATAATAGGAGATGGTATGATAATGTAAAAACGCGCGAAGGACTGACACTCGGCAGGGTTCGGCATTGTCCGTCGATAGCCGAAGTCGTGTGAAATTTCTCCCCTAGAACGTCTAGTCTGGTTTCTGTACTTGTTAGTTTATATCTTATTTTCTACATCTAGAAACAAAAGTACCGTGAACAATATTACAATTCTGGACTTTACAAGTAGGTACCTAAGTGGTTTAAATGAAGGTTATTAACCGAAGACTGAGACGAAGTAACAATTACTTCAAGATTCCATTTTGAAAATTATGGAACTCAATTCATACTAAGAACAAGAATTTTAATATTTATTTGATGTTACGACTCAATCTATTTCTGACTATGTTCAGAATTTAGAAAATATGATATTGAGTGAGTTTGTTTATAATAATTTTAAGCACCATAATGAATTAAATAATTTCAATGCATTATGAAAAATATAGGTTTCTGAATTTGAACTCGCAAAAAGAGAGTAAGTAGAGGAAGGATGTAGCTGAGCTGAGTCAACATTGACGTATTTCTAAGTGCGACACTACGGCCAAAAGAAATGTAAAACAAGCTATTATGTCTAGAGTTGAACGATAGAACCCTAATACCAACAATTTGCAAGATAATCGGAGCAGTTAATGGCGTCGGAAAAGTTTAAAATGAAAAATATTATTCCAATCAATTATGAGTAAAGTAAGTAAACAACCATTTCAGGTTGGATTTTCGTCCGACTGCCATTCCTGGGGTCGCGGACGTCATCAGCTGTCTTTCGAAGAGAAGATCAGAATTTGCTCATGGCTTCCCGTTGGCCTCACCGCCCGAGGGAGAACTGTGACCGGCTTACCCGAAATTGTGCTCCCGAGGCGAGCCCCGAACTCACGGCCACGCAAACGGTTCAAGTCTCGTCTCCAGAGACACATGCCGCAGCTCGCTCGGCCACAGCTGAACCCCAATCACGAGTACGTCTCAATAGTAGAAGGAACACATTGAACGGCTTGTTAAACAACGCATACCTAACTTACTCTCAAATTGTAAATGCCATTGAGGGGACAGTCGAGGAATGCCTTTCTGAACGTATTTGGAGTGGGAAAGGTGACCAGATTTCTGACCCTAGCGCTTCATGGTATAAATTTTTCTGAGTGACCTACAATTTCGCATTACCATTCACAACATTATAGAGGCCTTCGACTTCGCCTGCAGTACATCGCTTCGAAAGGAGAGCTCGCCATCAAGATCTCGCAGCTCGTCAACTCTTCCCAGAACGAATCCTTGTTTATTGTAGTAAACGCATGTTATTCCGTTTTCGTGTGAATGATATGCTTAGCTAAATCGCGTTGCTTGTATTAATTTGCTATGCTTGGTATTTTTGGGGCAGATTAAAGTGTCTTAAATTTTGTTATTTCAGCCAGTAAACCTGGATGGGGCAACCGTGGTTAAATGCTGTACGTTGGAAGCACATACATTTCAACCGTCTAGTATATTTGATCCCTCATTCAATTTGACATCACAAGGCAAAACAAACAAGGGTTAAGCATTCAGATGTACAGTTTGTAAGACTGTACTAACTGTTCCTGGATTTTTCTCAACTAGCAGATATCCACGCTTGATGAATCATTGATTCAATTTGTTCTTCAAATCCACATCCAAATGTTTAAATTATTTATCTACATGTACAAGTAGAATTACCTCTGACGACAAGGCGGACGGGAGTCGACGTCAGCGCATCCTGAGTGGTGAAGTCGGAGGCTGTGACTTGGCATTCCCATTCGCCATCGTCGAATTCGAGTGTCGCAGCGCGAACCCACAGCGAACAGTCGCCCGCTTCTTGGCTCCCTGACCACTCGTACTTCTTCACGTAGATCCCCACGGGCTGCAACAAAAGAAAGATTTCGTTAAAACATTTGAGAGCAATCAGCCGACTTTATTGTAAAGTAAACAACCATTTCAGGTTGGATGTTCGTCCGACTGCCATTCCTGGCTTTGAAGACGTCATCAGCTGTCTTCCTAAGGGAGATAAGAATTTGTTCTGATGATTTCGCTCATGGTTTCCGATTGCCTCACCGCCCTGGGTTGGGACGAGGGGGGCAATGAGAGCCCCGGTCGCCAAAAAACGCATGCTGCCGGTGATGAGCCTTGAACACACGACCCCCGCAGAAGTCGGTTCAAAGTTCACCGCCAAACACCACACCGGCCCATGAGCCGACTTTATAAAATTCATTGTTAAGTAAATAATGACACATTGTGTGTGACCATTCGTAACACAAGTGGTACTTTTGAACATAGAGAAGGGGGTGGGGGAAAAGCAAGTTTTAGGACTCTGGATAGGTTTTGCTGTGTGCTGTAACACAAACATTCGAATTTCGACGACTTCTCTTCAGAGGAGACGAAACTTCGACAAAATCTGCCCATCCATACTCAAAATGCGGAAGTGATATTGTGTGAAAGAGTGAAGTAAAGTGAAGAGGAGACCTACTGAGGAAGAAATCATTGAACGGTTAAATCATCAAACGGTAGTGTTCTGTGAAGAACACATCGGACATGGAATAGAGCAACTAATTCTCAACTAGAGATGTGTCGGTACAGCTGTACCGGGACTGTGGAACCGAGTATCAGGTTGGAACGGTTCCACGCAGTGACAAAAACTCGACCCTTACCAGTCCAGTTCCATAGACTGATAAGATATCTTGAAATGTCTCTGGACCGGGAAGAGATCATTCTGATTGGTGAGGATGGAACTGGACCGGTAAGGATGGAACCGGACCAATAAGATATCATGGAGAATGGTTCAATGGCTCTGGACTGGTAAGCATGGATCTTGTTCTCAGTTCTGTTCCATGTTGTACCTAGAAGCTCCCTTACTACTTCCATGGACTGAGAATGGTTCATGGAATCATGGAATGGCTCTTGAGCAGTAAGTTATCTTCTGGACTGGTTAGCATGGAAGTTGTCTCCAGTATTATTAATTTATTATTGTCATGTTAAGTTCTTAAACTGCAACGTCATTATTCTTTCCTTGAATTGTATGGTAACTATTATTTATAAGAAATTGCCTCTTTTGTAACACTTGTTCAAATTCCTTCCTTTTAGTGAATTGTCAAGGAAAATGATGCTATTGTATTGAAAGTTGAGATCGTACGCATGGAAGAAGGACGATAGGGATTTGACTGCCTGCTTCATCCATGCCATGTGAGTGGGATTTGATCGCCTGTACCGGTAATGGAACTGTACCGGTAATTTGGAATGGTTACATCTTTGTCACCGTAACCGTTGGAACTGTTCCAGGGAAATACCTGGACCAACACACCCCTATTCTCAACCACTGCTTCCAAGAAAAGGAACTGCATCAAGTTTAGATTACATCAGGAAGAACCTGCGCACATTTTTCTCCTGGAGGGAATGAAACAAGATAAGTCGCGTGCTCCTGTGTTTAATCACGTAAACTACAGTTTCATTTGCGCTTCCAGAGGTAGCACTACTGTCGTAAGGGGCACAGCTCCTTCTATAAAGTTAGATTGGTCAGAAAATCCGTTACGTTGCAACCCCTTGCCGCCATGAACAGATTGCCGCTTCTTTTAAAATGTCCATCTTCCTTAAATTCTCTAAAGTTTTTAGATGCTTTTTCGAGCAACACACTATGGTGTTCTTCCATATCAGTGAACCCTCTTTCGAAAAAATAAAAATGAAATAATATGAGGCAAACTCCCCATTTGTTTAATAAAGAAATTTGTAAATTGTGAAAGCTAACTAAGGAGTTCTTCTGAATATTTTGTTGCACTAGGAATGAATGTTGTTCTTTCGGAAACTTCGCGAAGCTGAATAGTGATGTCAAATGCCAAATTGAGTAGTTATGGGTGCACCAAACATACTGTGATAGATGAATACAGGTTGTGTGATGCCAACACTGCATTTTTTGGGTATAAATATTTATGGAGATACACATCCTATCATGTTCCAGGAGGTAAATTCAATGTTTTAAAGCTTCATTTCCTATTACGTTATACTTGGCGCAATGAAGAATTTTAAAGAGGTTTCCTTGAAAAATACCTCAGGGTAGGTAATAAATGTAGATTCATTTCGCGGTAGGCCATCAAGGAGATCACAGGTCATGAAGTTGGCCACATAGTCGTTGAGTCAGGAAAAAGACATGCGACCCGCAACGCGCCAATTAACTCACATGAGAAATTCACAAGCACGTTCCTTGCACCTTCACGTTGCTGTAGAGCGTAATTTGCTCTTCGTTAAAAGGGTAAAAGGCCTTCCACACACTCCTGGACACACACACACCTTTTCATGATTCTTTCAAAAGCCACCACCCCAACCAGGAAGTGTAATAACTCTTGTGGAACGTCGCATCTCTGCCGCAGAGCCCATGAAAGCATGATTCGTCTCTTTTGTAAATGTTGCAGCCGCGAGCTTATTGTCGTCATCTCGCGTTTCTTTTTTCGTCTGAAATCAACTAATTGCAGCTCATATGTTTTCGCAGAAGTTGAGGGGATGTGTGTTCTTACGAAGCGGGCGACTGCTCAATCTACTGGTCCTATCATGTGCCAAAGGAACGGTAGGAGATCGATCCCCAAGAAGGAAGTTAATTTTTCATGACCCAGCACCAAGACAGGAGTAGCTGTTTTTACTATTGAAACCGATTACAACACACCCAAGTGTTACTGACTCAACACCTTCAACGCAGGCCCAGAAACCAGTTCCAACCCCAATCACGGGATTATCTAAAGTGGGAAATCTGACATTAGCGCTTTACCGATATTATTTTGAAAATATGGATAAGTATTCAAAACTAAGCTGGATCACTGAGTTTTGTTAATTATGGTGTATGTTTCACTTCTGCTTCACAAGCTGGGTCAAGTAGTTTGATACGCTTCAATCTTCTGATGATGGGTCCCATCATGATGACCCATCTAGAGATGAGTCGCTCAATAAAGAACCGGCTCTTTGAGCCGACTCTTTCAGAAGAGCAAGTGAACCACGGGTCGGTAAAAATGAACCGCGGCTCTTCGGATCTTTTGAGCTCAGTGCTGGTAGTGTTCGGTGAAGATCGGTTTTTCAAGAGAGCGAGTGAACTGCGGATCAGTAAAAATGATAAATGAATCGCGGTTGTTCGATTTTTGGACCTTTTGAGATCCAGTCAAAATAAATGAACATGAAATGAAAATGAAAAATGAAATGAAAATGAAATACGATATAAATCGATCAAATAATACAATTTTGCGGGATTGTGTCGTACCACCACTTATGCATTATTGTATTTTTGGTCGTAAACTTTACCGTATTTTTCCAGTGTTTTCTGTGACCCACTTTCTGATTCTTTCCGTTGTTTTTTCTCCCTGTTTGATTTTTACATCATGATTTTTTGTGAGGAGCTTTCTGATACAAGTTCAAAAGGCAAGCAAAAGCACAGCCTTATCTTACCAATATAATCAATATTGAAGCTTACGTACTTATTGGTTTGTTTATTCTCTTTCACCTTGGTTACCTTTGTTGAATAACATGATATAACATCAAAATGTTATAATATGAAAATGTTATACCTACTAAGAAATTTGTTTTGTTGTTTTTTGTAATTGTTTTTTCAATTGTTTTTTAGTTGTTTTTTAGTTGTTTTTTAATTTAGTTCATTAGATGCATAAAAAAATTCAGATTTCATATAAATAAATATTTGACCAAAAAACTGTATTTTTAAGTCTTACTTATTCATTGCTTTAATCGTGTTCCTTAATTTTTTAAAGGATTTATTGAGCATCTTCATTGAACAACAGCGCTTTTTGGGTTATTATTTTCAACAATGAACCATTGGAATCGAGCAACAGAAAAATTATTCCCTCCCGCCCTCAAAATTTGATGGTTTAGGATTCAAGGTAGTGTAGAATCCAATAATCGAATAAAACTTTCCGGGCAGAACTGAAATAAACCGTTGTGTAACAATTTGCAGCGTTTTTCATCTTATTTTCATCTCTACAATAAATACGAGCTCAAAAGAGCCAAAAAGAGTCACTGATCCGTCGAAAAGATTCGGCTCTTTTGAATGAGCGGAGCGCTCAGAGCCGTTCTTCTTGGTGAACCGTTTTGCCCATCTCTATGGAGTTGAACAGCTTCCTCTTTAATGTGACACCTTAGCCGATGTAGGCGTCTCAAAGCTGGTCGATCGAAAGCTCAAGATGGAGTATGGAGACGTTCGTTTCAAAAGTGTGATGAGTCATGGTGCATTGACAACCGTTCTTAGCACATTGTTCTGGAATCTTTGGATGATGTTTCGATTTGATTGAGCCGTTGAGCTTAACTTGACAAGGAAAATGAAGGTCGGCCAATCGCTCCAATATTTTTCAAGTGGTTCCAAATATGCTAACAAACAACGGGAAAATGCTTTTCAAAAAAACATTATGGCCGTAGGCCATCGCAATTGTCAGTTATACAGTTGTAGTTTTAACCCATTTCAAGCCAAGGGTAGAAATAAATGAATAATGAGGAGAGGAGGATGAACTGTTTACAGAAGCCAGCCGAAATAAAGCATCATTTGCTCCACAATCGAGGGCAAAAATAAGTACTCGATATCCAGAAATGGCAGTCGGACGAAAATGCAACCTGAAATGGTTGTTTACTTTACTTTTACTTACCTACTCAATATTTTATGAAATTAACTTTTTAATGAGATTTGAGAGGCCTCAGTTTTCCAAATCGATATGATTTATCCACTTCATTCTTTTGGTAGAATGTAAAAGTCTATTTTTAGACCGGAATATGTTTCAACTCATGGCCCAGAAAGCTCACTTGTCCAGAATCCAATTTGAACCACCATACTCATGCCTTCGCCCAAGAGGCCTCCTTTTCAAAAAATTTCCAAAATTGCATTGAGCTGCCGAAGATCAAAGAAAACTTTTTCTAAAAAGTTTAGAAACAGCATGATCGAGAAAAAATTCTCCTGCGAAGATTTACCACTATTTTCAATCTTTAAAAAAATCATGAATATGAATGCAAAAACGCATCAGTGGCCGGAAATGGGTTAAAGCTACAATGCCAAGATATCGATAGGTCGGGCCATTATATGGATGTTTATAGACGGGATTATATGGATACAGTGCCGAAATAATGACGCCCAAGTTTCAATTAACCATTAAGATAAATTTTAAAAATTAGCTTTAAAAAAAAAATTTCCTCCCAAATTAACAAGAATGTAAAGTTTTTCGCGAGATTTGTCTCCGAATATCCGAATTTAAACCATCATAACAAGCCAATTCGAGAAGTTTCCTCCCTAATGAATGAACAAGAAATTACGGTAATTTCGTAAGATTTGTCTTCAAATATCCGATATTGAACCATCATAACGTTTTAGGATTTTATGATCGACTGACGTTGCTTATAAGCTACATTGCAGGACTTGGTTATACAACGTAAGCTTGTCAGGATTGACAACTTCGACCGTCTCCCCATTAAACAATGAATTTTTCTGAATTTTAGAAGAAGTTATTACTTCTCTTTTTTTGACATGAGCTTTCTAGATAAGTTTGGCTTTTAGTCATGCCGAGGTATTTGGCTTTAATAGCATTCGGAATAATTTTGCCCTTGAAATGTACCGTAATGTAATTGACTAGCTGAAAGCCTGCTATAAGCAGGCAAAAACAAATCGTAGATATACATGTAATTTATTAAAAGAAAAAAAATTTGGGTCACGTCCTGGAATGGAACCCGGGTCCCCCACGTTCGGGCGACCTAACAATCTTGAAGTTGCGGTTTTATGTATATGGATTCTCTTGACATGTACCGACTTCTCCATTGACTTACAAGTCCAGCGAGGGCAATAGAGGCTCCATCATGCCACGCATTTTTTTTTAACACAGAATGTGTTTTTGCGATGACCTACCGAAGAAAAATCGTCACGAAAAAGCGACAGAAAAAACCGTTACGCGAATTTTATAATGATATTCACGTGCAACCAAGCCATGGAATGCTGGGTCAACATGGTCACGTGCAACCAAGTCAATGGAGAATGCTGAAGGCGCCTGAGTGGTCACTGATCAGCTGAGTGAGCTCCAAGGCCATTTTCTCTCCTGTTGAACGCAGGAACCTGAAATTTGAGAGGGCGGGTCAATGGAGAATGCTGAAGGCGCCTGAGTGGTCACTGATCAGCTGAATGAGCTCCAAGGCCATTTTCTCTCCTGTTGAACGCAGGAACCTGAAATTTGAGAGGGCGGGTCAATGGAGAATGCTGAAGGCGCCTGAGTGGTCACTGATCAGCTGAATGAGCTCCAAGGCCATTTTCTCTCCTGTTGAACGCAGGAACCTGAAATTTTAGAGGGCGGGTCAATGGAGAATGCTGAAGGCGCCTGAGTGGTCACTGATCAGCTGAATGAGCTCCAAGGCCATTTTCTCTCCTGTTGAACGCAGGAACCTGAAATTTTAGAGGGCGGGTCAATGGAGAATGCTGAAGGCGCCTGAGTGGTCACTGATCAGTTGAGTGAGCTCCAAGGCCATTTCCTCTCCTGTTGAACGTCGGAACCTGAAATTTGAGAGGCAGGGTCAAAGGAGAATGCTGAAGGCGCCTGAGTGGTCACTGATCAGCTGAGTGAGCTCCAAGGCCATTTTCTCTCCTGTTGAACATAGGAAGCTGAAATTTTAGAGGGCGGGTCAATGGAGAATGCTGAAGGCGCCTGAGTGGTCACTGATCAGCTGAGTGAGCTCCAAGGCCATTTTCTCTCCTGTTGAACGCAGGAACCTGAAATTTGAGAGGGCGGGTCAATGGAGAATGCTAAAGGCGCCTGAGTGGTCACTGATCAGCTGAGTGAGCTCCAAGGCCATTTTCTCTCCTGTTGAACGCAGGAACCTGAAATTTTAGAGGGCGGGTCAATGGAGAATGCTGAAGGCGCCTGAGTGGTCACTGATCAGTTGAGTGAGCTCCAAGGCCATTTCCTCTCCTGTTGAACGCAGGAACCTGAAATTTGAGAGGCAGGGTCAGAGGAGAATGCTGAAGGCGCCTGAGTGGTCACTGATCAGCTGAGTGTGCTCCAAGGCCATTTCCTCTCCTGTTGAACGCAGGAACCTGAAATTTGAGAGGGCGGGTCAATGGAGAATGCTGAAGGCGCCTAAGTGGTCACTGATCACCTGAGTGAGCTCCAAGGCCATTTTCTCTCCTGTTGAACGCAGGAAGCTGAAATTTTAGAGGGCGGGTCAATGGAGAATGCTGAAGGCGCCTGAGTGGTCACTGATCAGCTGAGTGTGCTCCAAGGCCATTTTCTCTCCTGTTGAACGCAGGAACCTGAAATTTGAGAGGGCGGGTCATTGGAGAATGCTGAAGGCGCCTGAGTGGTCACTGATCAGCTGAGTGAGCTCCAAGGCCATTTTCTCTCCTGTTGAACGCAGGAACCTGAAATTTTAGAGGGCGGGTCAATGGAGAATGCTGAAGGCGCCTGAGTGGTCACTGATCAGCTGAGTGTGCTCCAAGGCCATTTCCTCTCCTGTTGAACGCAGGAAGCTGAAATTTTAGAGGGCGGGTCAATGGAGAATGCTGAAGGCGCCTGAGTGGTCACTGATCAGCTGAGTGTGCTCCAAGGCCATTTCCTCTCCTGTTGAACATAGGAAGCTGAAATTTTAGAGGGCGGGTCAATGGAGAATGCTGAAGGCGCCTGAGTGGTCACTGATCAGCTGAGTGAGCTCCAAGGCCATTTCCTCTCCTGTTGAACGCAGGAAGCTGAAATTTTAGAGGGCGGGTCAATGGAGAATGCTGAAGGCGCCTGAGTGGTCACTGATCAGCTGGGCGAGCTCCAAGGCCATTTTCTCTCCTGTTGAACGCAGGAACCTGAATTTTGAGAGGGCGGGTCAATGGAGAATGCTGAAGGCGCCTGAGTGGTCACTGATCAGTTGAGTGAGCTTCAAGGCCATTTTCTCTCCTGTTGAACGCAGGAACCTGAAATTTGAGAGGGCGGGTCAATGGAGAATGCTGAAGGCGCCTGAGTGGTCACTGATCAGCTGAGTGTGCTCCAAGGCCATTTTCTCTCCTGTTGAACGCAGGACGCTGAAATTTTAGAGGGCGGGTCAATGGAGAATGCTGAAGGCGCCTGAGTGGTCACCGATGACCTACCGAAAAAAATCGTCACGAAAAAGCGACAGAAAAAACCGTTACGCGCCTTTTATAATGATTTTCACGTGCAACCAAGCCGTTGGTAAGAAAATAGAACTCCCGCAGTGTTCATTGCACAGAAATTGTTCACCATTCGTTGGAAAGCTCTCAATTTATATAGTATTTTTCTTGTAGTTACATATTTATTTATATAACATTTATAGGGTTTTAGACCAAATTAAATGTCTAACAATTATTTATTTTATTATTGCCAAAGACTCCACATTTATTATTGTTGTTTTTTATTTAACGGATGACTAGCATCGCAAAAACACATTCTGTGTTCCTATGATTTCATACAGAGTATGGAAAAAGAAATAAACCGGGGGGTGCAGGGGGGCGGAGCCCCCCGCCGAGGCGCAAAGCGCCGAGTTTTTTTTTAATGATTGAAAATAGGCAATGCAATATCCTATTTTTCATTTCATACGAACTACCTGGTTGCCTTCAATCTCGTTTGTAAGAGAGGGGTTCTTTATGATTCGAGCACGATGATTCGAGTATAAAACCAGCTTGGGAATAAAGGAAAAAAACCAGATTTGAAGCTACTACCCGCTCGAGGCTTTTGGATTAAAAACAAAAAAAAACGCCCAACGGTAACTGACCTGATTATGGTAGGGAACCTCGAAAGCGAGCCCACGAGAAAATAACTCCTACTCTCCCGACTCATCCGAATCCCTTTCACACCCCTGCGCTTCCCCACGCACTCTGGGGAAAAAAAACCTCAGTTTTAATTCAATTTGCGGTCGAAAACGGGGCGAATATAACAATGAAAACGCAAGAGCTTCCATTCAATAGCGCGCGCCATAAATTATTCCGGCCATCTGGTTTTACGCTGCAGTTTCTTTTACTGCCGGCAAGCCATTGTGCGCTAGTTGTACGGGAAAAGCTATGAATATTTTTCGACGAGGGAAATATTGGAAGTTACGTGGATTTTCAGCAATCCGAACTATTTAGAAATACACCAAAATCATTCTACTTGCTCAGGGGAAGCCCTCAAAAGCGAATTAGTTAAATATCCATATTGTGATGAAATTTTCGTAACAGTATAGAGATATTGGATTGTAGGTACGGAGAGAAAATGAAAGCAATGGATATTCACAGCTTTATATAAAATAATTGCTTGACTCATCAGAAATTGGTGAAATCCATTTCCTATCAGACTCTTTTTTCGACCTACACCACTTGTAATGTGTGTTTCTTGCAGCTAATATTGTTTGAACTTGATTGTAACATGAAAAGTCCCTAGAAGTTCACTAGACCAGAATACAAAAAGCAAGTGTTAAGTTGGCTAGTTACAGAAGGGAGCTTTAGATACGAGAGGCTGCGAAAGAGCGCATATGTACTCGTGTAGAAATAGAGTTTATTTAATACCGTTCATGTATGTAACGTAGGATTCAAGTAAAACATAACTCATCATTTCTTTCCATTGTTGAAAAGTACTAACTGTTTTTTCTGAGGCAAAAAATAAACATCTCTCCAACTCGCTCACTTCATCCTAAAACTCCATCACCTTCCACCTCATCACCAGACTCCGCACAATACTAAACTAATATTATCCGTTTTTTTGGCACAAACCGCTCACAAAAACTCACATTTTTGACAACCTGTCATTACTTTACATTGCTGCTATATTTTCCTCGAAATATTTCATCTCATCACCGTTAACACCAAAGAAAAGTTTCCATTGCCTTCTTCTTGTACTCCATGGAAGCTCTCTGATATATTTTACGTCCATACGGAGACCTCATGTTTATTTAGCTTATAGCTGAATGTGCAGTAGGTATTAAGTTCAATTCTGTAACATTACATAAATATTACCAAGTATTTTTAGCCTTCTTTCTGCATTATCTTCCTGAATCTTCTTTGAGTATCAGCCATTTGCCTCACAAAATTTCATTTTCCAGAAACAAAATTCATCACAAAAAAAAAAAAAAAAAAAAAAAAAAAAAATGCATCACAAAAAAATTCCACAAAATTTCATTTTTTCATTTTTGTCCATTATTCAGTTGGTCACTCAATCCCAAAATTCGTTAATTACCAACCAATTTTATGAAATTCAACCAGCAAATAGTGAGACAGTGAAGTACCAGTGATATTTCTGTAATTTCCACTTGAAAATTGTGGAAGTACATGTGTTGAGGATACCTGGCATAACTACCTAACATCCTGGAAGACCCTTGGAAGTCTCTGCGGAAGCTGCCTCCCTTGGGTGTCTCTGCGGAAGCTGCCTATCCTTCTTCTGGAGAACTTTCCGATATTCTGCTGGACTGATCACCACTCTTTCATTTTCCTTCTTCTGCAAATGGCCTTTTAGGTAAACAATAGCAATATTTGAACCACTATTACAGTGGACACTATTATAGCAGAACTATCATAGTTCTGCAATATCTTCAATAAAACCATCTTTCTGGTAATGTTTCATAAATTTACAACTCTTGTTTTTTTGACATTTTATGTCTTTGCTCTGGCACATAACTCGAAAACCGTTACCAAAATTCGTTACCAAATAATTGTGATGATTTTCACGTACAACCAATCGTTCCTAGGGAAAACTAACTTCCTCATTTTCCACCCCACAAAAATCGTTCACCACTCATTGGAAAGCTCTCAATTTATTAAACATGGTACATGGTCCCTAATATGAATGTACCTGTACGGAAAGCTGAATTATGCGCATGTTTAGTAACATATGATCGTGAGTAACAAATGAGATGTCAACATGATCGTGAGAGGAAAATAGGTATCGTCATCCAACAGATCCCTTTGAAGCGTTACGGAGGCAGGGTCAATGGAGAATGCTGAAGGCGCCTGAGTGGCCACTGATCAGCTGAGTGAGCTCCAAGGCCATTTCCTCTCCTGTTGAACGCAGGAACCTGAAATTTGAGAGGGCGGGTCAAAGGAGAATGCTGAAGGCGCCTGAGTGGTCACTGATCAGCTGAGTGAGCTCCAAGGCTATTTCCTCTCCTGTTGAACGCAGGAACCTGAAATTTGAGAGACAGGGTCAAAGGAGAATGCTGAAGGCGCCTGAGTGGTCACTGATCAGCTGAGTGAGCTCCAAGGCTATTTCCTCTTTTTTAATCACCCAACCACCACACCTCCATTCTAGGTAGGTACTCAGCCTAGCTTTTCACTCCCCTGAGGGGCTTTCTTCTCTTCTCCATCAGTCTCATTCTCATCAATAACTAAAATTTAATCATTGATAACTATAAAACAGTACGTCTGGATTATTCACATATGCTTTGGCGAATCTTGACCACTTAGTCGTGTAATAATTGAAATTATGACCGAAGTGGAAGACACTCAAATTAGTGTTGTAATTAGCTCATCTCCGAAAAGGGCATTTTTCGGGTAATCATGCCGAGCTTTTGAGGTGAAGCGTTTTTGGAGCGTTGGACATGTATATCTGGGTTCTTTTCTTGGCAAGGCCTACCGCTCCTTAGTACTGATTCCAGCAAGTAATATCACCTTCGCTGCACTTCCAAGTAACTTCTGAAGAGTTTTTTCAAGAGAGTCCGTAAGAACATTGGTCTTGTCTCTTGTCAGACGACGATCACGCGTATAAAACGCGGATGCTTCACGCTAAATGTGTCATTCATCGAAATGGATGATATAGATGTGGATTGCCAGACAGTGTCATGGCTTACTCAGCTGATTCGACTTCTTTCCAGCCACTTTCACTGAGCTTCAAGATGCTGATCGCCTACGAATCTTAGCGCTCTTCGTGAACTGAACTGAAATCCGCTCCATTGTTTACATCTATACTCTAGTAGTTCTAAAGAGGCTGTATACAGAATATTATCAGTCCATTGCTCACAGGTTTTGTGGCAGTTCTGAAGAGGCTGAGTACCGAATTAAGGCGATCCAAAAATACGAATGAGAGAAGTTCACTTTGTCACACACAGTTGATTTGATTGTCTCTCAATTCCTTTCCAATGGTCCCCATATTAGTCTGCACTTTGATGCTGCATTATAAATACCTCCTGAAAGTCCTCTCCACCATGTCTGCAACCCGCCTGCCTCAGATCGTGGTGAAAGAGGTTATACGCCATGAGATATCTTGGTACAAAGACCTGAAAAAACTGGCCAACCAGCATGGTTGTGGATTTGATGGGGACCCGAGCAACATGGATACGTGGAGGCAGCAGATGGGCACGAGCCCAATCCTCCAGTAGCTTTTTGTATCGGCAATTGAACCATGAAGTGAGATGTGAGGATATGACAAGTGCTTTGTTGAATCACCGGCCTCGGATTCTTTACTGGATTTTAAAATTGAGAGGAGCTTTGATTGGCTTGAATCACAAGCCTTTCCTCCCCAGCAACCCCAGATGCTCTGTGCTCACTGTGCAACCTTGGAGAACTCGAAGATGTGCTGCATTTCGTTGGAGTCTGCCCCATCCTTCGAGAGTTCCGGGTCCTGTTCCTTGGACGAAGATCACTCGCAAGGGAGGAGCTTGTGGAGTTTTTGGACGACCAGAACAAATGGGTCTCCTTGGCAAAATACTGTAAAGCTGCATGGAGGTACAGACTTGACCTTGTCCGTGAATTCAATTGGTAGCCGTTCAATTCAACTGGGTCTCTCAAGAATGTAACATTCAAATACTGTATGTACTAATTTATTTATTTAATTAACCCTAGTGTCGCTTGCGTTATTCTCCGACAGACAGACAAATGTCTCCGTCGTAATTTATGCTTTCACCAAGCACTTTAAAGCAATATATAATTTACGTTGTTATCATTTATCCAATCGATCTATAACATTGTTACCTAAATCTGTATAAATAAAGCATGTTTTCTCTCTCTCTCTCTCTCTCTCTCGGTCATATCTGCCAGGCTCTTCACTATATTTGTTGACCAGCTGCCTAGACTTTTTGAACATTGCCAGTGTATGCTATATGCCGATGATTTGCAATTTTATTTAAGCGTGCCAATCTCTGGTCTTCGTGAAGCTATTGCGACTGTAAATGCCGAATTGGTGGTACTGGAGGAATGGTGCAGGTTACATGGCACGAAGATCAATGCCTCCAAGTCCAATGCCATGATCCTGGGCAACAGCCGTCTGATTTCGCATGCCGATCTTGAGGGGATAGGTGTGGTTAGTATAGGTAGTAGCACGATTCCGTTCATCTCGGAAATGAAGAATTTGGGCCTCCAAATCTCAAACTCATTGTCTTGGTCGTCGCACGTAACCACTATCTGTAACCGTGTGTACGGATTATAAGTTCGAGTCTCTATCAGCTCCGAAGACTGGCAATTGATATGCCATTTGGAGTGCGGTTGCGCTTGGCCGAGAGTCTCCTCTTGCACAATTTTTATTATGTCCTCCTCGCGTTCTGTGATATTACAGATGAGCAAGTTTGTAGGACGCAGAGAGCCTTGAATGCTATTGTTAGGTTTGTTTACAGGCTAAAGATTGATGAGCATGTAACGCAGTACTATAAGAAGTTAGGATGGCTCAAGATTGAAGAAAGAATAAAACTATCAGCAGCAACACTACTATTTAAGACCATTAAATTCGATAACCCGAGATACTTGAGGGAACAATTTGTGATGCAAAGTACGGTTCATGGGCATGGGACTAGGAGGGATACATTACAGATCCCTCTACATAAAACTGTATTCTTCGATAGATCCTTTTGCGGGAAAGGAGTGAAAATTTTCAATGAAAATGGGGATATTTTTGATTTTGAAGAGAGCGTAGGAAGCTTCAGAAAGAAGTATAAAGTTATTTTACAAAATAAATGTAATGTATCAGTGTAGGTAGGATACTTTTTCCTTATTCGCAAAAAGTATTTATTGGGAATAAAAGTGACAATTTAATTTTTATACCATTATTTTATTATGTGGTACTTTCAATTTTGAATTTTGGTCAAGTTTTTTATTGTAAATGCATTATATTGCAATTGAGGTATTAAAAGTTGATTTATTGTTCCTGGGGACAGGGAAGAGAGGGCCTTAAGGCCCTACTGTACCCCAGGTGTTTAAATAAACAATTCAATCAATCTCTCTCTCTCTCTCTCTCTCTGGTCCCCATATTAGTGTTCAGATGTCGTGAACTAGAGAGCACTCTAATTATACGCTGCTGATCCAAATCTGACAATAGAAATGTCAGTTGTTGTCTACAAGATGATTTGTATAGATACATATATCAGTTGTCTAGAATGGATTAGGGAGAAGAGGGAGCAGTTTCCTGGGTTCGAATTCAGGTCGTATCAGAATGATCCCACGTCAAATAATGCGTACGTTGATGAACTCCAATTTATTCAAATCTCTGCTCCGTTCCGTTCCATTTTTTAAAGTCAAGGATACCAAATAGCTTGTTTTAGTATTGCATGACGATCTTTAGCCATTTCAGTTGAAGTAGAGGAAGGAGTCGGTAGAACCAGGATAAAATGCTATTCTTAGTATTGATTTGGAGTACATTGTTCATGAAGACTACTAGGAGCCAGATGGTGAATTTTGAATACGAACGAGGGTTTGGATCTCTTTCACCTTGCCAATGGTCGGGGGTCTATCCTTCGTGTGGTGGTAGTCACCAGGTACATTGAGCATTCTTCATGGTGAACTTTGTCTGACATTTTTAGTTAGTATCGTAAATGAATCCAACGAATTCACAGCATAGCCTCACAAAATATGGTAAATGAAGTCAGTGTTCACAAAATGACTTATTGTTGCATGTTCTTCGCAAACGAAGTCTCCAATAGACCTGCCGGTGTGCGCGACCGAAGTGTGCCAAAATCCACTGAAATTCACCAACCTCATGAGGGAACCAGAGCAAATCGAGTTGGTTCACATGCTCCACACCCCACTCATAAAATACCACATGCTGGACCCCATCAGAGTGAGAGGCGGACCTCTTTGTGGCGGCTACATCTTCGATCACTACAACATCCGCTGGGGCGCAGACAGTAAGATGGGCAGTGAGCACACTTTGGGAGGGAGAGGATACGCAGGTATTTTCATGATTACTTAACACTGTAGGGATATGCTGTGTTTCTGGTATGTATGGAAAGAGATGTAAATGCAGGGTGTCCTATGATCTGTACTCAATTTAAGTTAGTAAATGTCTCTAAGCAATTTTATTTAGCCCCTTGTTTTTCCAAGTTTTCCCATTTCAAGATTTTTTACATGAGTTTGACTCATATCTACCAAACTTACCGTAACTACCTTAATTTACCATAAATATGTAAAGATAAGGGCACCGTTGAAAGGGCGTCAAATTTCCCATCTTTCTAGTGTCTACAAAATCGTGTTTTATAGACACTTACACACTTATCTATCTTACAACCCCAAGAATGAATTTTTTTTTATGGCGACAAAGATGACTTCTTCTTTATGAAGACAGATCGATTTTCAACAATGCAAGGGGTATCCAAAAAATGAGATCTATTTTTCTTTAAATCTAATTTTGATCAAAAATGATGAAATTGACAGGAATTGTTTTGCAGAATGTCTATTCTTTTTCTATTAAATCTCCGAATACCTTAGTGCATTTCGAATACTTGTGACGAGCTTTGAAACGCCCTCTGCATAGGAATTTGCTACCACCTCGTTAGTCTAAGAGTTTTTATTTTTAAATTAATCAACACAATGTACTGAATCGATTGCTCCAGGAATTATTTAAAAATTACATTGGGAAGTAGGATAAGATTACGTTCAAAGTGGGTATCTCAATGTATAACAACGCCATAGGCCCGTCTCCCTCCTCCTCAGCAAAAATGCCACATACTTTGCAGCTCTCTAGTTTGGAAAGGGCGTCTCAAAAGTGTGTTTTTAGTCTCATAATTATCAAAATCAGCAATAGTTTATGATAATTTTCTCTCGGAAGATGAGTGTGGAAGCTGAGGCAGAATTACACTAACCATATTTACTTCTTCCAGGTTCACATTAGGGACGTGATCCACTACAGAGTTGTCTGTACTGCATGTCAAAACTATTTTCGGGATCCTGATGTGTGTAAAAATCAAGTCGTAGTGAATTTTTTTCCACAAAATCGACGGTTTGACTACTACACCGGGTCTACACCCAGGCACCGAGTTCTAACACAAAATTCTCCCTTATATTCGATAGTATTTTTTTTTAATTATACCATTGGAAAGCTGAGATCTTCGCGCAGTTTTTAAAGTTGAGGTACGTGAGAACCCAAGGGAAAGAAACCACCTAATAATCAAAAGAAAAAATAGTAAATTTTGCCAATTTGACAAAAATTACCCTACGACTTGTATTTCCACCCGTCTGGACCCCGAAAATAGTTTTTTTGTAGACACTGAAAGATGGGAAATTTGATGCCCTTTCCAGCAATGCCTTATTTTGGTTTATTATTTTCAATAATGGACCTTTGGAATCGACCAAGAAATTTTTTTCTTCTAAAACCCCCTCGAATTTTAATGGTTTACGTTTCAAGGTACGTAGAATCCAAAAATCGAATAAAAATTTGGCCGTACGCGGCTCTTTCCCCACTTAGAATTGACCGATTTTGATGAAATTTTGTATTTAGGCTCCATTTGGGGTCTAGTTGTGCCCCGAAGATTTTGGTTGATGTAGGTCACTTCTACGGGTTCCAAAATCAATTTTGAAATTTTGAAAACGCCCTAACTCAAAAAACTTTGATATAAAGGTATTTGTTTCCTTCAATTTAAGATTCTATAGAATTTTTAGAATTTTTTGAGACCATCCGGAGCTCTGTAGGACAAACCGCTCGCTCACTACGAGAATTTAAAGTTTGGAGGTACGATAAATCAGAAAAACGAGTGTGAATCGCAAAAGAGGCCTAATCTCCGTTCAAATTAAAGCTGACCGAAATGCGATCGATGTTTTTCTTCATGTTGGATGGTTGGTGGCTTTGCAGACGAGTGATCTATATAGAAAAATAATAAACCATTGTATAATATATTGCAGCATTTTTGATTGTAGGAGAAGTGCAGCTAGTATTTCACAAAGATACCACAAGTGGATTTCACGAAGCTATCAATATAACGGACGGCGTAGTAATATTTTCAGTCTGGTTAGAAGAAATACCGCGTCCAGACAACATCAACTTCGAAGAAATCATCGCAATGCTGGATTACGTCACCAGACCTTGGAGCTACACAGATCTCTGCCAACACATACCGATTATGTACTACCTGCCGGCTGATCGGCAGCACTACTACACCTACAAAGGATCTCTTACGTACCCTCCGTGTCCCGAGACTGTCATTTGGGTGATATTTCAAGAAACCATGCCGATATCTCATTACCAACTTCTCAAGTTCAGGCGCATGATTGGTGTAAAGGGTCCAATCACGACCAACGTTCGGCCGAGGCAATCCTCAAAGACGCAAGTTTGGAAAGTCCACACTCCACCAGGTTGTATGTGGGAGTAAAACCTTTAAACCACAGAAAGAGCTTCACTGTGTCTGTTTTCATGCATTTATTCACGTTATGATAATATTTATGGACAATCGGATAACGGCAGAAAGAATATCCTGAATATGGCTTTATTTAGGGATGGCACATCGAATGAAATGTATCGATATGCTGATCAAATGATATATCGTCATTGAAAGATCGATACTTCCGATATATCGGAGAAAATATATCGATATTTCGACATATCGGAAGATCTACTTGGAAAAACGTGTTGAAGTAGGTAGGTGAATTAAAACGTTTTAAAACAATTCAAAAATCATTTAGGAAGACATTTATCGACATATCGGAAGATCTACTTGGAAAAACTTGTCAATGGTAGGTGAATTGAAACGTTGCTAACATCATTTTTATGAATTATTGAAATTCATAGTTTAAAAACTGAAAAAAGTGCTAAAATTGCATGGTTTCTGAGCACTAAGTATGTCATTAGCACAGGATTTTCGGCGTTGCAAATTTGGGGAAAACTACCCTCAAGGGCCCTAACAACTTATAAAAATTGTTGATACCGGCGCCATTGCAATATTAGATTTATAAATTGGCAGGGATGTACTGTAGGCATGGTCCTTCAAAATTGAAAATAGTGGGGAAATCTGCTTCACCTCGTATAGAAGGTAGTTTTAATCTAGACTCGCCTCCATTACTTATGGCTCAAGTCAAATAATGAGCATCGAGCGACACTGTAAGTGTAAACCCTTCATGTACTTACCCATCACGTAGGTAGGTAGGTGCCAACAAAATTTGGAATCAAATTACTTGATGTTTTATGCAGGTACAGGCGTCTCTTCTCGTCCATTTATTTTAACTTATTGAAAACATGTCGCGATATTATCGGTAAATGTATCGATATAGGCCGATAATATCGGTTCTCTATATCGATATAAATTATCAATATATCAACAACGATATATCGATAGATTTCATATATCGATATACCGTTGCCATCCCTAGCTTTATTTAGTTGGGTAGTATGATGAGGTTATCATGCATTTATTCACCCCTCCTACAATCTCTTAGGTAAACTCACAGTCTTTAAGTAAGGTGGTGGTCTTCGTGTGTGAACTTCTTATTATTATTTGTTTCTTATTATTAACTTCTTATTTATTATTGTCTGGGAAGAGACCTTCTGGTTCCACAACGTTTCTGGTTTCTTTACATTCTGAACTCCATTTGCTTGGGAGATAAATCTCAGTAGATGGCGTTCTTATGGTTTCTTGCTGAGGTTCACAGTTTCTCCTGTGTGGAGTTCTCCAATGGTGTTTCTATTGGCGCAAGGTGCCTCGCAGAAACTGTCATTTCCTTGCCATCAGGTAGTCTGACAGAGTACTCAAGAGTTCCCTTCAAGTAGATAAACCTCACACAAGATGGGATCAAATGCGGAGTGCCTCACATGTCGTTTCTTCAGAACTGGTCCTGGATTCAACCGAATGATGGTTCTATTTCTTCATCTTCTAGAGTAACTCAGCATTCATTCATGAGGAGTTGTGTTCGTTGAAGTTCAAAAGAGAAACACAATATTGAATGAAGAACTTCTTGATAAATATCCTCTTGATTGTTAAACATTGAAGACTACATTATAGGAGGAGTGAAAGTTGTACTTTGATAGTTCCAACTATTGAAGAGGTTTACAATGCCCAACTAGTTCGAAATAGTCAAGGATTCCTATTTTTTAACTAATTTTTATGTGGAATACTGTTTTTGTATCTCAAACGCTGTACTCGGAAGACATGTAATGCTCAAACCGATCTGGCCAGTTTTCCTTTGGGTCCAATGATCTTCCCCTTCACTCAGGGAGCCAAATCACTCAAGTCCCGAAAAGTGCTGAGTATTGTGTTCTGTTCTGGTAAGCCTGTGATAAATTATCCACAACCTTCTACCTGCCTGGTGTAACCGTCTCAACACTACTAGCGTGGTTAAAAAACTCTCCAGCATATAAATAATCGTCCGGTATTTTGGCAGCAGGTGAGTTTTGACCTGCTGAGTCAGTGTTTTCCCCTTCATGATTGAAACAAGGGGAATCCCCAAGAGAAAATAAAATTTTCGAAACAGAAGCCACAAGCAGGCTAAAAATCCAATATTTGCAGAAGCAGAATTAGCAAAAGCACAGTTTGGTCTTTTAGTAATCTCAGAAGTTTCGAATTTCTTCGAAACCAGCCCCTTGGGATGTTTTGAGATGCGAGTATATTGTTTTTATATTGATGTATCTATAATAGTTTCAAACTGAAGAATAGTAAGGAATGCTTCAATGACATCATTGATTATTCATTCGCACTACAAATAGATCATCTTGTAGTCACCACTTTTCAGAGTATCTAGGCATTAAGTATTCAATATTTACGATGAGCTCTAGTACGACCAATATTAAAGGCAGAAACGCGTAGGTAGTGAGTTTGAAACTTACACCTTATATTAGGGCTGAGTATAACTTAGAAGTGACCTGAGAGTTGTAAAGTGTACGATTTTGTAGTCGCAAGAGTACCATGTGGTACGTCTTCTTCGAGGTACTGTCTTTGTCCCTCTCAGCATCGGCTTCCTCTAGTTACATTCATAGGGTGGACTTCGAGTATCAGAGTGGTTTTGGGAACCTAGAGCCTTGTCAGTGGTCTTCAGTATATCCATCTTGTGAAGGAAGCAACCAGGTAAATAGCAATATCAATAGGTGTTTAGTATTGGTGGATGATTACCTTTGTAGGAGATGCTCAACTACATAATAGTTCAGGTCAGGTCAAACATAAGGTAACGCGATAGTGGATGTACTCGCCAAGCAAGCGAAGTCACTTTTTCTTTGAGGACTCAGTAAGTTCTCTGCTTCTGATCTCAACATGTGGATGAAACTGCGTTAAATCCTGAAGCCTCTAAATGTAGAATGAGTTAATGAGCGAATTTTCATTTTTTTAAAAAGAGTGGTTAATGGTATATTTACATTTCTTTGAAAAAATTGAGTTTTTTCTAAATTTTTAACATTTTTTGAAGTCTTCAAGGATTGTTTCAGAAAGTTCCAAAACGGATTTCAGTTACCTACCTTTTTTTCGAAAAAGTTCACTCTAAAAGTTGTGAGGCCATTGCAGTAGCTCAATTTTCCTTGAAAATTTGCAGAAAGGTGAAAAATCGTTTAACTGGATAGATGCAGAGGTACTCGTCCGCTGTTCTTGTGGGAGCATTCGAAGACCAATAAAGTCCAGATATTACTCTCAGATTGTCTTTGATTTGTTTCAGTCGCCAATCGACCTACCGCCGTGCGCTCAAGAGATATGCCAGCGACCTCTGAGATTCTCAAACCTGTTGGGGGAGCCAGAACAAGTTGAGTTGATTCACATGCTTCACACTCCACTCGTCAAGTACCACATGCTGGAACCGATAAGCGTCAGTGGAGGCCCACTATGTGGAAGTTACATCTTCGACCACTACAACGTCCGGTGGGGAAGCGACACTCAGCATGGAAGCGAACACACGTTAGGCGGAAAAGGATTTGCAGGTAGATAAAACTACTCACACGTACGGTAGTGAGATAAAGTACTTGCGTCTCCCCGTCGAAGGGTGAGCACTGCCGTTGCTGGGCTCTAGCGGCATTTTGTGAAAAGTAGGTTGTACCTCGTTTTAACCGCTCATTTCAAAATTTGATGGTTCTACTTCTCTAAAAGTAGGGCACGTAAGTTTGTTTGATGTAAACCTGTGCCGTGTGTGTATGAGTTTGATGATAATTTTTCAAGAAAGGGAGATGTAGTACCACTTTCACGTTTGGAACACATAAGCTGAACCTGCTGAAGCCAGTGATCGACTATGTGAAAATTGGCAGAAACGTAGGCTAACCCTCCCTTGTTTGAGTAAAGATCTGAAGAAATTGGTCGATAAGTCATTGTACAAAAAAAAAAAAAAAAAAAAAAAAAGCAGGAGAGGAGGGATCTTTAACGAATGTAAAGAATCAGACAGTTTCTAGAATATAATGTACCTACTGCAGTTCCAAAAAAAGAAGATTGACGACGACATATTTGCAAAATGCAATATGCCAACATGTGGATCACTTAGGTATACAGGGTGTCCCCGAAAACGTCCCCCCCCCCCCCTGCTAAAATCGTCCAGGTAGTGGTAAAGAAGAAAATTTTTTTTTGAATCTTCATGATTTTTCCCAAGGATCTCAAATATGACCACGGTGTGCGTTGCGCACGATTGTGCACATGCGCAATGCGCACCGTGGTCATATTTGTTGTTCTGTACTCCTGCTGTAGTCATTTTCTTGGTTGTTGTGGAGAAGGAAGCAGAGGACGTCAATATACTCTTTTCAACATTTATTTGGCTAGCACTTTCGGGGCAAACTATGGCCCATTTCTCAAGCCTATGTTCACTCTGCAATCATACTCCTACATCTTCCATCCCTCCTCAATCACCAAAATCTGATCTCCGCCAGATCTGATCTCTCCGTCTTTGGTGATTGAGGAGGGATGGAAGATGTAGGAGTATGATTGCAGAGTGAACATAGGCTTGAGAAAGGGGCCATAGTTTGCCCCGAAAGCGCTAGCCAAATAAATGTTGAAAAGAGTATATTGACGTCCTCTGCTTCCTTCTCCACAACAACCAAGAAAGTGGTCACATTTGAGATCCTTGGGAATAACAAAAAAATGGACCGACCTCAAAAATGATGTCCGTAAACACCAAAAAGGGAAAAATAATAATCTTAGGGAATTCAGTTGGGAAGGTGGGTAGGTAGGTACGGATTGAAGTCGCCGCTGTGCCCATCTGTAGACACAACCATACGCAAGTAGAGAGTAGACATGCGTCGATAGTGCAATACAAAAAAGGAATGAGAGTGAGCATCATTGAGGTTATATATGTGTCCCAAAATTATTAGGTAGTAGGTCACTGCTGTCGTATGGAGGAGGATGAGAGTGTGACGATGTGTGTGAATCCCCGTAAAAAATGTTTGGATTCCAATATAACATCTTTTGATTAGATGATATCTAATTATACCTACTCTATTGATCTAATCTATCTTTGGTTAGATAATATCTATATAATCTAATATTGCAAGTATTGCATAATGCGTGTAGCATTGTCTAGATCATGATGTGGGTTTGTGATATGAGTATGGGTACATACTCAAATGATCGGTTAGTATTACAACATGCGTCGAAAGTTCAATACAAAACCGGAGTAAGGGTAGGTAAGTAAGTAAGTAAACAACCTTCTCATGTTGAGTCTTTAACCAACTGCCTTTCTTGGTGTCGTGGACGTCTTCAGCTGTTATCACAGGGAATATTCTTACTAACATTCATTCACACTTATTGTCACACTCTCATCCTCCTTCATACGACAGCAGTGACCTACTAGCTAATAGTTTTGGAACACATATATTACCTCAATGATGCTCACTCTCATTCCTGTTTTGTATTGCACTATCGACGCATGTCTACTCTCTACTTGCGTATGGTTGTGTCTACAGATGGGCACAGCGGCGACTTCAATCCGTACCTACCTACCCACCTTCCCAACTGAATTCCCTAAGATTATTATTTTTCCCTTTTTGGTGTTTACGGACATCATTTTTGAGGTCGGTCCATTTTTTTGTTAAAAAGGTTTTTATTTTATTATTTTTCCATTTTATAATATTTTTTATTTTTCACTTTTTAGTGGTCCTCAATTTAAATCTGAAATTGATTTACCCGCAGTTTTTTGATCAGTTTTCGTAATATAGATCTATTTCCGTGCTGTGAATCATTTCAGTAAGGTGAACCAGAAGCCGCAGGGTGGACCAAATTCTGTTATCCGGATCAGTTTTCATATGTATAGATGAGTTTCCGTTTTTGGATCGGTTTCAGGAGGCATTTGGTTCACTTTCCTACTTAGCAATCTACTCTCTTATCTCCTAACTGTTCGACTTCCCTCACATTTGGTACCTAGGTAAGTACTTGGTAGTTCCGACAACACAATTCAACAACTTAACCATGACATGATTGACGAGGAAGCTATGTGCTACACCCACTTGGTGGAATACCCTCTCATCACCTGGTTGTACTATATACCTCATATTTGGTACAGCACTATTCAGCTCAGATGATCTCTTATACCATTACTAACCTAACTATATTATGGATGACGAGGAAGCTATGTGCTACACCCACTTGGTAGAATACTATCTCATCACCTAGTTGTAATATATACCTCATATTTGGTACGGCACTATTCAGTTCAGATGATCTCCTATACCATTACCTACCCAACTATATTATGGATGACGAGGAAGCTATGTGCTACACCCACTTGGTAGAATACCCTCTCATCACCTAGTTGTACTATATACCTTATATTTGGTACGGCAATGTGCAGTTCTGACGATGTCCTCTACTATTACCTACCTAATCATGTTATCGGTGATGAGGGGGCTATGTGCTACACCCACTTGGTAGAATACCCTCTCATCACCAAATTGTACTACATATCTCATATTTGGTACGGCACTATGCAGTTCTGACGATCTTCTATACCATTACCTACCCAACTATATTATGAATGACGAGGAAGCTATGTGCTACACCCACTTGGTAGAATGCCTAATAACAGTACTATTATATCACTGATATTTGGTAGGAAAAATCCCATACTTGAGCATTCATAAACACGTTTGATACGGCTCATGCAGGTTTAGAGCGAATAACCCACCATAATTTCCCCCTTTCTCATCCCAGCAGCACCTTTTAGTTATCGGAACCCCCCTCATATAGCATATAATTTTAAAACTTACAATCCGACCTTTAATTTGACTATACACAAATAGTCCGTCATCGGCTCAGTCGGAAGTCACAGGGCAAGAAAAGTGAATGCGGACCAATATTCGCGAAAACGGGACCACGTTTTTCAACTTCTTTCACAAGTTTTCGATACTTCTAACAAAGCAAGATGAAATCTGTTTGAAACGGGACCACCACGGATACTGGTAGAACACATTTCAAGAAGAATCAGACAGATTGGTACCAGAATAAAGAAATGCAAGGTGTTCAGACATACAAAAAAAAAAAAATCGTCGTCCCACGACAACCCGAATTGAGTACCTCCTCTTTCGCGCGCCTTCGGCGCGTTGAAGTCGGTCGAAAATCATGAAGATTCAAAAGAAAAAATTTTGTTTACCACTACCTGGACGATTTTAGCAGGGGGGGGGGGGGGGGACGTCTTCGGGGACACCCTGTATAATAAAAATTTTCTCGAATGAGTGTGAACATTAATTATTTACGCAGATTATATTTATTTGAGGCAATTAATTTATTTCCCTGGACTTAGCTACCTAATTGGATAATAAATAATAATGTACTACTTAAATAAAGATTTAATGTAATAAATATAATATTATCTCAACTCGCCTAGTAGATGTCCCTACCACTGCAGGGTTAAATGGTGACGAGAAGAGAAAAAAAGTGGTAATATTGAATTGGTGTGACGAATCGATCAGAATGCATTATTAGTAAAGATTACCGTCTACAAAACTTTTTACGAACGTATTGCTTGGGAATTTTCGCCCAGAATGGTTGTAATTTGTTGATTCGCACTTTAATCCAAACCTCCACGATACTTATACTGTTGGAAAGCTCAGATCGTGGGCAAGTTTTTACTGTTTAGGGTATAGGTACCGAAAAAACAACCTTACAGCAGGATACAAATTGGTATTTTACATTTTCGTGAACATTCTATGTTCAGGAATTTTTCTCCCCAAATAAAACCATCAAAACCTTTTCAAAAACTCTTTTCAACGGTGTACTCGAATTTCAACTTACTGAATCAATTATGGTAGTTACTACAGTAGTTTTCGTGATAAATTCATAAAAATGTGAAAAAAAAGTCTGATGTTAAGTTGAATGATAAATATGTTATTTTTGCAAATTAGTTGGAACTACATTTTCCGATCATCATAATCTAAAGGCTGAGCCTTGTCGGTGTAGCTACTCGTCCCGATCCATTGCCAAGGTTTTCAACTCTATAATATCTACACTTCATTATATCTTTAATGTTATATCTTCATTCATTCATTCATTCTCCTACCGACGTGGACTCTGACGGCGAGTAGGGCAATACGTCGCTTAAGAACAATAATGGCCTATCTAAAAAAAGGGATTCGGGCTTGAAGTGTACTTTAATAGAGTTTTTCATTTCTAGTGTGTTGGCATCCTTACTTTTCATCTGTCCATGCTAGAAAACTTCTATATTATCAGTTTTTTGATAATGGCCAATCTATTATCATTTCGTTTGTTTATGATTATGGCCTATCTCATCATTTTGCAAAAGTGAAGTTTTTTGAGATAGGCCATTATTGTTCTTAAGCGACGAATAGCTTCTGAGCTCCAGGCACTAGAGATTTCAGTTCATCGTGAGATTTTCTTTGTATTAGAAGGAAAAAATTATCCTAATCTGTACATAACGTACCAATGAGTTTTTTTTTTTTTGGAAATTTTTTATGTGCCAATATTTTTGTAAACTTGTAAATGGCATTGATTTTCAAGAGTTAAAGGTGATTTTTCATTTCCACATTTCATTACTGACAATAAATCTTGACGCTTATCGAATTTTCTAAATTCCAAGGAAGGTTTTATGATGAAAGAGCAGGTCTCTTGCGACATCATTTTTTCTTTTTTTTTTGGTAGTAAGAGACTATTTTTTCCCTCCGTGCGATGAGTTCGTAGGTAGATTGGGAACATATAAGGAGTGTTCCAAGTCCAAGATATCAATATTATTCATTCGCAAACTTCAATTTGCGATTTTCTCCAAATCAGCTTTTTTGGAATGATGGGGTTTTCCCCTGCAGCCTTCATATGAGATGATTTATGTCCAAGCTCCACCCTCAAACCTTTCCTCTTGTCTTCAGTTCCCTTCCAACTACCCTCCTTCCTATCCATTTCAAAAATACCAATTAATCCTTTGAACGCAAATGTTTGAGGTGAACACAGGGTTGAGTAACAGGAGAGCCACTTTTAGGCACTAAGTCGCCTATGACCAGCCCTTAATCACAAGACCTGTTTGAATTCTTGCGCAGGTGAGGTACAATTGGTATTTTACAAGAACACCACAAATGGTTTCCATGAAGCGATCAACATGACAGACGGCGTCGTGATATTTTCAGTTTGGCTGGAGGAAGTTCGAACCCCAGACAATTCCTACTTCGACGAGATGCTTGGAATGCTCGACTACATCACCAAGCCTTGGAGCTACACCGATCTTTGCGAGAAGATCCCCATCAAGTACTACTTGCCCGAAGATCGGCAGCGCTACTACACCTACAAGGGCTCCTTGACGTACCCGCCGTGCCCGGAAACGGTGATTTGGGTGGTTTTCCTGGAGACGTTGCCGTTTTCGAACTACCAACTCCTCAAATGTCGACGAATGATCGGCGTGAAGGGCCCGATATCGAAGAACGTACGGCCTGTGCAAGGAGGTAACTCCCGGAACGTCGTGAAAGTCCACACGCCGCCTTCTTGCATAGGAGAATGAATGTAAATCACCAACACGGATATTGGGTTTAACCTCATTCTTTGAATAATACGCTGATATTATCCACTGTGTTTGTGGTTATTCATATATAATATTCTACTAGTATTATTTATCATTGATAACATCCTTAATCAACAACAGTCCTCAACTCCGAGTTCCAAAACAAGAGGTTGCACAATGTGCGCCTGATTTTTTGAAATTTTTAATCGAAAGTAGACATCATCCTGAGAATTTTGACACCAGCCGTTGTCTTTTTGGATTAGTAGATCTTTTTCTATGATTTTTCAAAGTTTCGAATGTTGCCCCTCCCTCCCGGGCCCCCCAGCCCACTGGGACGTCAAGAACATTCGAAACTTTGAAAAATTATAGGAAAAGGTCTTCCCGCGCTAGAAGGTCGCGGTTGGTGTCAAAATTCTCAGAAGAGGTCTAGTTTAGATTAAAAACAACAATAAACAGTTTTTCCGACCCATGCGCACACCCCATTGGGGACAATTTCTAAGCGATTTCGTCACGATCATGGTTCACCTGTGTTTGTCACAGGAAAATTTCGGAGAGTTTCCAATTTGTTCGATTCGTAATGTTTTTTGGGTTGCTGAATCTGAATCTGAATTTTGGTTTTCCACCAAGATTTCGAAACGAAACATTGGAAAAAATTAAGAAAAAAAAAACGAAAAAGGTGATATTTTTGTTGGTTTTTTCCTATAACTCAAAAATTACAAACTTATGCGAAAATACGTCGAATTTGCTACAAATTTCATTTCATTTGTTTTGGTTTGACGAACCGTTTGTACCCCGGAGATGGTTGAAAATATGCGTCATACAGTCAACTAACTACTAGAGATAGCGTAATACCGATTAATACAAAATCACAAAATAGAACCTTTAATTAATTATAACTAGTTACGTACGTATTCAGTTTTTCAGTGGAAAAAGGTGATTTTCGTGACAGCGAAAATACACATATTTTAAACCAGCGCTGGGGTCTGAACGGTTCGTCTAACAAGAACAGCTACGAAATGAAATTTGTGTTAAATTTTTCTTGCTTCCATTTTGCATATACATGTTTATTGCTAAAATTTTATGGTTTCTGAGTCATAGGCAAAAAACCACCAAAAACTTTTTTCGCCTTTTTAACATGGAACATGTTTTATCCGTGATATAACTGGCCAAAAAGGTCGCAAAATTTTGCAAAAAATGCATTTTAGTTATGTTGCTGGGGATAATATACTTTTGTAATATCCAACCCACTGAAATCGTTTACCCCTCATTGAAAAGCTATTGATTAATCCATCATTTTATTTCAACTCACGTTGCCAATTTTTCGTCCCTTACCCAGTTATTAAGGGCTGGAAAATGCGCTTTGTTACACGTCTACAAACAATTATAGAGAAAGCTTATTATTATAGGTAGGGAGCGAAGTATTTTAGCATGGAACATGCTTTAGCCATCACCAAACTGGGCAAAAACGTGACGAAACCGTGGAACGAAAGTAGCGCGGGATTTTGTAATGATTTTCACTAAAACCGACCCGTTTCTAGGGAAATGTATCGCCTTTAGTTTTCATCCCACGAAAATCGTTCGCCGCTCGTTGAAAAGCCCTCAATTTATGCGTAAATTATATATTGCCAAAACAGAAGTAAATATGTAAGAAGCTAAGATATACTTCTGATATAAAAGATCTGTAATAATAATAATTAAATGATGTCGTTCTTAATAATAGAAAGCAGTTGTTAAGAAAAGCAGGCCCATAAAGAGCTAAATTAAAACAACAGACAACAAATTCCTAGTAAAAGAAAACAGCAAACAAACAAAATACGGCTAAAGCATGTTCCATGTTTCTTGAGTTTAATTTATTTAGAAGTAACCATCCGGGGGTCCAGGGGGCTTGCCCCCTGGCGAGCCCCTAAGGGCCGAGTTTTTAATGCATTTTAGATATGTTGCCAGGGATAATATAACTTTTGTATTATAACTATCGAGACCAGCGGTTCCCAACTGGTGGTCCGCGGACCCCCGGGGGTCCGCGAGGTATGGCTGAGGGGTCCTTAGGATATACAAATTATTATATAAAGAACGTTGACTTCTGCGTCTGGCTTCATATGACAAATAACGCTAGCACACTCTAGTTTGGCTTTATGTATTTCAGAGATCTCAGTTATTGCTATATTGTTAGTTATTTATTGCTAGTGCTAACAGAGTACTGGAGACAATTTAGTGCTAGTGGAGTTTGCTAGTGCTAGTGAGGTCCCTGACCGAGTTGTTTACATGTGTGATTTTGTGCAACCTTTTAGTGATTGAAAAGCTTTGTTTTTCACGTAAAGTTGATTACGCGTACGTTATGGACCGTTGGTTAAAAGGTGGATCGTTAAAACGGCCTAGGCATACAGACGAAGAACGAGAAAATGCTTTCGATGTTTAAGTTAATAAGTCAGTGACTCTCGAACCGAACTTGCTAGTATCTCTTGAACCCAACTCGTCGGCGTCTCTTAAACCTTGTAAATACTCTGTATTTTCACTAATAAATTCTAAGTTTTATAGCATTAGTTTGATTTATTTTTTCACATATTTTGGTTCTTTTTAGGTAACTTTAGATAGTGGGGTCCTCGTCATTGTAGTACCTTGATGAAGGGGTCCTTGGAAAAATTTAGTTGGGAACCGCTGATCTACACGTATTCCATGATTTTATAATTTACACCGTAGGTGTCCAGTAAAGCATCCGGGGGGTCCAGAGGGGCTTGTTTTTCTTGCATTTTGGTTTATTATTTTCAATAACGAACCATTGAAATCAAGCAAGAACAATTTTTTTAACCGGCCCTCATAATTTGATGTTTTACGCTTCAAGGTATCTTCCAGTGTTCCGTCACGAAATTTTGGTGGCAAACCTCAGATTAGTATTCAGCACCTCAAAAATCAAAAGGAATGTGAAACCCGCAAAAACTTTCCTGCAAGATTTTGAACACATTTTCACTGGACTATACATAAAGCCAGTTGCTTATTAGTAATAAACCTTCAAATGCCACATTGCCACGGCGCCACACTAAAATGCCACATTCGGCCCATTTTTCGGTAAAATGCCATATTTCGTTGATTTCTTTGAAAATGCCACATTTTGTGCCACATTTGTGCGATGAAGAAAGCAAAAGCCCTCATAGACGGCCCTCTTCCCAAAGCTTCTCTTTTTGGAGTCAAATTTTAAAAACATTCCAAACATAATCGAGCAGCTGCAATCTCAAAAGATTCTCCTGACGACCTCTGTGGAGAAGATGGAGGAAATCGCCAACACCGACTACCCAGGACCCATTGGATTAAGGATTAACGCCAAGGTACAGGCCGTTCTGGACAGGAATTGCGGCTGGGAAGAAATGAGTGATATAGCCGCGAATCTCGAAGGGAAGGAATCTTCTATCAGGAAAGAGTGGGACGCTGAAGACGTCCTTGCAATGAAGTACGCGCCCGCGACTTCTGCCGATGTAGAGAGATCATTCTCTAAATTGAAATATATCCCGAGCGACCGTCGTCTCAATTTATCCATGGATAAAATAGCCGCCCACTTAAAATTGTTTCATAACTGAATCTAACAAATTGTAAACATGTTGGAACACGTAAATATGTTGGAAATACATGTAAATAGTTGATATACATAATACAGTAGTTGATATGCTTTCAAGTTTCATGATTTAATGGTTTGACATCCCTTTTATGGTGGGGAGGGGGTGGAAAGTTGAAAAAAATAAATACCACATCAGCTGAAATAAATGCCAAATTCGGCCACAATAAGTGCCACATTGCCACATTTTATAGTGTCACATTTTATAAAAATAAGTGCCACATTTTGAAGGTCTCTGTTTATTACACAAGAGACAACAGAGATTCAGAGGTCCATACAAAATCATCAAAATGACGTCTCCAGTAGCCTGCGTTTCAACTGACGAATCAAACCCAAATGTGCAGAAGATCGCAAATGTAGGTATCACAGTTGAGTAATAACGTAAATGACACTTGAGTCCACAACAAAGCAATGTATGTAATTAAACAACGGACAGGAGTGAACGTGTACGAGCAGAGTGAGCTAAAGTGAACTGAATACATAATGCACATAGAGTAGCTGTTTATCCACGTTTAGATCCCATAAGTACCCTCCGAGCGTTACTTCAGAGCCGAGTACTAATTTATAATTTATGAACGACAACTGGACTGAACTTGGAATGAATGGCAGCGTTGATTAAGAAAAGCAGAGACGGATCTTGACGTATTCGAGGAACGAAATGCTCGTAGTGTACTCGTAGATCCCAGCAACCAGGAAGGGTAACACCGGGAGCTTTGTTATTAAACCTTTCCGTAGGTACCTACCTCAGCCTTCATAGCTTCCGATCCCTCCAAGCCTTGTCCTGCTCCCTTCTACCTCTAGTTTCTCTCAGCTCCTCGTTTTGCGTTTTAATCAAGCGAAAAGGGAGCCCGGGTGGTGGCAATGGAGCGAGATGCCGGACATTCTTCGTTATGTTAGATAATATTCCCGGCTGCATACCTAAATATTCCAACTCAATTAATTTTTTCACCATTTTGTAGGTAGATAAGCGTTTATTATGCATTTTTAGTGAATTAGTTTTGGATTTATAAATATGTAAATCCCAATTAAAGGATTATTTTCAAATATTTAATAATGATTAATAGGACGTTTCCATTTTGGTTTATTATTTTCAATAATGAAACATTGGAATCGAGCAATTGGAGTCGGAGGGAGTGGGTGGAGGAGAGAGTCGGAAGAATCGTTTTTGCCTACTTTCAGTAGGCTATTCAGCTAGTTTCGAATATTTTTGCCCGTTACAAGGGTTCCATGACAGACGCGAAAACAAAATTGTTCAGGAAGGCCTAAAACGTAAAAACGCTGCAAATTATTACACAATGGTTTATTGTTTTTTATTTTTCTATATAGATCACTCGTATGCAAAGCCACCAACCATCCAACATGAAGAAAAACATCGCATTTCGGTCAGCTTTAATATGAACGGAGATTAGGCCTCTTTTGCGATTCACACTCGTGTTTCTGATTTATCGTACGTCCAAACTTTAAATTCTCGTAGTGCGCGAACGGTTTGTCCTACAGAGCTCCCGGTGGTCTCAAAAAAATTCTAAAAATTCTATAGAATCTTAAATCGAAGGAAAAACAATACCTACCTTTATATCAAAATTTTTTGAGTTAGGGCGTTTTCAAAATTTCAAAATTGATTTTGGAACCCTTAGAAGTGACCTACATCAATCAAAATCTTCGGGGCACAACTAGACCCCAAATGGAGCCTACATACCAAATTTAATAAAAATCGGTCAATGCTAAGTGGCAAAAGTACCGCGTACGACGGACGGCCGGCCAAATTTTTATTCGATTTTTGGATTTTTGGACCTTGAAACGTAAACCATCAAATTTTGAGGGGGTGTTAAAAAATTTTTTTTTTTTCTTGGTCGATTCCAAAGGTTCATTATTGAAAATAATAAACCAAAAGCGAGTGAAAATATTTTGGAGAACAATTTTTCGTCAACCTTGAAAAGAGAAAACAACTACTTGGTAGACTCGGAAGCAAAACATGTTGGATGACACGGAGGATGAGATTGGAGTCGGAAAGTTGCGTACTAAGAGTATACCCCACCTTCACGACTCGGATGTCGTGAGGGTTTGTATTCACCTGAGGGTTCCATGGAGAGACCTTCACGTAACTTGAGAAGTTTTGTAACCCTTTGAAACCAAATCTTACCGAATAGGTGGGCGCAAAACCTTAAGTTTGTTATTAAAAATTATAAACCAAAAAGGGGTCTTCAACGAGCTTAGATGAGCAAGCGGAAACGTTGTTGGTGAACTTTGAATTTTTTTCGAAAAGATAAATAAAAGCAATGCGACTGAGAGAGACCAGTGGGTATGAAAGGGGAGAGAATGTCTTAATTAGAAAGACAGTGTAACGTGGCGAGAGGCAAAGGGTTCGTGTGGAATACAAGTTCACATTCCTACGAACAACGAATAGAAATGAGAGAGCCTTCATTAAAGGGCGCTGTCAAAGCGAGACCCGCTAAAAGTTAACTTCGGGTCCTCGGTCGCCTCAAAGAGATCCGTTAAACTGAACGAAAATATCGTGTAATGTGGCTTTAACTACTAAGAATCCATTTTTTCCTATTGAAATGCATTTTAGAGCATTTGAAGAAAAGCAGCTTATTTAAAAGGTAAAGAAAACTCTACTACATAGGTATTTTTCATCAATAAAACGATTTGTCCACTGAAAATAACGGGTCACCTTTTCGAGATGATTCCACGTCAGATGTGTTTTCAACAATGATTCCAAGCCACTCCTTAGTCCAAGACTCCAGCTAAATTAGCCAGACATTATGGCCGGTCAAGTCTACAGAAAAGAATACGAGCTGGCAGAACTTGCGGCCCAATTCATCGACGCCTGCAGACGTTACCAATAATTAGGATGGTCATCAAGTTCTGGAGAAAGAACATCTTCACTGTAAGAACGTGATATGATGATTTCGTTTTACTACTTAACTTCCCAATAAGAGATAAATTATCTCTTATTGGAAAGTTAAGTAGTACTATTGCTCCCAGCGTGCGATATTTAATAATATTAAATAACTACCTATATTATAGGTAGTGGTTGATTATTAAATTTTCATCAGTTATAGCAAAACAATGGTACCAGGATGTTCCTGTGTCGGTTCGCCTTAGGTTAGTATAAATTCTACTCAGTACCTCAGGACAGCTATCAAGATATAGATGGGAGGTTCGAATTTACTGCTAAGCTCAGCTCAGTACCTGTCCCATAAGGGAAGAAAAGCCCATTGAGTTGAGGAACAATGTATAAAGGAAGTTGTAGGTTGCGTTACAACTGACCAATTTAAACTTAAAAGCTTTAGAATTGAATAATTCAATTCTTCCAAATTATTTCGCGAGGTTTTAGGGTGTCTAGTAAGAAAGCAAGAGGTTCGTTTCTAAAAGTACTTCTCTCAAGACTTTCCACCAGACTGTGTCAAGGGCCTGAGGGAGAAGAATACTTACAGGAGTAATTTTTGCTTCCGAGTCTACCAAGGTAGCGGAAGCTATGTTTTCACTTTTCAAGGACGAAAAAAAAAGTTCTCCAAAATCAAAATTTCCACTCGCATTTTGCGTTTTAGACCTTTCTGAACAATTTTGGTTCCGTGTCTGTGTGTCTGTGTGTCTGTCTGTCTGTCTGTCTGTCTGTCTGTCTGTCATGAATTCCTTGTAACGCGCATAAGTATACGAAGTTATTGTCCAATTTCGATGAAATTTTCAGGGATTGTGCGGGTTGGTGTGTAGACGGTCCCCTATGAAAATCATCATCCCCGGACTGAAAGAAGCGACTGCGCATGCGCAAACGTGAATTCCTTGTAACGGCTATAACATCTACATTTTCCATCCGATTTCAATGAAATTTTCAGAGATGTTTCAGACTTGTGTTTAGGAGGTCCCCTATCAAAATCATCACCTTCGGACTGATAGAAGCCATTGCGCATGCGCAAACGTGAATTTCCTTCTAACGGCCATAACTTCCACATTTTCCACTCGATTTCGATGAAATTTTCAGGGATTATGTAGATTAGGTTGTAGACGGTCCCCTATGAAAATCATCATCCCCGGACTGATAGAAGCGACTGCGCATGCGCAAACGTGAATTCCTTGTAACGGCCATAATTTCTACATTTTCAATCCGATTTCAATGAAATTTTCAGGGATTATGTGGATTAGGTTGTAGATAGTCCCCTATGAAAATCATCATCCCCGGACTGATAGAAGCGACTGCGCATGCGCAAACGTGAATTTCCTTGTAACAGCCATAACTTCCACATTTTCCACCCGATTTCAATGAAATTTTCAGGGATTATGTGGATTAGGTTGTAGATAGTCCCCTATGAAAATCATCATCCCCGGACTGATAGAAGCGACTGCGCATGCGCAAACGTGAATTTCCTTGTAACAGCCATAACTTCCACATTTTCCACCCGATTTCAATGAAATATTCAGGGATTATGTGGATTAGGTTGTAGATAGTCCCCTATGAAAATCATCATCCCCGGACTGATAGAAGCGACTGCGCATGCGCAAACGTAAATTCCTTGTAACAGCCGTAACTTCAACTGTCCCCCAGGGGTCGCGGGTTCGAATCCCAGCCGAGGCTAAGTATTTTTTTGATCCAATCACATACATCTACTCACTTAATTTTTGATCCGAATTTGATGAAATTTTCTAGGATTGTCCAGATTAGCGTGTAGATGGTCCCCTATGAGGGTAGTGAAAGGTACTTGGAGATTGATCATCTATACCAACTATGCATCTGATCATCTATATAATCGGGTTATGGATACGAGGAAGCTATGTGCCACACCCACTTGGCAGACGTTTTATTTTTTATTATTAATTATTCTAGCTCTACGGTGTTTGACGAACCAGGGCCTTCGCAACAATTGTTGACCATTCCTTGCGATCAATCGCCTTATCCATCTTCTCACACCCTTGGCTCTAAGGTCCTCCTCTACATCGTCAATCCAACGTAGTCGAGGGCGCGCCTCAAGAGGGGGGGGGGGGTGTCTCCCTGCTGGCATCCGCTCCACATCTGAGTCGACCCCGTTTGATGGATGCCACAATATCGGGCTGATCGTACAGAGCTCTTAACTCACCATTATGTCGAGTTCGCCATTCTCCTGATTCGTATACTGGGCCATAAATGTTTCTCAGTATTTTCCTTTCCCAACAGTTCAATTTACGCTCATTGGCTTTTGTGAGGTCCCAAGACTCACTTGAGTAAGTCACCACTGGTCAGTAGACAGTCAGTTTTGCTTTTTGAGAGAGCCGGCGGAAATTGAGAGACTTCTCAACAGACCAGAGGCATCTACTTCCCGCGGCTATTCTCGCTTTAATTTCATTGGTGACGTCGTTATCTCTAGTCACAATGACGCCTGAGTATTTGAACTGATTGCTGGATGGGAAGCTATGCTGTAGGATGCTGAAGTTTCTTCCTGGAGGAGCTGAATCTCTTGATATAGATGCTTAGGCCTCGCTCTTCTGCCACTTTCTCAAATTCTTGGGATGCTCCAGAGAGTGCAGGTATTGTTCTTTCTATAATGTCGATATCGTCCGCATAACTAAGGTGTTGGGTCAGCCTATTGAATATGGAACCTCCTTGATTGGTTCGTATATGTCTCACTATTCTTTCCACAGAGAAGCTGATCAAAGTTGTTGAGAGTGGATCACCCTGTCGTAGGCCTGCGTTAACAGAGAACCCCTCCGCAAGGCGTCCGTTGACCTTCACTCGACAAGTAACTTTTTTCATAGTCATACTGACCATATGGACTAGCTACTTTGATAAAGAGTCCTAATAATGCTGTCATACTGTCATATGTATATGCTCCATATGTTGAGTTACAGGTCAAGCATTCACATTTCACCACATCAACCCAGAGAAGAATCCCGCATCTTCTAGTCAGGCTGCCGACTGCTTCAGCCTCCCTGTTATGTTGACAAGAAGAACTATGCTGTGTACTGATTCCTCCAACGCCACGAAGAACCTCTTTTATTCTGTTATACGAACTGTCCCGTTATCACCACCCTTTGTTACAAAAGCTATGAAATTGTGTTGAAATGCACGAATCACGAAAGGATTAGAGGTGTTAGAAAAGAAAAAGAGCGATGCCGATAAGCAACTGCTGGGACTTGGATACCTTCTACTGTTGCAAGGATACGCGGAAACCAACATGCCGACCTCCCCTTAGGCGCCTGTACGTAGAGAACGAAAGAGGCAATCGGCTGGAAGACCTACCTTGGAGATATGGGTTGTTTATTGGCGGTTGGTGATTGATTGATGCCTTCAATGCCATGGAAGGGGGAAAGGATTTCAGGCAAATGGGCCGTGAGTTTCCGCACACGTCATTTACTAACCACTTTTTTGAATCGATTTTCCCCTCTACTATCTGCCGTTCTTTATCATCTCGCTTTGTGATTTTTTCAGGCCGTATCAACGACATGAGAAGTCTTTAAATATTCAAAAGAAGAATAGTCTTTATCATCTTTCCGTTAAATTTAGCTCTAAAGCCACAGTGTGAAGTTGAATGTCATTGTCTTCGGTTCCAATTCGATTCTACTCAATCCATGTTCGTGGTTCTTCCAGGCGCTCTCCTACTCAGACCAATTCAACAAGGAACTTACGATTATCCATCACAAAAGGGAAAACAATCTTACAGTGGAACTGCTCCCTCAAGAGCAAAATCTCCGTCTGTTTCTCTGAACCTCAAAGAGATCGTCAGCCTCCATCTCGCATCGTGGACCACGTCCTGAACAATGAGGGGTATATGAGACTACTTTAACACTGGTCTTGATTTGATATTAATTTATTGCTAATAGTTGTTGATATTGCTATAGAAAAAAGGTTGTTGCAAATATATTTCTGAAAAAGATCATTTTGATTTTTTGATAATCTGACTTTTTATCACCATTTGCTATTTTTTTAGTTGAATAAATCCTTTATTTACAAAATATTCTGACCTTACTTCACCGCAAGAACGAATGACCCTCAATTCAACTATTCTAAACATTTATGTCTATCTGCCACCATGATAGAGATATGAATTTTTCTGGTAGAATCCTCGAAACCTCATTGGAATTACAAATGGAATGAAGAAACATTAGGAAAACTACGCTTTCCAACAGATAAATATATAGTTTTTTACTGACTATGAATAGGGCTGGAATGGTTTTCGTATTTTTCTTCTATTATAATGTATTAGGAGAAAAGAGTTTAGGGTGGTTCGAGAAGGGGAGGGTTTTTGCGAGCCGTAGCTTTTAGGTCAGCACTGCAAGGGGTGCGAGGAGATTTTTCTTTCTCTCGAAAGATTTTTTCGGGAAAAAGGAGTCCTGAGTGTATCTACCAGGTTGGCATAACAAAAGCTCTTATTCATCCTTCACCTTGGAGCGATCGAAGGCATTATACCTACCTGCCGGCCACGAGCTACCAGCTATCGGAATAGAAAGAGATTGGTTGAAAGCGACGTTCCGTTGATCGTATATCAAATATTGCGGTGAAATCAACTTTGGCGCGTCCCATCAATTTTTCTAGACGAATGTTTGAATCTCGCTACCTACTTTCCCGAGGTATTATCATAGGACTGCGAATATTGTGAAGAGGGATATTATATTGGACAGCCGAATTTAAATGCTCGAGGAAGGTTTTGGAACTTGTTTTGGGGAATCTGGTCAAGTTTCACTAGCTACAAGCAGTCCATCAATAATCTAAGTAAGAGCAAAGATAAAAGTGGACAACCACACCTTGAAGGTGGCTATGAACATAAATCAAGAAAAGTCCATTTTTAGCATGGATTCCAGGCTGGAAGATTGGTTGTGGAACAACCCACTGCATTTGAGATTATTAATTTATAAAGACTGGGTTCAAAGTGGACATAAATTTCTTTGAAAGCTAAATAAAGGCTTTTGACATGCGTTTCCTTCCCTCCACGGGTAGAACTTTGAGCATTGCCAGTATCAGCCAGAACAAAGAAGCGAAATCTCTTTCAGATTTCCTTACCTCCACATGTAGAATTTTGAGCATTGCCAGTATCAGCCAGAACAAAGAAGCGAAGTCTTTCAGATTTCCTTCCCTCCACGGGTAGAATTTTGAGCACTGCCAGTATCAGCCAGACCAAAGAAGCAAAATCTCTTTCGGATTTCTTTCCCTCTACAGGAAGAACTTTGAGCATTGCCAGTATCAGCCAGAACAAAGAAGCGAAATCTCTTTCAGATTTCCTTCCCTCCACATGTAGGTAGAATATTGAGCATTGCCAATATCAGCCAGAACAAAGAAGCGAAATCTCTTTCAGATTTCCTTCCCTCCACATGTAGAATTTTGAGCATTGCCAGTATCAGCCAGAACAAAGAAGCGAAGTCTTTCAGATTTCCTTCCCTCCACGGGTAGAATTTTGAGCATTGCCAGTATCAGCCAGAACAAAGAAGCGAAATCTCTTTCAGATTTCCTTCTCTCCACATGTAGAATTTTGAGCATTGCCAGTATCAGCCAGACCAAAGAAGCGAAATCTCTTTCAGATTTCTTTCCCTCTACAGGAAGAACTTTGAGCATTGCCAGTATCAGCCAGAACAAAGAAGCGAAATCTCTTTCAGATTTCCTTCCCTCCACATGTAGAATTTTGAGCATTGCCAGTATCAGCCAGAACAAAGAAGCAAAATCTCTTTCAGATTTCTTTCCCTCTACAGGAAGAATTTTGAGCATTGGCAGTATCAGCCAGAACAAAGAAGCGAAATCTTTCAGATTTCCTTCCCTCCACGGGTAGAAGTTTGAGCATTGGCAGTATCAGCCAGAACAAAGAAGCGAAATCTTTCAGATTTCCTTCCCTCCACGGGTAGAATTTTGAGCATTGGCTGTATCAGCCAGAACAGAGAAGCGAAATCTCTTTCACATCTCCTTCCCTCTACAGGTAGAACTTCAAGCACTGCCAGCATCAGCCAGAACAAAGAAGTGAAATCTTTCAGATTTCCTTCCCTCCACGGGTAGGATTTTGAGCACTGCCAGTATCAGCCAGACCAAAGAAGCGAAATCTCTCTCACATTTCCTTCCCTCTACAGGTAGAACTTCAAGCATTGCCAGAACAAAGAATCGAAATCTTTCAGATTTCCTTCCCTCCACGGGTAGAATTTTGAGCATTGGCTGTATCAGCCAGAACAGAGAAGCGAAATCTCTTTCACATCTCCTTCCCTCTACAGGTAGAACTTCAAGCACTGCCAGCATCAGCCAGAACAAAGAAGTGAAATCTTTCAGATTTCCTTCCCTCCACGGGTAGGATTTTGAGCACTGCCAGTATCAGCCAGACCAAAGAAGCGAAATCTCTCTCACATTTCCTTCCCTCTACAGGTAGAACTTCAAGCATTGCCAGAACAAAGAATCGAAATCTTTCAGATTTCCTTCCCTCCACGGGTAGAATTTTGAGCATTGGCTGTATCAGCCAGAACAGAGAAGCGAAATCTCTTTCACATCTCCTTCCCTCTACAGGTAGAACTTCAAGCACTGCCAGTATCAGCCAGAACAAAGAAGTGAAATCTTTCAGATTTCCTTCCCTCCACGGGTAGGATTTTGAGCATTGGCAGTATCATCCAGAACAAAGAAGCGAAATCTCTCTCACATTTCCTTCCCTCTACAGGTAGAACTTCAAGCATTGCCAGAACAAAGAATCGAAATCTTTCAGATTTCCTTCCCTCCACGGGTAAATTTTGAGCATTGGCAGTATCAGCCAGAACAAAGAAGCAAAATCTCTTTCAGATTTCCTTCCCTCTACAGGTAGAACTTTGAGCATCGGCATTATCAGCCAGAACAAAGAAGCGAAATCTCTTTCCACTCAGAACTCCACCTCATCAGCTGCTACGAAAATCCTTCGCTTGTACTCCAGGAAAAATCGGTCAACTCCATCATTCCTCTGGTTGCAATTTGGTACGATTTCGTGGATCTCAAGTCAGCTGTATGGCAACTTTGTGACTAATGCTAAGTGAATATAGCAATCAATTTTGGTCTGCCGGGCAGACTCTGCCCAGTTTGATTCATTATTTCAACTCTGTAGGCACGAAAAATGTCAACTGCTACATGTTACAACTGCTAAAAATATAAAATTCCAAAATATGTATCTGCTGAACATTTGAAATATTAATTGGGAATAAAAACTCCAAACGTCGAACCAGATTTACTGATGGGTTAATTAAGACACTTGCAGGCAGACGATGATTTTAAGGCGACTGAATAAAATGAGATGATGTGAACGAACAAAAAGTACGTATAAAGTCTGGTCTTCTAGAGCATTGGGCAAGATCGGATCTCTAGAAGTGAGAAGTCCAAAACAGTTCGAAAACTCCGCGATCCGTCGTCAACAATATTTTCCTTCTAAGTCTTCCTGATCGGTTTTCTCCAATATGTTCGGCCTAACTGGGCCTCGTCGGCAGAGGTTTATTGAAAAGGGCAGTTATGGAGGGAATTCGAGGCAAGTGCTTTTCTGACCTCCCTCAAGTGGTTTCGGAGATCAGACAGTTTGGAAGGTGGAGGTTTTCTGGATGTTCAACTTTCTTCGATAAAGAATGCCGGGAATTTCTGGGATGGAGAGCTTCATTAGAGCTCCCTCTGCTCCCCTTCCTCTCCACCATCATCGCAAAACTTCTTGGGGGAAGCCTCCCGTCAATGCAATTTACTCGACTTGTAGCCAACTAACCCTCGCCCTTCTGATATTACACTTGATAAATACTGGTTCGGGTCGTTGGTTCTTTGAGGGTTGAAATAGTCGGCCAATAGATTGCAAGCTACGGAAGTTGGTCACGTGCTATCGATCAGGCTAAAAACAATTATTCAATTCCTCTCAATGTGGCATTATCATACTTAGTAACCTTATTTTTCGTGGCTAGATGGCTTCATCTACACGATGAACATAAATACAGCAGCCGATGGAGTATTATGCACTACCGGCCAGGAGCTCACCTTTCCTCCTGAATAAATATTTACTTAAATATGATTTAATTTTTTTTTTTTTTTTATTGATGGCAGCAAATTTGAGAGGAAACTTAAATAGCTTCTCATTTGTAGAGAAAACGGAATACTTGAAAACGGCTTATACGGTACAATTTTGCAATATTTTTACACCAAATTTTGATCACCTTCAAAGTAATTACCACTGACTGCAATACACTTTTCCAATCGCGTCTTTTCCCTTTTGAGTCCCTTTTGAGTCGGGGGAACAAAAAAAAAAGTCGCGGTGGGTGAGAGCAGGTGAATAGGGGGGGGGGGGGGGAGATCAGGTGAATAAGGGGGGGGGGGGGTAAACAATTGGTGTCATGCCATTTTTCGTAAGAAACTGCTTCACGGACAGGGCAATGAGTGCGGAGGCTTTGTTCGTCTGTGAGAAGGCGTGGGATAAATTTGGCTGCAACCCTTCTCATGCACAAATCCTCCGATAAAATTCTCTGGATTAAACTCCAAGACATCCTAGACACCTCAACCAATTGATCCACCGTTCGACAACGGTCTTCGCATCTTAGTCTTCGAATCATGATGTCGATTTTATCAACGTTGTCGTCAGTTCTTGACGTTGAAGGGCGGCCAGAACGAGATTGGTCTTCAATCCTCTTTTGCTAAATTTTAAAACGTTGAAACCAGGTAAGGAATTCAATGGAAACGCAACGAAAATTGCTTTCGTGTTGCATTTTCAGAATACTACTTCTCTAGATAGGTGCTTCCAATACAGAAGCAATCATCGATATTGTCAAACTGGAGAGTAATTTCACCTCAATTCGTATGTTGAGGCCATATTTAATCGGAACAGGGATAAGGAAAAACCCCCTACCAATTCCACCAACAAGGTTAGCGACTAGTAATTAGTCCCTTCGAATACGTAATGGCAAAACGCAAACAACGCGGGATCAGAGAGGTGCAATTCGAGCGCGTCCGACCTCAAAAACACGGGTGAGTTGACGTGAAAAACTTCGGAAATCGTATTGGCGCGTTAATCCTGCCGTCCATCCCCCAGTGGTTCCGACCAGTCGGGTTATTATGCTGGACCGTAACGGGTCTCTCGTATTTTCGTTATCAGACGGTCGCCGGAGCGATTCGATTAGACCGCAAGGCGATAATTGGTATCCTCTCACCCCTGGCGGATGTTTGCTCGCTCTCGCACAATATCTGCGACACCTCTCGGGATGCTGGAACCGACCGCAGAACTGGACCGAAGCGATGGTATCGTAATAAGCGATTTCTGCTATTGTTCGATAGCATAACTGAGGCTCGTGGGTACGAATTTCAATTATGCTCTTCATACAATGTATCTCGAACTACACTGATTAATTAGCAGTGAGTAAACAGACAGAGGCGTTTGTGAATAATCCATCCAATGGATGATTCTGCAACACCCCAAAACATTTTTTTCAACCGCTGTCCTTCTCATCTTTGACTGCTACAACTATTGCAGTGATGAGTTGAGATTACAGCTAGGAAATGGATTAGGTATTGAAATACAGTTTTGAAGGTGATGTTGAAGCAAATAGGTGATGAGTCTTGGACTGTCCAAGACTCAGAGATGTCATCTTATTCGTCAAGGTCCAATTTAATACTTCCGAGTCTACCAAGGTAGCGGAATCTTTGTTTTCACTTTTCAAGGTTGAAAAAAAATGTTCTCCGAAATCAAAATTTTCACGTTCGTTTTTCGTTTTAGACCTTCCTGAAAAATTTTGGTTCTGAGTCTGTCTGTCTGTCATGAAATCCTTGCCATAGCCATAGGTACTTTCTACAATTCTCAATCGATTTCGATGAAATTTTCCTTTCATCGGGGTTGGCGTGTAGATTGTCTCGGCCATTAATACTCGACACCTGGCATCTCAAGATACAACAATACCTGAGCTTCATTCGTTAAATGTTAGTCTAAGAAGAGGTCACGAGTATACAGGGTGACTACACTTGAGATGGGCATAACTTCAGGGTTCGATTCTACAAGATATTTCCAACAAAAAATGTCTCTTAGTAATTTTCTTTTAACCCACTCTAAATTCCTTTTTTTCACATTAAAAGTTTTTTTTCGCATTTTCAACCTTACGGCACTGATGGTCATAGCTCCATTATTTCTCCTGAAAATTCAAATTTGAATACACGGGCTAGAAAGAGCGTTAAATTCCTAAGGTACCTAGTGCAAAATCAAAATATTTCAGCAATAAAGTAGTTTCAAAAAATCAAGTCAAAAAGCAAACTTTAAAAATTTGTCGAAACTTGACTTTCTTCGACCACAGTTTTCACTCTAAATCCCATTTCGATAAAAATCGAAAAATTCTTCGGAGAAAACATTCTCAAATGGTCAGCTTTCCAACGGTCTATCAATTTTTCTTATTAACATTCACATTGGAAGAGTAAATGAAGTTTGAATGTAATAAAACGTGTGTTTTACAAGCAAATCCAGTGTTTTAAGCGGTTTATGGTCCCCCTCGATCTCATGATGGCTTGACGATTTTGGTATCATTTCCTATGTAACTTTTTACGCTGAATCCAATAGTGATACTTCCGAATGATTCCGACTGCTAGAAAGTGGATTTTTTAAAGAAAACCTTCGTTCAGTGCCGTAAGGTCGAAAACGCGAAAAAACTTTAACGTGAAAAAAAGGAATTTTGAGTGGGTTAAAAGGAAATTGCTAGGAGAAATTTTTTGTTGGAAATGTCTTGTAGAGTTGAACCTTAAAGTTATGCCAATCTTAAGTGTAGACACCCTGTACTTTTATGTGAGTGCAAGGAGAGCTTTTGAAGGGTGCTTTTGTGTGAGTAGGATCAAACCTACGCGGGCTGACGAGGATGCCACTTTAGGGCCAACGTATTGAAATTTAGTTCAAAAGTGATTGGAAGTAGGTACATATTTGACTGTCGAAGTATGCTGGAAATTATTTACACCTATAACAAGAACATTTCGTCTGATGATTCGAAGATATTCCAGAATATATCATCAAATTGTTAAAACCCCACTTTACAACGACTCAATGCTATACAGGGTGTAAGCCTAACTGGTCTGCCATACGGTACCAGTCGATTCTATATCTAATTTTCAACAAAAAATGTCTCCTACCATTTTTTTTTTAAACCCTTCGTGTTAGAGTTATTTTAACTTTAAACTTTTCCTTTTTTTTTTTTTTTTCTTTAAACTTTTTCTCGTGATTTTGATCTATTGTCATAAAATCGGTCATAACTCCATTAATTAGCTGTGTAAATTACAATTTGAGGATACCGTTGGAAAGAGCATTAAATTTCCTATCGGATAGATGCCTTAACCTTTTTTTAAGTCAAGATTTGAGACATGAAAAAGTCCTCTAAAAAAGAATTTTAGGTAATTTTGGAAACATCGTATTTTTCAATCGCAAATTTAACTACGATAACCAATATTTGTTCAAGATGCAAGAATAGTAAAACTGTGCTAGAATCTCAGCTTTCCAATGGTATAACTACAAAATATTTTACAACCAAATTTAGGGGAGAAATTCGTGTTTGAACGCGGAAAAACGTGCATTTTTTCAACGAAATCAGCGCTCTGTCCTTCTGTTTCCGGAAGCCTCGCGGTCCACTGCGGCGCCCACCCACTTCTATTGTCCGACCCCTCAGACCTTCGAGGCGGAGAGCTGATTTCGTTGAAAAAATGCACATTTTTCCGCGTTCAAACACGAATTTCTCCCCTAAATTTGGTTGTAAAATATTTTTTAACTTTACTATTGGAAAGCTGAGATTCTAGCGCAGTTGGTACTGTTCTTGCATCTTGAAAAAATATGGGTTCTCGTAGTTCAATTTACGATTGAAAAAATGCGAGGTTTCCAAAATTACGTAAAATGTTCTTTTTAGAGGACGTTTTCATGTCTCAAACCTTAACTCAAAAAAAATTAAGGCATCTATCTGATTGAAAATTTAATGTTCTTTCCAACGGTATCCTCAGATTGTAATTTACACAGCTGATTAATGGAGTTATGTCCAATTTAATGACAAAAGGTCAAAATCACGAAAAAAAAGTTTAGAGTTAAAATAACTCAAAAACAAAGGGTTTAAAAAATTGCTAAGAGACATTTTTTGTTGCAAATTAGTTATAGAATCGACTGGTACCGTATGGCAGACCAGTTAGGCTTACACCCTGTAAATGTCAAAAAATCAAATCTTCAAGAAATCAAAATTATTTATTTGGGTAGAAATTGATACTCCTTGCACACTTGCAGGGGAATGGTATTCATTCCGCTCTGAATTCGATCTACTCGCCTACGCACGCTGGAGGAGTGTGCACTTTAAATATCTCCAATTTGTTCTGCTGAACGGGGCGGATATTCGTAGAGATCGATCCTCTGACACCAATCATTCGTCGTAGCTTGATGAACTGGTAGTGCGAAAAAGGGAGCGTCTCTTCGAAGATCACCCAGATGACTGTCTCCACGCACGGCGGGTACGTCAAGGAGCCCTTGTAGGTGTAATAGTGCTGCCGATCTTCGGGCAAGTAGTACTTGATGGGGATCTTCTCGCAAAGATCGGTGTAGCTCCAAGGTTTGGTGATGTAGTCCATCATGCCAAGGAGTTCGTCGAAGTAGGAATTGTCAGGGTAGCGAACCTCTTCTAACCAGACAGAGAATATCACTACGCCATCAGTGGTGTTGATGGCTTCGTGGAACCCATTGGTGGTATCTTTGTAAAACACTAGCTGCAGCTCACCTTGAGAAAAAAGGGATATATTTGAAACTAAGTTTGGAAGTTCGATGGTTTATGCGAATTTTCGAAGAAACAACCCTTACCAGCAAAACTTTTGCCTCCCAACGTATGTTCGCTTCCCTTCTTGGCGTCTTCTCCCCACCTGACGTTGTAGTGATCAAAAATATAACTCCCGTTAAGAGGTCCTCCGTGCACCTTGATAGGTTCGAGCATGTGGTACTTGACAAGCGGCGTGTGGAGCATGTGGATCAACTCTACTTGTTCAGGGTCTCCCAGAAGATTCGTAAATCTGAGAGGAGGTTGGCACACCTCTTTCGCACAAGCTGGCAAATCTACAGGGGACTGCAGGAATCGTAGTAGTTAAAATTTTATCACATCTAACACCTTCTCTGGTGGTACGTGATGATTACTATAGTGGTTTTCTATCAAGGTGGAGGAAAAGGCATCTGGCTCCAGCTAGGTCAACCTTCATCATAAAAATGTAAAATGTTCAAAATGAAACAGACTCTCATACTCCCCACGGTGCTTAAGCTTAAGCCAGAAGGCTTACACCAAACTCCCATGATAGTCCGCAAAGTCAAGAAAGGCCTCCCAGTTTGGGAACTCAGTACCAAGCTAATGCAACTTAATCCCTGTCCCAGCGGTCAGACCTCCAGAAAAACGAGTAATCGTACAAGCTAATCAAGATGATCCAACTGAAACACGGTTGTCTCTGTGGATTTACAGGCGTTAGTTCCTTTGTGGACCACGAGCACGGGAGATCTGCACGAATGGACTCATATGCACGGGAATGCTGAGCTGGTGATACGCTAGATACCGGCCCAACCTATGGGTTTACATATCCAAACTTTTGCATTAGTTCGCAAAGTCAAGAAAGGTCTCCCAGTTTGGGAACTCAATACCAAGCTAATGCAACTTAATCCCTCTCCCAGCAGTCAGATCTCCCGAAATACAAGCTAATCAGGATGGTCCAACAGATACGCGGTTGTCTCTGTGGATTGACAGGCGTTAGTTCCTTTATGGATCACGAGCACGGGAGATCTGCTCGAACGAACTCATACGCACGGGAATGCTGAGCTGGTGATACGCTAGATACAGCCCCAACCTATGGGTTTATTTATCCAAACTTTCCTATTAGTCCGCAAAGTCAAGAAAGGCCTCCCAGTTGGGAAACTTAGTACCACGTTAATGAATTCAATCCCTGTTCCAGGTGTCAGAACTCCAGAAATATAGGCTAATTAGGATGGTCCAACTCTTCACTGCCTCAGTGGAGAGAAATCAGTTCTTGGATTTGATCGCAGGTCGCGTTTTCCATACCTGTGCTGTGGCTCTCTTCCACAGATGGATTCTAGCATGCGCTTTCGTTCCACGACATCAAGCATGTGATTGTCTCTGTGGATTGACTGACATCAGTTCCTTCGTGGAGATCGCGCAGGGAGCAGACCCAAAGGGCATGCTGAGCTGGTAATGCGCAAGAGTGCGCCCCAACCTGTGGATTAAGGCAGAGAACTACTACCACTCTCTGGGCCCCCGGTTGTGGCTAAATACAATCCACCCTCAAAGTTGTAGTTTCTCGCTGCTCGCAAGAAACCCATTCCGAAAAAAAAGCGCATCATACTCCTTGGACTTAAATAGGAATATTAATTCCAATTCCCCTCATTATAATAAAGGTCATCAAACTAAAGCCGGATGCCTCCACTTCATCCTGACGATATAATTGATTAAAGTTTAATGATGCTTCATATCCCACAATACCTGATGGCTTCCTCCGCATGTCGGATACTCCGAAGCCCACTGACAAGGTACGAGAGCCTTAAAACCAGGTGAATATTCGAAATCCACTCCATGGGCCCCGCCACTGGTCTTTTTTACAAACAGAACTGTAACCAGTACCAGAATAAGTACAATCATGAGCCCCACTCCACGTCTTAAACAAGCAACATTATCAGAGCAATAATCAGGTAAACGTCCCAAGCATACCTTGGAAACTCGGTGAAGTAATTTCCTGGCCAACATTTCTACTAGAGTGATATATTCGTAGAATTTCATCAAAATCGGGTCTCCTTTTTGTTTTTTCCGGAGCAATAAATTCAACGTATTCATCAATTTTCCATAGATTCAAAACCATTCATCGCCAAAACAAATATTTGCCTTTGTAATAGGAGGAACAAAAGCTCTATACAGAAAATTTAGAATTATACGCACCTTGTTATCTTTTTGCCACGAACAGGTTCCCCTTTTGTTGAAGATTTTGCAATCTAATTTGATGTCATCTCCCGGGTTCACTTCGGAGTAGGAGGGTTGTTTGTCGAACCTCTGAAGTCCTTGCGCTCCTGAAAGGAATACCAAAAGCCTTTGAAGAGCTGTTTTCGGAAGTAGCAGACGAAATGAGAGAGAGGCATTGATGAAAAATGGAATCAGCAAGGCGCCTTATAGAGGGGAGAATATTACACAAACACCTTTCAAAAATAGATACCGTCTTGATAGAAGGAAAATATTCTAACTAACAAAGGGAGTGTACTTTTTCCAATTTTATATTTATATTTCAATCGCAAAGAATATTTGTAAATACAATATCCTCTATAATGAACCTCTGAAGTCGAGTAATCAAAAATATTATTGTAATATTTTACATTTCAAGGTAAAATCTACCTAAACCAACGTAGAAAGCAAAAATGTATGTAATACGTTTATATTATAAGAGAAAGGTAGATAATTAAATGCAGTTTCTCGTTATCTTGATAAGCTTTCTTAGTTACCAGATTCTGTGGAAAGTTCCCATAAATTATTTCAAGGCATACAATAAGTCCTTCGTGTGGAAGTGTTGATGATAATCTCTAGTGAGGTTCCCCCAGTTGTTATCTCTGGAGGTTCACCCGCAGCAGAATGGAGGGTAAAGGAACAAGAGAAATGGAAAAAAAGTTGAAATCCTCCTCACTGCCAACATTTGAAGTAACTGCGAACAAACAGGTGGTCAGTCAACAACTCGAGAAAAGAATCCTCGCTTTGCTTGCGATCTCGGTGCTAAACTGCGTTCAACCGGTAGAGCAAATAAAATTCTGGAGAAGGGACATCAACACTGACAATGGAGCTACTGGTCTGGTGAATGCAAGAACTGGAAGTAAAACTCTCTAGGCTTGAAGTATACAAACTCGTCCAAATATTGCCATTCTGCGCAGAAAACATTCTGTACATGAAGTGTCCTTTTTTCGATTCAAGATAAAAGAAAAAGGCAAAATGCAGAGTTTGATTCCAAAAGGTACTAAATACCATTTTCATCGCAATTGAGTTACCACTTTCCAGAGTTTTAGGGGGGGGGGGGGGTAGTTCTTCGTTTTGGAGCAAAAGATAATCTATTCCCTTGAAAAACGAGGGTGATTATTCCGTTTCATTTCAAAAGGTACCTTCTATGTCTAGCACAATGGCGGTCTCTTATCCGTTTCGTTTCAAAAACTACTTTGTCCACTTCGTTTGATTCCAAAGAGTACTATAGCCATAAATCTGATATTTCAAAACTCGTTCAAAACTATTTTAAACTTTGAACTAATTTACCTTTTTTCCCAAAAATATCTGTTATAATTTAGAAATATGTAATAATATATAAGAAAAACCATGTAAGTCGAGTTTATCAAATTTTACAGGGGACACTAAAAACTAAATAATTCAGTTTTCATTCCACATGCAATAAGTTTTTTCGTTCCATTTTTTAAAACAGGTGGTAACAGTAGTATTTCAAAGAGCCTGAGACTAATTTCTTCAAAATTTACTTTAGCAAACGAGAAAATGGACTTACATGCTTTTACCCAGTCTTTGACACCCGACTTACATGGTTTTCAATTTGATTGTTATGAAAATATACCCAGCTTGGGTTATTTAATTATTAGGAATATTATTCAATTTTTTTCTTCCGGTTTCAAGGTTACACAAAATACCCAAATCGATGCAAAAGGAAAATATTTAAATGAAAATTCATAGGCGTTGACTAATACGCAGTCCAACTTTAAGGCTCCTTGAGTCAAAATGACAGTCTTAATATAACAAATAACATCATTGTTTATAGCACGTTTTTCAGGTCGCTATGGTTTTTCGCGTTTTTCTCACGTTTGACAGAAATTGATACAGTGCCTTTTGGAATCAAGCTCCTCAAATGTATTTTGAATTATCTCTATGAAACTTCGGGTTATTTCAATGAAATTTTCACTGGGCATTCCTCAAGTTATCCATTGTTAGAATCCAAATTGCTCTTCTTTGCTAAATGATTAGTTTTTGGTTTAAAAATTCTACATGAACCGGAGAGATTCCAAATAATGGGAAAACGACTTCTGAACACTTTTTATTGAACAAATTTTTGAGATACAAGATTGAAGATAGAGTCATCAATAGAGGTTCCAAATAACACAAAAATGACTCTTGAACACTTTGGGTTCATTATTTTTACTAATGAACCATTGGAATCGACCAAGAAGAAAAAAATGTAACCCTCCCTCAAAATTTGTTGGTTTACGTTTCAAGGTACGTAGAATCCAAAAATCGACAAAAAATTTTGCCGTTCGTCCGCCGTACTCGGCACTTTCTTTTGTTACCACGGACCGATTTTGAGGAAACACGTATTTTTTCAAAATAGAATTGTTTGTAAAGCGAAAATATGGTTGGAAGGTTATGACAATTGCAAATCAGAGTCCTTTGCGGGCGAGTGATCTATAGAAAAAATAATAAACCTTTGAGTAATAATTTACAGCGTTTTTATACACTGGCAATGGATACCTTTGAGGCAAGGCGCCTGGTTGAGGAAGTTACTGTGGAGGGAGTCACTGTCTCTCTATAATGGATTCCATCTCACTGTGGCATCCTGGGAAATGAGCGGGCAGATGCACTGGCAATTTAGTGATCACAAGTGTCAATGCCACATTTTCCTCAAACCGTACACTTCACCAAGTTCAAATAAATTGAAAAAAGCTGCAAGGAAGGATGGTAGGCTGGTTTAGTGAGCCTTCAGAACCACATCTCCCTACACTGTGTAGGAGCTAGTTGGTTGTCAATTTCAGGGTTCTTACAGGCCACGAATATTTTGTAGATCATTTGCACTGCATAGGCATCAAGTCCTCTCCTGTCCTACAATCTCCTGCCCTTATTTTGAAACAAGATCTTTTATTTACATTAGCTGGTCGAAAACTTCCTAATTGTACTGGGCTGCAAAGAGTCAAATGACTTTGGTGGCCTGACTCTGGCATAGTATGAAAAATAGTTATTAAACCCACATTCCCTACCTTCCCAAGCAATATTCAACACGCTTGTTTTAAGCTAAAAAGCTTGTTTCCGAAGAGTTTTAGGAGACATTTTTGTCAAACGACTGTTTGTCACATGACATGGTCAAAAGACATCTTTGTCAATGCGACGTTTAGTCAAAAGACTTTCGTCAACCTTTAAACTCGACCCTGTCCTAAGCTAGCACTTAGCCTGAAAAGGCTAGTTTACGCACGCTTAGCTGAAGAGATCTGAAAGACCGAAACGAAGAGCCAAACAAAACGATCACCACTGAAAGTGGGAATTTGAAAGGTTTTGACTGTACCCAAGCATTCTTGATGCAGAAGGGGCAGCCAGTTTTGTTTCAGTGTAGATGGGACTTTGGTCAATCGTTTTCGACATACGGTGACTCATCAGCAACGCGAAGAAGCGTTTGAACGATTTAAGCAAATGCTTGTTTTAAGCTAAAAAGCTTGTTTCCGAAGAGTTTTAGAAGACATTTTTGTCAAACGACCGTTTGACCATGTCATGTGACAAACAGTCGTTTGACGAACAGTCGTTTGACAAAAATATTCAACACGGTTTATCGTTGATTTTTCAACTGAGATGGATTTTGAGAGACACTTTCGGAAGCGATACATGTCACATGAAAAAAAAAAAAAAAAAATCAATGTGGTCCACAAGAATTATTAGTATTACTATTACACAAAAGGCATTTTCGAGCAAATAATCGACGAATGAGCTGGAAAAATCAATGATTCAGGAAATGCGTCTAAAATATAGTGTTTGGGGATCGTTGACAAACCGTGTATGTTATTTCTGCGAGAAACCGTAACGCAGGAAATATTGACAGCGATAGTGGTTGTGTTTACTAAGGTAGTATTGTTGAGCCAATTTTCCCCTCCCATTCGCATAGTCGTGTAGTCTGAGAGGCCTCGAGACGTCGCCCAAGGGAGTCTTCTGAGAGGAGAATCCCAACGAAAAAGCTAATGCGATTTTCCCTTCCGAATAACCACCTGAGGGCGCATAACCGCCAAGCGCACAATCCTTTCCAATATTCAATCACATTTCCTCTCAGACGCGCGCCTTCCCCAATTCCATCCTCGTCTCTCCGTGAAATTTTCATCGGCGCATCAACGCCGTCTATTTCTGTCATAACTTGATATTGTCCTGAGCGGAGTCTGTTCAGATACACCTGAAGAGCTTGTCGAGCGAAATCATCCAATAATCTATAGCGAGGAGAAGACTCCATAATAGTACCGACGTAGGTAAAGCTGAAGGTTACGTAAGGCAGCCTGAATCGGGGGTTTGAACCTTGGATAAGTCAGCCTAGACGAGGCACTGCTTCCGAGGTTCCATGAGCTGTCAGCACGTACCTATGCAGCTGAAAACAATGACTGCCTGCTTTGACTACGGCTGTGTTTAACCTAACCAACAGTGTGATATCATCATGTAATATTATCAATTTTAGTGTCTGTAATGAATTTTGTGAATGCTCTTCGTTCTCGTAATTTATTTTGTAATTCAATTATTTTATTTGTGCAACACTGCACAATCATAACCTGGTATGCGTGAATTATCAGTAATTAAAAAGTTGGTAGGTAAAAAAAAACAAAGAATCATTGCCCAAAGGTTTATTATTTTCTGTATAGATCCCTCCCTACCAACCATAGGTACCTACTACCTACTTAGGGCATTTTTGAACATTTCAACCCCAACCACCAACTAAATGGAAATGAAGGGTTGAAATTTTCAAAAATGCCCTAGTAGGTAGTAGGTACCTATGGTTGGTAGGGAGGGATCTATACAGAAAATAATAAACCTTTGTGCAATGATTTGCGGCGTTTTTTTTTTTTTTTTTACCTACCAACCATAGGTAGGTATAATACCTACCACACCACACTGCCTTCACACCTTCACAATCAACTTTATTAGAAAGAACTAATTTGAATTATTGGAAATTTGATTACTGGTTGCTCAGAAAGCAAAACTGAATACAAATAGAAGAAATGAACAGCGATCGCATTTTAGTCAGATAAAATTTGAACGGAGATTAGACCGCTTTTGTTATCCACACTCGTGATTCTGTTTTATCGAAGGAAAGCCCTTAAGTACTCGTAGGGACCGAACGGTTTGTCCTGCAGAGCTCCGGGTGGTCTCAAAAATTTTTTTAAATTCAATACTATTTAAAATTAGTGAAAAAACAATACCTTTATTTCGAGAGTTTTCGAGCTAGGGCACTCTTGAAAATTTCAACCCTCAATTTCCACCCCTTAGAAGTGACTAACATCAACCAAAAGCTTCGCGGCACAACTAGACCCCAAATGGAGCCCATATACCAAATTTGAACCAAATCGGTCCAGTGTTGCTAAGAAAAGTGCCGCGTACGGCGTACGGACGGAATTTTTTTTTTATTCGATTTTTGGATTCTACGTACCTACCTTGAAACGTAAAACATCAAATTTTAGGAGGGGGGGGGGGGGTAAATTTTTTTTGTTGCTCGATTCCGAAGGCTTATTATTGAAAATAATAAACCAAAACAGTCAACATGATATCCAGCTTAGTTACTGTAAGACAACCGAGAGTCTAGCCCAATATCACAGTCACAGCTTTATTGTAATAATTTATTTAACCTAACCTAATATACATATACAATACATAACAACATTATCCCTAATATCACAGTATCACATGAAATTCGTCTACAGTGAAGTCTTAGTGGTCTTCAAGAATATCTTCGGATTGAGATATTTTATTTCCGGGGGCAGGCAATTGAAAAATTTTATTCCCGTGTAATTGAATCCTTTCTGGGAGCTAGGAAGCCTCATTCTTGGGTTATAAACGTTGATATCTCCGATACACCTTTTCTCAATAAAATGTTAAGAACCAACAGCCAGAATTCTTCACGAATTCCAGTTCAGAGACCAGGCAATTTCCGCTCTCCCTCTTTCTTGACAAAGGGGAAGAGAGGCAACCCTTATAAGCCAACAGCCCTAAACCAGGGGCAGGCACCATTCGATTCTTACTTTCTCACAGTGCTACCTGGCTATTGGTCCCTCTACTTAAAACGCAAAATGAAACCCCCTTCAACGTCAAAATCGACTAGACGAAAAACACATTCTGTTAGGCGTGAAAGTACAGCAGGTTCATTTAGCTGAAAAGTGTTCAACTCTCCCCTTAACCAAGTACGTGAGATTCGTCATGACAAAAAGGTTAAGAAATTCAGAACTCATATTTTTGGTCTCCGTTAAGTACGTCAAATTCGTCTAGACGAAAAGGCCAATTTTATTCGAAATTCTAAGTTCCCCCAAAATCGGCCCAACCAGTTATGAAATAGGTACTTACTAGGAAACCGTAAAAACGTTTACGAGCTTAATAAACTCGTAAACAGCGTCAAGACCTTATATTATGGCCATAACTTGGTAATATTCTGAACCTATGTGACATGTTCTCTGAAGGAGGAAAGTTCCCGTGTATCTATGAGATATTCGCAGAATTAGGGATGTAAAATGTGAACTGAAAATACCATAAAAATCATTTTCATCTGAAATTATCAAGCTTTATCATCCTAAGCGCCCCATAAACTATACGATTGCCAGCAGGCCGTCGCCTCAACAGGCAAGATGCAAAATGCTGCAAATAATTACACAAAGGTTTATTATTTTTCTGATAGATCACTCGCCTGCAAAAAAACACAACATGGCCATTGTCACTACCTACCAACTTAATTTCGCTTCACATTCAAATTTAATTTAATGAAACAAACGCAATTTTTAAAAAATGTATGCTTAGGACGCAAACCTGATACAACTCGAAGAAACGAACAGCCATCGCATTTCGGTCAGCTAAAAAAATTTGAACGGAGATTAGGTCTCTTTCCAGATTCACACTCGTGTTTCTGATTAAGTCCAACCCCTATGTTTTCATTGGGAGCAGACGGTTGGTCCTACAGAGCTCCGGTTGGTCTCATTCGATTCTAAAAATTCAATACTATCCTGAATTGATGGAAAAACAATACTCTTATATCGGAATTTTTTGAGCTAGGGAGTTTTCAATATTTCAACCCTTAGAAGTGACCTACAGATGCAAGATGCGTAGGTTGATGTAGGTCACTTCTAAGGGTTGAAATATTGAAAACTCCCTAGCTCAAAAAATTCCGATATAAGAGTATTGTTTTTCCATCAATTCAGGATAGTATTGAATTTTTAGAATCGAATGAGACCAACCGGAGCTCTGTAGGACCAACCGTCTGCTCCCAATGAAAACATAGGGGTTGGACTTAATCAGAAACACGAGTGTGAATCTGGAAAGAGGCCTAATCTCCGTTCAAATTTTTTTAGCTGACCGAAATGCGATGGCTGTTCGTTTCTTCGAGTTGTATCAGGTTTGCGTCCTAAGCATCCATTTTTTAAAAATTGCGTTTGTTTCATTAAATTAAATTTGAATGTGGAGCGAAATTAAGTTGGTAGGTAGTGACAATGGCCATGTTGTGTTTTTTTGCAGGCGAGTGATCTATCAGAAAAATAATAAACCTTTGTGTAATTATTTGCAGCATTTTGCATCTTGCAAAAGCTTCGGGACACAACTAGACCCCAAATGGAGCCCATATACCAAATTTCATCAAATTCGGTCCAAGGTTGCTAAGAAAAGTGCCGCGGATTATTTTCGGATTCTACGTACCTTGAAACGTAAACGAACAAATTTCTTCTCTCTTAGAGTTGGAAGGGTACAATTTTTTTTGGGTAGATTCCCAAGTTTTATTATTGAAATAATAAACCAATACACTCATCGTAAGGCGACCTCACGAGGGCTTTCAGTTAAACCGACAGCGTGTGGGCGCCATTAGATTCGATGGATTGTCTTGAAATAGGGGTTGCAGGGTCACAAGCAGTGTAGTATTCCTCTGTGGAACCCATCATTCACCCTGGTAGTATTTGAAGCAGAAATGTAGAGAAGAAACTCAAATTGGATTATAATGATGCAATAGATGACGACATAGCGTGCTCCAAGGCAGCGAAAAATGTTACCAGGGAATGGATATGTGTGGAAAATGTAGGTAGTTTTCTTTTATTTCTATTCAGTGACAAATTGAATGACACGTCGTCGGTTGATTAACGGTTTCGTGTGACCTCCAATCGACTTAGTATTGACGCCGTCACTTTTCATCTAACCAAAACCATTCACCACTTGTTGGGAAGCTCTCTACTTTTATTCTGCTGGAACATTTGTCGGTTTGAGTGGAGTGAAATTCATACCCCACCTCTCGTTAAGTTCGTAAGTTTTGCTTCCGAGTCTACCAAGGTAGCGGAAGCATTGTTTCCAAATCAAAATTTTCACTCGCGTTTCAAACCTTCCTGAACAATTTTGGTTTCGGGTCTGTCATGAAATCCTTGTAACGGGCAAAACTATACGAAGTTATTGTCCGATTTCGATGACATATTAAGGGATTTTGCGCATGCGCAAATATGCATTTTCTTGTAACAGCGAATTTCTAAATTTTCCATCCGAATTTCATGACTTTCTCATGCATTGTTAAGATTGGCGTGTAGATAATCCCCTTTCAAAATCATCGTCGTTTATAGTAGCCTCTGCGCATGCGCAAACGTAAAATCCTTGCCACAGCCATAACGTCCACATTTTCCATCCGGTTTTGATGAAGTTTCAGAGATTGTACGGATTGGGATCCTGATGGTCCCCTATGAAAATCATCGCCCACTGATAGTAGCCGGTGCGCATGCGCAAATCGTAATTGATGTTTTGACATTAGCTATACATATCATCGGATCATCAATACAATCAGGTTAAGGATATTAAGGAAACTATGTGCCAAACCGACTTGTCAGTTGTTTTAAATTTTAAATTTTAATTTCAGGAAGATGTAATATATTTTGATAAATATGACATGAATAATTTAATATTATAATGAAATAATGTATTTAAATATATAAATTTACCACCTTGCAAAAAAAATTATTATTATTTGTAGTACTAGTAAATAACATTTAAAATAGAAAGAAGCGCCAACCCAGTAGATGGCTTTAAGCCAGCTTTATTCTAAAATTTGATTTTATTTGTTTGATCAACATATTTCAGTTGTAATGATCCATTAATTTCCACTTTTAGTTCTCCAATAAAGATATATGAAGGGGAAGCCCTGAGTGACTCATCACACAGGTAGGTAGAGTGAGGTACGGGGGTAGAACACGTAATCTGACGTCACCCTCCTCCACTCTCCCTTTACCTAGTTACAGGTAGTATAAACGCTGCAAATTATTACACAATGGTTTATTATTTTTAAATGGATCACTCGTCTGCAAAACCACCAACCATCTAACATCAAGAAAAACATCACTCGCCTTTCGGTCAGCTAACATTTGAACGGAGATTCGGCCTCTTTTGCGATTCACACTCGTGTTGCTGATTTATCATACGTCCAACCCTTAAATTTTCGTAGGGAGCGAACGGTATGTCCTACAGAGCTCTGCGTGGTCTCAAAAAATTCTAAAAATTCTATAGAATCTTAAGTTGAAGAAAAAACAATACCTTTATATCAAAATTTTTTGGGTTAGGGCGTTTTCAAAATTTCAAAATTCATTTTTGAACCCTTAGAAGTGACTTACATCTACCAAACTCTTCGAAGCACAACTAGATCCCAAATGGAGCCTACATACCAAATTTCAACAAAATCGGTCAATGCTAAGTGGCAAAAGTGCCGCGTACGGCGGATGGATGGCCAAATTTTTATTCGATTTTTGGATTATACGTACCTTGAAACGTAAACCATCAAATTTTGAGGGGGTGTTAACAAATTTTTTTTCTTGGTCGATTCTAAAGGTTTATTATTGAAAATAATAAACCAAAAAGCGCCAACCCAGTAGATGGCTTAAAGCCAGCTTTATTCTAGAATTTGATTTATTTGTTTCATCAACATATTTCAGTTGTAATGATCCATTAATTTCCACTTTTAGTTATCCAATAAAGATATACGGAGAGGAAGCCCTTCGTGACTCATCACACAGATAGGTAGAGTGAAGTAAGGGGGTAGAACACGTCGTCTGACGTCACCCACCTCCACTCAACCTTTACCTAGTTACAGGTAGTATAAAAGAACGACTCCGGGCTTACCCTTCAGGTAAGAAATGATTATTTCTCGCTCTCTTTCATCATCTCTCGGAAGCCCAAGTTCCTCGGAGGCATCGGTAGCTCATCGCGAAAACCTTCGCTCCCATTTCACCTAGGAGTTGTCTTCCCCAACTAGCCGCTAGGTAAATGTACCCCCTCCTTCCGGTCTGTGGCTATCGCGCCGAGGTACGCGGCTGAGCTAATTTCTCATGCACTCCTGCAAACAGTAGGCGGAAACGCACCGGGCAGAAAGTGCATCTACATCCTGCATCCTTGTTGAGTAGGGACCAATAGAAAACATCAAGCCATCGAGAAGGCCATCGCCTTCACTCAACAACACGCTGACATAACATCAGTTAATAGAGAGTTCCTAGTGGGTTTGGTTCGGCTTAGATACGGCGTGACGTATTACACACACACTCTCAATCCAGTGCCATATTGTTACACACACACTCTCAATCCGGCGCCGTATCGACCCTACTAGGAATCTTATTATATCTATCTATCCAAATCCCGATGCCAGAGTGAAAATGATGAAAATAGGCATAGTAGGCAGAGTGCGCTGGGAAACAAAGAAGTTATAAAGATACAACATGGTTGTACAAATTCATTATATGTATATTGAAGTGCTTTGTGTAATAAATTAATCAAGGAAAAGTGAATTTAGATTCACATTGAAATGCCTAAGAGCTGACAAACATCACGTTGATCAACTTACCCTTAATAATGAATTGTTTTCCTGCTTATCCAACGCTAATAATTCACTGGTTCCGTGTAATACAAGATTCCAAGATACACCGAATCAATTAAGATCTCCTCCCCAGAGTGTTGACGTAGATTAACTCTAAATAAGATTACAAGTTTTATGCCGAGTCGGAATCCCCAACTTTAATGAAAATATAATCAGATTCCGGGAGTCTGCCTAACTTTTCGGCTTCACCTTTCACTCGGTCGTTGTTTAGCAATAAATTACCAATTAACGTTAGTTTCCTGTAGTAATAATGTTGAGATTGCGAGAAGCTCGAAATTGTGGGTTTGCTCCCCCAAGCACCATTGTCATTCAATTCTCTCCTCGGCGAGTAAATAATGAATTCATGAGCAGTTGAATTACTATTTCTCGCATAGTGTGAATAGAGAAAACCCACCACTCTATTCCATTCCATCAATTAACAATTACATTGTAAACAATCTAGTTTTCGCGTTTATTGCATATTTAACGTGAAATCCGTACTTTAATCAATAAAATAATTCTGTTACCAAACAAAAACAATTCAAGCACCAAAATTGTATATTAAGATTATTTTTCTTGTGATACCCTGTTGTTGGGTCCTGAAAATCTTCGTTCTTAGGTAAAAGTGTCCACATTTCTCGTAAGAGTAGAATCGAAATATTTTCGTAACAAGTGAAAATCCTATTTCCAAGCAAGTGAGTAATAAATTCTTCGTCGTTTTGGTGTTTGGGTTTTCAAGTTACCACATGGTAGAAACACGAGCAAACCAACAATCAACCATTCTGCCCTATTCTGAAAAAACCTTCCGAGGTCTAAGTATATTTATGACAGTCATTCTCAACTCCTAATTTCCTAAATCAGTTACGTTTCATGTACCTATCTTTGATTATCTACTAATGATTTATCAAATTTCTTTTCAGAAAATGGAGAAGGAAAGAGCAAAGAGAAGAAAAATGACTGATGAAGAAATTTTTGATGATTTAGATTGATTCTATCATCGGACATTGAAGCTGATGAAGAGGAAGTAGAGGTGATGGATTCGGAGGATGACAATGAAGAAGACAACGCTTGCTAGTTGCTCAAGATTTTATCTTTTTTAGGTGAATTTCGATTTGATAGAATAGTTGGTTGATCACGTGGCTAGTCTAGTAGGTAACAGAAGTTCCTGATTTATTTTAATATATTTTCAATTATTATATTGTAGTTATTATTATTATTGTATTATACAATAATTATATTGTAGCAATGTTGTGATTGAAACCATGACCTACTAAGACTACTGTCTAAAGTCTGATTTATTATGAATATAATGATAATTTTGTAACGTTTTTATAATTATAAATATTTTTATTCGTAAGAAATAGAAACGTTTGGTCAGTTATGAAACAGAACCTTTGATTTTTTGGTAATTTTCGAAATTGACGAACAATTAAGCTTTGAGTTTATATAAAATACAGTTTGTTTATGTATTCAAATGACCTTATTCAATTATTACCCATTAGTTATTATTATTCCATTAGTTTTTTTCAATATTGGAGACATTAATTGAGTGTACACTCTATCAGACGTTTAGGTAGTATTAAGCGGTTAATATCCAAGGGTAGTAATCCAGGGTTAAAAAAAAACACAAAAAAAAAAAACAATCAATTGCTTCCGATTCTAGGTAGTAAAAGCATTGTTTTCACTTTTAAAGGTTCAAAAAAAATTGTTCTTCAAAATCAAAATTCCCAATCGCGTTTTACGTTTCAGACCTTCCTGAACAGTTTTGGTTCCCCGTCTGTCTGTCTGTGTATCTGTCATGAAATCCTTGTAACGGGCAAAACTATACGAAGATATTGTCCGATTTCGATGAAATTTCCATGGATTGTGGGGGTTGGAGTGCAGAGTGTGCCCTATGAGGGTAGTGGGAGGTACTTAGAGATAGATCTTTCTAAACAATCGGGATACGGATACGAGGAAGCTATGTGCCACACCCACTTGGCTTACGTTTTAAAGTTATTTTGAATCAATTCAACCTTTATTTCTCAATCGATCAATTTGCGCTCAATACGGGGTGCATGAGAGATTTTTTTTCGGGTTGTAGACCTTGCCACTATCAACGGTCATAAAGCTCTCAATTTGCAAGAAAAACTCAAATATGAGAATACCGTTGGAAACAGCATTAAATTACCTTTCATTTGTGTTCCAATAACTTCTCACCTGCGTCAATCAAACGTGTTTTTTTTCGGGTTTATAGTTTCTGTGCCAGAACCACTATCCCCCCCCCCCCTACTTAGAACTATTGTATTTTCGATCCAATATTAGGTAGATATCTATATCTATTTAACAAAAGAATTGTGATTTGATGTTAATTATGTTCACAAAGCCAGGATAAGGGTTTTTGTAAATTTTCACATTTTAGATCCTCCCACCAACGCACTGACTATACAGTCTCAACTCTGTTCCTATAAAGAATTCAACGTTTCTCTCATTTTACAACGAAAACGAACCATAACACGGGGTTGCTTCCAACTCATTCCGGAGTGGGTCAGAATGAGATGGGAATTTCTGTGAAGAGAGAACTTGAGAAATTAGACAAGAAGAGGGGAAAATAACCCAATTTAAATTAACTGGGGGCAAACAGACTTAGAGCAGAAAATTAAAAATCACGGACAAGATTAGTCTGCCGAGTTGAAGTGGTTGAAGCAGCTAGGGGGTGAGGGAGTGGTCAGATTCGCCCTTCATTTTCGCCTTCGTTTTTATTGATTGATGTCTTAATCTGTCATCACGGGGAGAGTTTTTTTGCTTGGCCGCGTTTCACGATTGCCTCGCTCGTCATTCCAGAGCAATTTCCTTTTTCCATTACTATTTCTATTACGTCATCTCCGTAAGAAACTACTTAGTTTGACTTTTTGCAACCTCTCCAAGGGAAAATCGAAGTATTTTCAGTGTGGAGTTTTGATTCGTCCAGGTGTATCAAGAAAGGGAGGTGGGGACGTGGAATACCTCTTACAGATGGCCTTCTTCTTGAATTATGAAGTGCTCAGATCAGTCAGATTAATTCTACTCCTTTTTAGGACGTCCCACAGTAAGACTTGGGCGTCCTTATGCGATCGATCTGGGGTGAAGTTGGACAACACTCAACAGAAAAAAAATAACCACAAAGTAATCCGTTTTAGACCATTCTGAATCCAAATCCGCGAAAAAAACCATAGGTGTATGTCTGTGTGTGTGTGTAACAAAATCTTGTGTACTCTGCACAGGCCTTACTTCTCAACCGATTTTCCTGGTCCTTTTTTTGTTCGACGCGGAAAACTATCTAGTTGTGCACTACGTCGCCGGAATTTCGAATTTTGCCTTTTAGGGGGAGGAAAGGGGGGGTTAATGCTCGAAAAACGTGCGTTTTTTGGCATAATCTTGTGTACTCTGCCCAGGCCTTAGTTCTCAACCGATTTTCCCGGTTCTTTTTTTGTTCGTCGCGGAAAACTATCTTGTTGTGCACTACGGCGCCGGAATTTTGGATTTTGCTTTTTAAGAGGGGGAAAGGGGGGGTTAATGCTTAAAAAACGTGCGTTTGCGGGGGTAATCTTGTAAAATCTGCCCAGGCCTCAATTTCCAACCGATTTGCGTGTTTATTTTTTTGTTTGACTCAAATAACTTCCGAGTTGTACATGATTTTACCAGAGTACCAAAATTCGCAAGGGGAGGGGGTGAGTGGGGGGATAATATTCACAAAATATCCGATTTTTCAATATTTCGGTTCCTTTACTGCTTACTCATTATACCCAAGCTTTGAAATTGAGGAAAAATTCTCATTATACCTCCGGATTTTCATGAATTATTCTCTGTACCACCATGGAACTAATAGTGGTGCCACCATGGTGCCAGGACACCATAAACCGCATATTTCGTGTTTTTTTTTGTTTTTTTTTTTTTTTGTTTCACCTTGAATACGGATGTGAACTTCGACGGACTGCCTACCAAAACTAACAGATGAAAGTTCAATGTTACGACGTATTTCCGCTTTGGTGCCAGACCGGCACCAATGGTGGAGGGGGGGAGGTGAACTCGAATTCGCATGTTGGGTATCGTAGACCACGGATTTTAAAATGCTCTTCAGATTCGAGGCTCCCATACCGCTAGAAATGTTCAGGTGGATAATGGCGGAGGGGGGGGGGGGTCAGTATTTCTTGCCTAAAGTAATAAACAAATTACATCGAGTGAAACAGTTTTATCACTTAACAACTGATTAAACTGATCTAATGCTTATCCAATGGGACGTCCCCTGGAATGCATGCATTACTAAACAATATGTTTGTTGGTTTCAAGGCTGTTTTTCAGAGTACCTGCTTTCCACGAGATGTGAACCTGCTCTCCCAGAGATTGAACGGGTGAGCGCGAAATTAATTCATCCATCTTGGAGCACTATACGCAGGGAGTCGTGCTTCTGTTTGAAACAGGAAGAGCATTCCGAATTCGTTTCCAGGGAAGAGGGGTGTGAGAGGCAGGACAGCCATTGATGTTTGCCCTTCGTTGAAATCTTGCATAGCTCCCACATGGGGTCTCAGTCGGGGAAATGGTAGTAAAGCATTAAGTAGCCTTCATTTGATTAATAAATCTTCATCTGAAGATGTTCTATACTGCATGTGTTACCCACTGTTACATATAAATATATTATGTTTGATAGTTGGTAGTCATCAGATGCCTCTCAGTCTTTCATCTATAATATAACCAACCTCCTCTCGGAACATCTTACAGTCTTGAGAGTTCAGACCACCAGTTTCAAGTCTCGAGGACGCCCTTGTGGTAAAGGAGAGCCATTTTCCGGTCTTCTGCCTCTTTTGCGGGCACATCGGACAAACGGAGCACGTATCGCCGTCCGAGATCTCTGGAGCTTCTCGAGCTCTCCTATTCGCAGCCAACCTCAGCTCCCTTCCAACCCTCGGCCGCCTCATTAATAGTGATGGCATAATAATCTCGACCCTCTCGCCGCTCTTATCCCTTTCTTTCAGGAGGTACCTACCCTGGAGTTGGTACAGCTGGGGGTGTTTCCGAGCCCAGGCACTAAATTGGTCAGAAGAGGCCAGTCAAACAGTGGGTGCTACTAGGATTGGACCAGTTTCCACGCCACACTGGGATTCAGATGAAACATACAGCTGGACAAAATCTAAATACTAAATAGGATACTGTAAAGAATATTCGCAATGTTGAGACACTAAAAAATGTTAATATAAGCCCGAACAATTAGTCCTTAAGTACCTACCGTAAGTGTCGTATCGTGATTATACCTGTGACAGTCCCCCCTGATATTTCGTTCTCGTACCGACCAATTTTGACCTAACTTTTATTATTTGAATAAAGTTTTTTTTTTTTGTAAATTTGTTTGTTTCATTTTCTCTACCCGCTAGCCAGGGTCTTGTCTCGTCTTTTTTTGTTCATTTGGGTTCATCCCCACTTTAATGAAATTTTAGACCCTTTTATGTCACAGTACTCGAACTATCATGAATCATGCATCAACCATGAACTCCCACCCCGATAAGTCACATAACATCTCATCCGACCCCGATTTGGCCCGTTGAACAGGACCAAGTGTCTCCGTCACTATTAAAACTTGCAAGTTCCCTCTCTAGCTTAGAAAATCGCATCAAGAGCTGCTTCGACTCTAAATTTCAAAGGATCTTCCCGTAGAGGCGAAACTCCATTGAAACAACAGTTTGGAAAGAAATTGGCCAGAGCTGACGCTGCGCATAAAAGTCGTTGGAGCTTGAAAACGGATTCTCATACGAGGGAAAAGTCCCTTCGTCATCCACGCATAACATGATGGTTGGTAACTTGGTTTAAGAGGGAAAGTCGATGCGAGAGGTCCGCGGAACATCAAGGGTGGGGAGGGCAACTCGTTACCTACGTCTTGAGACGTTTTTCCAAAGAACATTTTTAAATCTCACTCCCTTCAGGGGCCTCGGAGAGATAAGAAACTTGGCCGAAGCACCCAATTTTTATTTTATGTCGCTTTTTTGTTGTAAGAGTGAGGAATAAAGTGAAGATAAGTGTTGTATGTACGAATGGAGGGGTGTCTGGGACGCAAAGCTATTCTGTATCGTTGATCGTCTAGACGAGCATTTTCCCAGGCGATCGAGTGTTTTATGATCAATGATACACGATATCGTGAAATTTTATGACTAAACGGTTTTTGAACGCGACGGTCGTCGCGATGCGTCGTTCCGGGCACGTAACCCACAAATAAAATGGGAGACGAAGATGAGTACAAACAAGGAGGTCATAATGGAGGTTGGGGAGAATAAACATGGGATGTTTGAAAAGGGTCTGCGCCTCTCAGACCTACGATTATGTCTGATATTACTGAGGACACTGAACACATTCAGATTCGAAACATATTATTAAGCAATGCATGCATTACTAGGGACGCCCCATTGGATAAGCATTAGGTCAATTTAAACCAGTAGGTAAGCAATAAAACTGTATCACTCGATGTAATTAATTTAGTATTTTAGGCAAGAAAAAGTGGTCCCCCCCTCACCCTTATCCACCAAAAAACATTTCTAGCGGCATGGGAGCCTCGAATTTGAAGAGCATTTTAAAATCCATGATCTACAACACCCAATATGGTAATTCGAGTTCCAGTCTGGTACCAAAGCGGAAATACGTCGTAACGTTGAACTTTAATCTATTAGTTTTGGTAAGCAGTCCATCGAAGTTCACATCAGTATTCGAGATGAAACACAAAAAAATATCCACGAAATATGCAGTTTATGGTGTCCTGGCACCATGGTGGCACCACTATTAGTTCCACGGTGGTACAGATAATAATTCATGAAAATTCGGAGGTACAATGAGAATTTTTTCCTCAATTTCAAAGCTTGGGTACAATTAGTAAGCTGTAAAGGAACCGAAATATTGAAAAATCGAATATTTTGTGAATATTATCCCACCACTCGCCCCCTCCCATTGCTAATTTTGATACTCTGGAATTTAAATTGGAATTGAATAAACAGTCTACTATAGCCGCAACATGAGATGACGTCACTTATAAGATCATCACGTTCATGGGATGTGAAAACTGACAAAAACTTTTTGACCCTGTTTAAAAACAATAACCAAAAAATTCAACAGGTGTAGAAACACACACAAAAAGACAGTAGTAATCGCTAAAAGCCATTTGCTCAAATTTGGAAGAATTGTTTCGAAAACGATGAATCGATCAACTAGAAAAAAGTTTTAGAAGCTTATTACATTTACCATTTATTAATTTCACGGGAAAGCCCAATATTCATCAAAAAACTCTGCAAATTAATACACAACCGTTTATTTCCTCGTAAAGATCGACCGTCTGCGAAGAACACCGTCTACGGACCCGTTGGTGGCGGGGGGGGGGGGGGGGTCGGTCCTTTTGGGCTCACTGGGATTTAACCTTACAAATTTCACAATAAACAGAATTAAACACTTGTTGATCATCTGGGTGGCACCACGGCGTACCATTTGTTTCCTAAAATTTAACTCTATCTTAAATTGTTGAAAAAACGTCAAGAACATTCACTAATTAGGTAATTAATTATCCTCACTGAGCGAACGCCAGGAATGGCAGTTGGACGAAAATTCCACCTGAGATGACTTTTCATTTTACTTTACTTTTACATTTATATTATAATAGAAAGATAGATAATTATACCGAGTTTCTTACTATCTTGATACTCTTTCTTAGTTATCAAATTCTATGGTATCTTTTCATAAATTACTTCAAGGCATACAATAAGTGCTTTTCATGTGGAAGTGTTTAATTGAGGATATCTCTCGTGAGGTTCTCCCAGTTGTATATCTCTAGATGTTTACCCACAGCAAAAATGGAGATTATTTGGATTGGTGACCGCTCGAGGGCGGTATCGTAGGTCTCGATAATTTTTCGAGTTGGACCATTTGTGAACCCCGCTCCATTTGAGCGAGTGAGGCAATAAGTAACCAAGAGAAATCATCAAAACCTTATGAAGAACCTGATGACAACCGCGACGCCAGGAAGGACAGTAAAACAAAAATTCAATCTGAGATGCTTAATAAAAACGCACTTTAGAAGAACGCGTTGTATTTCCACGAAAATAAAGAGTTACAAAATTAAATCGATTTTGACTGTTAGGTCATCATCGGTAACCAACAATAACTCAGTTATTGATCGTTCTTCTTAACTCCATTTTTGGTTTATTATTTTCAATAATGAACCTTTGGAATCGACCAAGAAAAAAAATTTTAACACCCCCTCAAAATTTGATGGTTTACGTTTCAAGGTACGTAGAATCCAAAAATCGAATAAAAATTTGGCCGTCCGTCCGCCGTACGCCGCACAGTGGGGCCGGAGTGGAAAAAACTCCATTTTTGCAAAGTGACTAAAAAAGAAATGTAATGTGGTTTTCTCAAAGTCTATTACCTGTAGAATCAGGGTGTGAAGGACCTTCAATGTTTAAAAATTGTTTTCACTGCTAAATGGGGGCTCAAACCTGATATTTCGAGATTTTAAGCACTTTGAGAGTGGAATTTGAAAATTTCCTAACACGTTCTATGTGTTTCAAAAAATTTAAATACAATTATATAATGTTGGATATATATATGAAGTATCTCTAAAAATATTAATTACTTTTCATATCATTTTAGCTTGAACATTAGCTCCAGATTTGGGGTTTTATAGCGAAATTCAACTTTAGAGGAGTGGAAAAACCGAGCTACGCCTTCCTTCGGTTTGGCTCATTTTTTTTCTTGAAAATCTGACCATCATCAAGAAGCTGTAAAAATTTCATAGCCGTATTTCACCGAATTTGGATGTAGTGGGTTAAAATGTGATGAAAGGTACACCAAAAACGCCGTCTATGCCGTCACCGCAGCTCAGAGTAAAACCCTTCTAAAGGCCGTAACTTCTACATTTTCCTCTCGAATTCGATAAAATTTCTAGGGATTGTGAATGTTGACATGTAGAATGTCCCCTATGTGGGCTGTTAGCTACAATCACAGAGTAACGGAGTCAAGTTAAGGCTACAATGGTCGGATCATCTATACAATCGGGTTATGGATACTGGGAAGCTATGTGCCACACCCATTTGGCAGACATTTTTTTGTTTTATTTTTTATTAGAAAACAAAATGATGTAAATAGCGACGTTTTCGTAAAATATTTCTGCTAAGAGTGAACAAACCAGGTTCTTCGGATTGTCATTCGCAGTAGTGTGGTCAGTTTGTACTGTCGTGTCATACCGAGAACATGTCATCGTTGGAAATCTCTTATTCGGATTTAGCAAACGTTTAATTTGGATTCGTTCCAAAATTCGATCGCTTACTATCCAATTTTCAGAGGTTATTATCACTCAAAATTGTGTCAAAATTAAATATATAAATATATATTTACACATATATATTTACATATATATATTTACACACATACATATAGAAACCTCAATTCAATCATCTTTATCGTATCCTATAACCTCTGAAACGAAGGAAAAAAAAATTACACACACCCATCGCCTGTAAAACCGCTTTTCTGTTTTTTTCACATGCTTTTCCACTTTGAGTAACATCATTTTTTCTCAAAATTCAAGATTTAGTACTAAAATAATAAACTTAAACGTCAGAAAACATATTTTTCTAATGTATTTTCGTATTCGGAATCGAATGAAACCATTCCCAAGACGATACAGTAATTCGTTCAAAAGATAATGACTTTTTTCCGCTTTTTGGCCATTTGGCCCCACTGTGCGCCGTACGCGGCACTTTTGCCACTTAGCATTGACCGGTTTTGATGAAATTTGGTATGTAGGCTCCATTTGGGGTCTAGTTGTGCCCCGAAGCTTTTGGTTGATGTATGTCACTTCTAAGGGTTCCAAAATCAATTTTGAAATTTTGAAAACGCCCTAACTCAAAAAATTTAGATATAAAGGTATTTTTTTCCCTTCAATTTAAGATTCTATAGAATTTTTAGAATTTTTGAGACCACGCGGAGCTCTGTAGGACAAACCGTTCGCTCCCTACAAAAATTTAAGGGTTTATATTGAAATATATATATAAATCAAAACACGAGTGTGAATCGCAAAAGAGGCCTAATCTCCGTTCAAATTAGAGCTGACCGAGCTGCAATCGATGGTTGGTGATTTTGATTTTTTTTTTTTTTTTTTGATTTTTTGTCCCTTCATATTGGATGGTTGGTGATTTTGTAGACGAGTGATCTGTGAAAGAAAAATAATAAACCATTGTGTAATAATTTTCAGCGTTTTTATTATTGGGTTTCCACAATCTGGTCGCAAGTGATTTCATTCGTGCTGAGATGATTATTTTCTTTACTTTTGCTTCATTTTTCACAAGTGGCCCCGTGAAACACCGGTTTCATTATAATTTATCGTCAGAAATATAAAATTAGGAGAGAAAGTAATAGAGAAAAATAGAATGAAAGTTAATGTAAAAAAAAATTAAAAAAGGATAGAAAATAAAATAAATAAAATAATGACCAACCTGATACTGTATTGTTTTCCACATCGGTACCATTTATGATAAATGGCGTACCTGGAACAAAATTAAAGATCGTTATTGACATTGTTCTGCATGGAAATCGACTATTATTCAATGCTTATGACATTTTTAATTGACAGAATATTGGACCCAAAGTGGAGACGTGATAACGGTTAGGATTTCATCTAAATTTCGTTCGGATTCAGTCATCCAGTCTACCTCACAATTCTGAAACTTGGAACCATTCTATGGGACCCCTCAACGCGTAGACATCCGAAAATGCTAATTTCAGTCTGATTGATAAACGGGTAGTTAACATTGTGCTCATTATTATAAGGTACTACAAAAATCGGATTAAATACTTCCCTCTCCACCATTTAGAAGGAATTAGAAAAGTAGAAAATTCACTGATTTTAATTGTTGCCGATGGTGCAGAGGTGATGTATATCAAGGAGAGAACAATTTTGAGACTCCTCTGTTAATAAAATTCTCTTTACTGGAGACCGGTTTAGGGTCATAACCCCATCATCAGTCCTAAAAAAATAGTAAAAAATCTTCATTTGTGAATTCGAATACATTTAGATGATAAATTATTACAATTTACTTACTATTGACTGAAATTACACTCAACTATTGAATACAAATATTGATTGAAATTATTTATATTAACCATTATTTATAATAACTAGTTTTAATTCAAATTTCAATCAATATTTTTATTCAATAGTTAACTATAATTTCAATCAATAGTAAATAGTAATAATTGAAGCCTGGAAACATATTTTGCATATTTCGGTTTTCGAGTGTAAAACCTCGTATTTAGACGTTTTGAAGGTTTTTGAATGCATTAGAGCCTTTTAAATTGGAATTCAAATGTCATATTTATGCATATTTTGGTTGCTGTTGCATATTTTCTCACATTTGGTATGTTACTGCATATTTCGCATATTTTATATTTTCTTCACATGTTTTCAAGAAACGAGTTTAGAAAAAACTCCCAAAATAGTTCTTGCTCGAGGCTGATCGACCTGACATTAATTTTCGGTACCTGAGACCATTATTAAGGTTTGCTCACTACTTACGGAAGTAACGGAGTTGATTAATCCCCTTGTGGGGTACGTCACCTGGTTACTCTGGGTCACCACCTACCAACCATAGGTACTACCTACCTATGGTACCTACCATACACCACCTATGGTAGGTACCTAACCTATAGGTACCTATAGGTACCTATAGGTACCTAACCTGGTAGGTACCTATGGTAGGTCACCTACCTATGGTAGGTACCTAACTACATACACTCAGTTCGATGAAACGGGGAGTTGTGGGTGCCTGAGGAAAGTTGATTACTGGTTGCTAAAGACGCAAAACTGAGAGACAACTGAGTTCTCATAGGGACCGATCGGTTATTGTGAGACTTCAAGAGAAATCCAGGGTGGCAAGCAGTAGGAGAATTTACACGTGTGTTTAAAGGAGAGCCTACTAGTGGCGAATTATTGACAAGTTATACACCTTCTGAACTTAGTTCATTTAAATTTTTACCTATTGTTTCCAGGTAGAGAGGTCCTTCCCCACTTTCAAATTGTTCTTAAGCGATAAAAGACGCAGCTTTTCTGTGGAAAACTTAGAAAAAGTGTCGGTAATTCAATACAGTAATCTTGCTGATGATTTAGATTTTATTAAATAAAGTAATTTTTTAATTATAAAAGAGTGAAAATGTTTGTTTCCATTGCTTTTGTATCATTATTGTACCTACATTAGACAAATCAAGGTCATCATTGAGATACTTGATCGTCAAATTATAGTATTTTGTTGGGGTGCATATTTTTTCGCATGTATTTTCTTGGACGAGTGCATACTTTGCATATATTGCCAATCGTACAATCATATTTTGGATTAACAAATGTGCATATTTTCCGAGCTCTAGTAATAATATTCATTATCTAAATTTATTCGAATTCACAAATGAAGATTTGGCACAAATGTTTCAGGACTGATTTTGAGTTATTACCCGAAACCGGTCACCAATAAAGAGAATTTATTAGCAGAGGAGTCTCGAAATTTTACCCTCCGTCAAGTAGAAAATTAAAAATGGCCAAGCAATCTCGTCAATAGCAGCATTTATATTCTCACTTCAAATTGCGAATTCACAAACATTCTCCCTCAGTAACCAAAATCTGACGTACAACTCTCGATCCTTTATTTGATCATGGAAAAGCGGGAGCGTTCATATTATTTATATAAGATGTTTACCGTTCAGTGCGAAGGTTCCTCTCGGCGAACTAGTGTTTTGCAGTGAACTGAACACGTGTTCAATTCGCTACGTGATTACAGTAACGTCAGAGAGGATTTACGCTTCGGATCATAAAGTACACACACACTAGTATAAACAGTCGAGCTCTGTATAAACAGTTGATACATGCGAATGTTCTGCAACTGAACTCTGAAAACAGGGATCCACAAATTTTACACAACGGAGTGAGGATGGCTCGCATATTTGATTCTTTCGGTGTCATTAATAAGATTCTTTCCAATTCAAAATCCAATATTTTTTTTAAATTTTATCAAAGATGGGAGGACGGTGAGAACTGATTGACAGACTCCATTACTACCTAGGGAGATTTATTATGGGATGTGTGAAGAAGTATTTCTCCTCACTTGTCTTCGTTTAATTCGTGTGACCTTCAATCATTTCCTATTCAATTGGGAGATAGATTAGCCCTTAGGATCCACGTTTCAGTTTATTTCGATCCCTGCTAAGGTGAGTCCTTTTTCTCTATCGATAATCGTACCTCGTGGGTTCCCAATTTTCCCCCCGCAAATAGCTTTTTCACTGCGCCACTCAACCTGATATATTATTGCGATATCATTTCGATGGTGTGTGTTGCAATTTCTTCGAATTGAGCGTGAAGCGTTCATTTCGTGAAATAATGACTCTTTGAAGGCGAGTGATCTAAGCAGAAAAATAATAAACCTTTGTGTAATCATTTTGCAGCGTTTTTAATATAGGGCTTATAATTCCTGTTTTCCATCCCTCCGTTATGTCTTTATAGACCTATATGGGTAATTTTCCTAGAAACGGACAATCGGTATCCCAAGATTTCAAAAAACTTGAAGTCCGACTCAAGTTCTGCCAAAAATCGGGGATTAACCTCACACCATACTGATTGAATTTCGACGAAAGAACACACAGTGGGACGCTTAATTAAATAATTAAAAATTAAAGAAGAAAACCTATCGAAAGAAACCTATTGGCGTGGTTTCCGCGTAAAGGAAAATACTCGGAACCCCATCTCCATGAGGAGCGAGAACTGGGAGTTATTCCAAAAATTGTAACTGGGCGGGACGCAGTTGTAGAAAAGGGTTAAACCAACGTGGAACACGGATTTTATGATTTCCCGTAGGGTATTGTTGAATCATCAAAAATTAACTTCCCTCGACCGGGGATCGATCTCCTATCGTTCCGATATGAATCGGAGCTCCTACCACTGAGCTAAGGAAGCGAATGGACAGAAATGCGAAAAGTTAGCTGATCACAACAGTTTCATTCAACGTTGGGCCTCCATTCTTGAGCAGCTCACCCACAACCCTGCATTCACGAACAATAATAATCACGCTCTGAAGTGTTGGTCAGAGTTAATTTTCAGTGTATGCTAGATTCTTTGTGTTCTCAAATTTCTAGTTTTTCTACTTTTCAACTTCTCCTCATTTCTGGTTTCGAGCATTAGGTACGCATTTCGAGCACTGATCAAATTTGTATTTTATCATATTCTCAGTTACAAAGGAGATAGCGCATTTTTCTGAGAGGCGTTGGATTCAGCGTGAAAAAATCTATCTGAAACCATCGTCAGAAGTTGAAGAAAACGCTGCAAATTATTACACAATGGTTTATTATTTTTCTATATTGATAACTCGTCTACAAAGCCACCAACCATCCAACATGAAGAAAAACATCGATCGCATTTCGGTCAGCTTTAATTTGAACGGAGATTAGGCCTCTCTTGCGATTCACACTCGTGTTTCTGATTTATCGTACGTCCAACCCTTAACCCTCGAGCAGTCGCGTGTGCGGCTATTTGGCCGCATTTTTGAAAAAAATAGGCTGGTTTTTCTATATTCATACTATACCGCGCAATAGCCGATGTGTACCTTCAAGTTGCTGTTCAAGAAGCTAGACTTCAAGAGGCTCGGACTTCAAGAAGCGCGTAGGGTACCTCAGTTCAGTACCTAAGTTGAAGTCGTCCATCAACCGGCCACGTTCCTAATATTTTCTTTTGTGAAAAGTGTTGTGGTATGTGCACCATTTTCTAGTAAAGAACAAGTCGATTTTGTTTATAATGCATCTGAAATACGAGAGAAAATCAAGAGGCAAATATTGGCAGGAAATATTGGCTGTTTCATACAATATGTACCTTAGGTATGAAGAAGAACTTTCTAAATTTTGATGTTATTCTAGTTGACTTTGTGGAATTTGTTGAGTAATAAATTTATCGTTTAATTGAAAATTGGTTTCTTATATGCACCCTGCGTATCATTTAAATAAAGAATATATGCGTATACGCGTTACACAACTGAAATTCGACTAAGTTACGAAGTGCGGCCAGTTTGCCGCCACGCGCTCAGTTATGTGTTTTTAAAACACGCGACTGCTCGAGGGTTAAATTCTCGTAGGGAGCGAACGGTTTGTCCTACAGAGCTCCGCGTTGTCTCAAAAAATTCTGAAAATTCTATGGAATCTTAAATTTAAGGAAAAAACAATACTTTTAAGTCAACATTTTTTGAGTTAGGGCGTTTTCAAAATTTCAAAATTAATTTTTGAACCCTTAGGAGTGACCTACATCAACCAAAATCTTCGGTGCACAACTAGACCCCAAATGGAGCTCACACACCCAAATTTCATCAAAATCGGTCAATGCTAAGTAGCAAAAGTGCCGCGTACGGCGGATGGACGGCCAAATTTTTATTAGATTTTTGGATTCTACGTACCTTGAAACGTAAACCATCAAATTTTGAGGGGGTGTTAAACATTTTCTTTTCTAGGTCGATTCCAAAGGTTCATTATAGAAAATAATAAACCAAAATATCAAGTTGAGAAGTGATTTTTTTAAACCTTGAAATCGATTTTTCTCGGAAACTAATACTGACAATCTATAATGAAATCCATAACGAAAAAAGTAGTCAACGTGTTGCCAGCTTGAGCGAGAAGTGACCAACTTTCGATCGTCAAAGTAAAAAATCCTCTATCAAAACTTTTAATTGGAAAAGTGAAAAGAAGGTGAAAATAGAGATTCAAACTGAACTAAAGAACAAAAATAATTTCCTACCCTCGAACAAAGCCTGTGTGTGGAGGCTGAAAATACGGTGGGACCGTCCTGAGTTTGGTGAGTGGAAGACGCAACTCCCCCAACAACTACGTGAAAAGTAAGTCGCGAGAATCTCTTTGCTTGTTTCCAAAGAGTGGAAAGTACCTGCTCCGTTGCCCTAATTCAATTCAGGATTAAGGAGAAACCTCAGGTGGTAATTTCGTATCAAAAAGGCTAAAAGGGTTGTAATTAGGAGGAGTCCATTTCTTCGAGTTAGGAGTTTCCTTTTACACCGAACACTGACGCTATGAAGTAGGGCACTACTTTTCTCATTTCTGATGGACACGTAAGCCTTACGGGCATCCTGAGAAGAAACTGAGTCTAAACCCAAATTGAACGACAATTTAACGTGTTTATTAGGCTGAATTGTTGATGTTTTAATTGAAGTTGCCCTCATATGCCCCACAGGAACTGCTTGGAAGAGTCAGCTGAATGAACTCCTACAGTTTTTCTTTAGATTAGCCTGCTCTGTCCCAGACTTTAGTAAGATTACTATTTTGCTACCGAGTTTACCAAGGAAGAGGAAGCATTGTTTTCACTTTACGAGGCTAAAAAAGAATTTTCTTCAAAATCAACATTTCCACTTACGTTTTACGTTGACTGCCTTCCTGAACAATTTTGGTGGTCTGTCATGAAATCCTTGTGAAAGACAAAACTATCTCACTCCCCATGAGAACTTGAGGGTTGGATTTATGGTAAATCACGAAACACGAGTGTGAATCGCAAAAGAGGCCTAATCCCCGTTCGAATTTTAGCTGACCAAAATGCGATCGTTGTTCTTTTCTTCGAGTTCTACTCAGTTTTGCGCCCTCAGCAACCAGAAATCAAATTTCCTAATGAAGTCACCCACAGCTCCCGAATCCGCAATGATATGATTTGCACATGATGTGTACATATCATACATGTACGGTTGGTCCTACAAATCTCTGCGTGGTCTCATTCTATTCTAAAAATGGAATACTATTTTAAATTGATGAAAAAACCATACCATAATATCAAAAGTTTTTGAGCTAGGGCTTTTTGAAAATGTTAACCCATATTTTTCAACCCTTGGAAGTGACCTATATCAATCAAAAGCTTCGGGGCACAACTAGACCCTTTATGGAGCACATTTACCGAATTTCATCAAAATCGTTCCAAGGGAACTAAGGAAAGTGCCGCGTACGGTCATCAAAATTTTTATTCGATTTTTGGATTCTACGTACCTTGAAACGAAAACTAACACATTTTCACGGAGGGCTAAACATTTTTTTCTTGGTCGATTCCAAAAGTTCATTATTGAAAATAATAAACCAAAAGGAGACAAATGAGATTGTACCTTGTAATCACACTGCTTAGTGTTGGATATAGGTAAGGTACTGTCAAATATACTTCTCTACCGAATAAAATCCTCATGGATTGTGAATTACCAATACAGGTTCAGAGCTGGACAGGGAACCAACGACCAGATATTAACCGTCTGACAAGTAATGGAGAAGTTTTATTAACATGGTATTGGCCTCCTTATACTTTTCGTCGACTACAAGCAAGCGTTTGGTTCAATCGACAAAGCAAAGCTCGTAGAGTGTCTGAGAAGGAACGATGTGGCGGATAAGCTGTCCCGTTTGGTAGGGATGACGCTATTTGAAGCAAAAGCAATAGAACATATTGCAATGACTCATTTACTCGTATATGTTAGTTCTCCAATGAAGGACACAAGGGAAACCCCTGAGTGACTCAACGCGCAGGTAGGTAGAGTGGGGTACGGAGGTAAAACACGTCATCTGACGTCACCCTCCTCCACTCACCCTTTAACTTGTTAAAGTACTATAAAAGGAGGACTCAGGGCTTCACCTTCATCCATTGGTCTACAACAATTCGAGTTGATTATTTCTCGCTCTCCTTCGTCACATCTTGGAAGCACAAGTTCCTTGGAGGTGTTGGAAGCTCATTGCGCCGGCCTCCGCTCCCATCTTACCTAGTTGTTGCCTTCCCCAACTAGCCACTAGGTAAATGTACTGCCTCCCTCCAGTCTGCGGCTATTGCTCCGAGGAACGTGGCTGAGCTAAACCTCCATGCACTCTTGCAAACGGTAGGCGGAAACGCGCCGGGGAGAAAGTGCATCTCCATGCAAAAGGTCTCAAAACACTAAGCGACTCACAAAGCATTTAATGTTCACCCCAGGGGTAAAACAACGTTTTTGTATTTATAAACGTAGGTATTTGATAAACGTATTAGTGGTAGTTCAAAACAACCTGTTGAAACTATGATTAAAAATTACGAGTTTGCATGAAAATACCGTTTTTGTTGTTGTTGTTATTGTTAACTCCGCTTCTGATACTATGAATGTGGATATAATTTTTTTAGTCACAGAGACCAACCTCCACAGTGAACAAGCTGTAAAAAAACCCTCCAACGTAGCGTACTCCTCATTCAATTGTTGAGCAGCGAGAAAATTTAATTTCGCACTCGACTACCTTTTCTGACACTTGGCCTGAGAAACACCCTTTGAAATAAACGAGCGTTTTATAATAGCCGGAATGGAACTACGTAATGACGCCGATAAAGATAACCATCAGCAGTTGACACGGTCGGTGTCCCCTTTGTTTTTATTAGACCCAATATTAATAAAGCCGAGAGAGCTCTCACAGGTGAGGAACGGGGATGGAGAGCAAAAACGGACCCCGACAACGTCAAACCCGAGCGGTAAAAACTATGGAAACGAGGGTGGTCTCTTCAGGGTCGGAAGCAAAACACGAGGGGATAGCTTAATCCTTATCAGTCGCCTTCAAGGGCTCGTTGGTTCAGAAAAAGTGAAAATAAACCGTGTTCTGAGTGAAATGAGGTGACAACTTCACTCGGAGATGGATATGGTAGTTTTATTCGGCTTAAATGTCGACGTTTATTAGAACAAAATCAATTCTTGAGGCTCTAAATGTTCTGCCCTCTGGATTGAGAAATTTCACAGGTTATTTACTGGTTCGGAAATGGTGAAACTCTAAAATAGGGAGCGATCACCTCAGACAGAACTGTAAGGTGATACAGGGGAAAAAACGCTGCAAATATTTACACAACGGTTAATCATTTCTCAGTGCAGATCATCCATCTGCAAAGAACAAGGTTTTTCTCATAAGTCGATTCAGCCGTTAAATTTAACTACCGTCCCTTCCTTTCAATTAAGTCCAGCACCCTTATCAGATGCGGATCCCCGTAAAATCATAATGTTAAGAACATGAATTATGAATTATTCTTCTTAGTATTATAATTATGAAAAATATTCGAAAAATGAATTTGTGAACTCTCAAGTATTCATTTTGATGTGATTTGGTTACACTCCAAGAAAGCGAACGATTGATCCTACTGAGTTCCGGGTATCTTCGATTCCAAAACTTCGTCCCTATTCTAAATCAATTTTTAAAAAACCCTTTGCGTTGAAGGTTTTTATGCTTGGGCGTTTAAAAAATTTCTACCCCCATTTTTACCCCTTAGGAGAGACTTGAAGTAAGCTTCAGGGCACGAAAATGGAGCCCAAATACCAAATTTCATCGAAATCGGTCCAGGGAAACAAAGTACCACGTAAGTCCCAGAGTGTAGCCGATGGTAGGAAGATGAACATTGAGTGAAAAGCTGGAGATTCAAAAGAGTTGAGAGAGTTGAGTTGGCTTCACAGGTAGAATGATGGAAACGGAGGAAACAATCCATCTGCGCAAGAGGGGTCACTGTTCTGCATTCGGCAAGATGTGGTCATTATCACCCCTATAAAGTGACACTAACAAGGGGCGGCTCAGGTACTTCACTCTCCAATTTTGCTTAAAATGTTACTGGTCAACGCGTATTCTTCCCTTCCGTTGAATGATCCTCAGGAGTCCGGAAAAAAATTAGCCCAACAAATGGCTAAAACGTGGTTAGTGCTAGAGATGAGCATCAGTGGTCGATGTTTTCACCATCGATATTTTAGAATCGATGTTTTCACGATTGATGGTTTCAACCAATATTTCATCATAATTACGTCAATGTGATTGCATGACATGCAAACATTGTTTGATAGTCTCGAATCTTTACGTTATCGTATCAGTAACAAATTCAAATACTCAGGTGTTTGGTTCTAGTGCTCCCACGTATTCATGCCTATGGCAATCAGGAATATATTTTTCACATACTGTGGTGTAGCTTGTTTCTTTTCTTCGAATTTTAAGCTTTATTGTGCGTGAAAACGCTCTTTTAGCGAATTTTTCAAAGAAAATGAAGCTATTGCAATGGCCTCAAAATTTTTAGAATCGACTTTTTCGAAAAATTTTCACACTGAAATCCGTTTTGGAACATTCTGAAACGATCCCTGAAGTTTTTCCAAAAATCATATGTATATATATATGTGTCATTCCGGACGATAACTTGAGTAATTGTTTGAAAATTTTCTTTTAGTTTTTGCCAAAATGTTTGTAACAACAAACCATAGGTCAAGTTCGTTAACCAGCAATTTTGGACAATCCAAAGTGGTCCAAAATTTAAAAAAAACTCAAAAAAAAATGGGTTTTTTCCCGTTTTTTGAGGTCTTTACATTGAAAATCATGGTAATTTATGGTATATTCGGATTCAGCACAAAATTTCTGATATGAATGCTTTTTTCAAAAATGAAAATTGTCCAAAATTAAGAAAAGTTTGTAGCTATATATATATATAATGAATACGTGCGAATATTTGTGGTTACCAGAAATGCAGTAGCCGTGTGGGTACTCTATGACTTCGTAGAGACGACTAGAACACGAATATGGACTCCTAAGATCTTCAAAGCATACCCAGCAATAATTTGCAGCGTGTTATTAGCGAATTTTCAAAGAAAATGAAGCTATTGCAATGGCCTCAAAATTTTTAGAATCGACTTTTTCGAAAAATTTTCACACTGAAATCCGTTTTGGAACATTCTGAAACGATCCCTGAAGTTTTTCCAAAAATCATATGTATATATATATGTGTCATTCCGGACGATAACTTGAGTAATTGTTTGAAAATTTTCTTTTAGTTTTTGCCAAAATGTTTGTAACAACAAACCATAGGTCAAGTTCGTTAACCAGCAATTTTGGACAATCCAAAGTGGTCCAAAATTTAAAAAAAACTCAAAAAAAAATGGGTTTTTCCCGTTTTTTGAGGTCTTTACATTGAAAATCATGGTAATTTATGGTATATTCGGATTCAGCACAAAATTTCTGATATGAATGCTTTTTTCAAAAATGAAAATTGTCCAAAATTAAGAAAAGTTTGTAGCTATATATATATATAATGAATACGTGCGTATATTTGTTGTTACCAGAAATGCAGTAGCCGTGTGGGTACTCTATGAGTTTGTAGAGACGACTAGAACACGAATATGGACTCCTAAGATCTTCAAAGCATACCCAGCAATAATTTGCAGCGTGTTATTAGCGAATTTTCAAAGAAAATGAAGCTATTGCAATGGCCTCAAAATTTTTAGAATCGACTTTTTCGAAAAATTTTCACACTGAAATCCGTTTTGGAACATTCTGAAACGATCCCTGAAGTTTTTCCAAAAATCATATGTATATATATATATATATGTGTCATTCCGGACGATAACTTGAGTATTTGTTTAAAAATTTTCTTTTAGTTTTTGCCAAAATGTTTGTAACAACAAACCATAGGTCAAGTTCGTTAACCAGCAATTTTGGACAATCCAAAGTGGTCCAAAATTCAAAAAAACTAAAAAAAATGGGTTTTTCCCGTTTTTTGAGGTCTTTACATTGAAAATCATGGTAATTTATGGTATTTTCGGATTCAGCACAAAATTTCTGATATGAATGCTTTTTTCAAAAATGAAAATTGTCCAAAATTAAGAAAAGTTTGTAGCTATATATATATATATATAATGAATACGTGCGTATATTTGTTGTTACCAGAAATGCAGTAGCCGTGTGGGTACTCTATGAGTTCGTAGAGACGACTAGAACACGAATATGGACTCCTAAGATCTTCAAAGCATACCCAGCAATAATTTACAACATGTAATTAGCGAATTTTCAAAGAAAATGAAGCTATTGCAATGGCCTCAAAATTTTTAGAATCGACTTTTTCGAAAAATTTTTACACTGAAATCCGTTTTGTAACATTCTGAAACGATCCCTGAAGTTTTTCCAAAAATCATATGTATATATATATATGTGTCATTCCGGACGATAACTTGAGTAATTGTTTAAAAATTTTCTTTTAGTTTTTGCCAAAATGTTTGTAACAACAAACCATAGGTCAAGTTCGTTAACCAGCAATTTTGGACAATCCAAAGTGGTCCAAAATTCAAAAAAAACTCAAAAAAAATGGGGTTTTCCCGTTTTTTGAGGTCTTTACATTGAAAATCATGGTAATTTATGGTATATTCGGATTCAGCACAAAATTTCTGATATGAATGCTTTTTTCAAAAATGAAAATTGTCCAAAATTAAGAAAAGTTTGTAGCTATATATATATATATAATGAATACGTGCGTATATTTGTTGTTACCAGAAATGCAGTAGCCGTGTGGGTACTCTATGAGTTTGTAGAGACGACTAGAACACGAATATGGACTCCTAAGATCTTCAAAGCATACCCAGCAATAATTTGCAGCGTGTTATTAGCGAATTTTCAAAAAAAATGAAGCTATTGCAATGGCCTCAAAATTTTTAGAATCGACTTTTTCGAAAAATTTTCACACTGAAATCCGTTTTGGAACATTCTGAAACGATCCCTGAAGTTTTTCCAAAAATCATATGTATATATATATATGTGTCATTCCGGACGATAACTTGAGTAATTGTTTAAAAATTTTCTTTTAGTTTTTGCCAAAATGTTTGTAACAACAAACCATAGGTCAAGTTCGTTAACCAGCAATTTTGGACAATCCAAAGTGGTCCAAAATTTAAAAAAAACTAAAAAAGAAAGGGTTTTTCCCGTTTTTTGAGGTCTTTACATTGAAAATCATGGTAATTTATGGTATATTCGGATTCAGCACAAAATTTCTGATATGAATGCTTTTTTCAAAAATGAAAATTGTCCAAAATTAAGAAAAGTTTGTAGCTATATATATATATAATGAATACGTGCGTATATTTGTTGTTACCAGAAATGCAGTAGCCGTGTGGGTACTCTATGAGTTCGTAGAGACGACTAGAACACGAATATGGACTCCTAAGATCTTCAAAGCATACCCAGCAATAATTTGCAGCGTGTTATTAGCGAATTTTCAAAGAAAATGAAGCTATTGCAATGGCCTCAAAATTTTTAGAATCGACTTTTTCGAAAAATTTTCACACTGAAATCCGTTTTGGAACATTCTGAAACGATCCCTGAAGTTTTTCCAAAAATCATATGTATATATATATATATATGTGTCATTCCGGACGATAACTTGAGTATTTGTTTAAAAATTTTCTTTTAGTTTTTGCCAAAATGTTTGTAACAACAAACCATAGGTCAAGTTCGTTAACCAGCAATTTTGGACAATCCAAAGTGGTCCAAAATTCAAAAAAACTAAAAAAAATGGGTTTTTCCCGTTTTTTGAGGTCTTTACATTGAAAATCATGGTAATTTATGGTATTTTCGGATTCAGCACAAAATTTCTGATATGAATGCTTTTTTCAAAAATGAAAATTGTCCAAAATTAAGAAAAGTTTGTAGCTATATATATATATAATGAATACGTGCGTATATTTGTTGTTACCAGAAATGCAGTAGCCGTGTGGGTACTCTATGAGTTCGTAGAGACGACTAGAACACGAATATGGACTCCTAAGATCTTCAAAGCATACCCAGCAATAATTTGCAGCGTGTTATTAGCGAATTTTCAAAGAAAATGAAGCTATTGCAATGGCCTCAAAATTTTTAGAATCGACTTTTTCGAAAAATTTTACACTGAAATCCGTTTTGGAACATTCTGAAACGACCCCTGAAGTTTTTCCAAAAATCATATGTATATATATATATGTGTCATTCCGGACGATAACTTGAGTAATTGTTTGAAAATTTTCTTTTAGTTTTTGCCAAAATGTTTGTAACAACAAACCATAGGTCAAGTTCGTTAACCAGCAATTTTGGACAATCCAAAGTGGTCCAAAATTCAAAAAAAACTCAAAAAAAATGGGGTTTTCCCGTTTTTTGAGGTCTTTACATTGAAAATCATGGTAATTTATGGTATATTCGGATTCAGCACAAAATTTCTGATATGAATGCTTTTTTCAAAAATGAAAATTGTCCAAAATTAAGAAAAGTTTGTAGCTATATATATATATATAATGAATACGTGCGTATATTTGTTGTTACCAGAAATGCAGTAGCCGTGTGGGTACTCTATGAGTTTGTAGAGACGACTAGAACACGAATATGGACTCCTAAGATCTTCAAAGCATACCCAGCAATAATTTGCAGCGTGTTATTAGCGAATTTTCAAAAAAAATGAAGCTATTGCAATGGCCTCAAAATTTTTAGAATCGACTTTTTCGAAAAATTTTCACACTGAAATCCGTTTTGGAACATTCTGAAACGATCCCTGAAGTTTTTCCAAAAATCATATGTATATATATATATGTGTCATTCCGGACGATAACTTGAGTAATTGTTTAAAAATTTTCTTTTAGTTTTTGCCAAAATGTTTGTAACAACAAACCATAGGTCAAGTTCGTTAACCAGCAATTTTGGACAATCCAAAGTGGTCCAAAATTCAAAAAAACTAAAAAAAATGGGTTTTTCCCGTTTTTTGAGGTCTTTACATTGAAAATCATGGTAATTTATGGTATTTTCGGATTCAGCACAAAATTTCTGATATGAATGCTTTTTTCAAAAATGAAAATTGTCCAAAATTAAGAAAAGTTTGTAGCTATATATATATATAATGAATACGTGCGTATATTTGTTGTTACCAGAAATGCAGTAGCCGTGTGGGTACTCTATGAGTTCGTAGAGACGACTAGAACACGAATATGGACTCCTAAGATCTTCAAAGCATACCCAGCAATAATTTGCAGCGTGTTATTAGCGAATTTTCAAAGAAAATGAAGCTATTGCAATGGCCTCAAAATTTTTAGAATCGACTTTTTCGAAAAATTTTCACACTGAAATCCGTTTTGGAACATTCTGAAACGATCCCTGAAGTTTTTCCAAAAATCATATGTATATATATATATGTGTCATTCCGGACGATAACTTGAGTAATTGTTTGAAAATTTTTTTTTAGTTTTTGCCAAAATGTTTGTAACAACAAACCATAGGTCAAGTTCGTTAACCAGCAATTTTGGACAATCCAAAGTGGTCCAAAATTCAAAAAAAAATTAAAAAAAAATGGGGTTTTCCCGTTTTTTGAGGTCTTTACATTGAAAATCATGGTAATTTATGGTATATTCGGATTCAGCACAAAATTTCTGATATGAATGCTTTTTTCAAAAATGAAAATTGTCCAAAATTAAGAAAAGTTTGTAGCTATATATATATATAATGAATACGTGCGTATATTTGTTGTTACCAGAAATGCAGTAGCCGTGTGGGTACTCTATGAGTTCGTAGAGACGACTAGAACACGAATATGGACTCCTAAGATCTTCAAAGCATACCCAGCAATAATTTGCAGCGTGTTATTAGCGAATTTTCAAAGAAAATGAAGCTATTGCAATGGCCTCAAAATTTTTAGAATCGACTTTTTCGAAAAATTTTCACACTGAAATCCGTTTTGGAACATTCTGAAACGATCCCTGAAGTTTTTCCAAAAATCAGATGTATATATATATGTGTCATTCCGGACGATAACTTGAGTAATTGTTTGAAAATTTTCTTTTAGTTTTTGCCAAAATGTTTGTAACAACAAACCATAGGTCAAGTTCGTTAACCAGCAATTTTGGACAATCCAAAGTGGTCCAAAATTCAAAAAAAACTCAAAAAAAATGGGGTTTTCCCGTTTTTTGAGGTCTTTACATTGAAAATCATGGTAATTTATGGTATATTCGGATTCAGCACAAAATTTCTGATATGAATGCTTTCTTCAAAAATGAAAATTGTCCAAAATTAAGAAAAGTTTGTAGCTATATATATATATAATGAATACGTGCGTATATTTGTTGTTACCAGAAATGCAGTAGCCGTGTGGGTACTCTATGAGTTCGTAGAGACGACTAGAACACGAATATGGACTCCTAAGATCTTCAAAGCATACCCAGCAATAATTTGCAGCGTGTTATTAGCGAATTTTCGAAGAAATGAAGCTATTGCAATGGCCTCAAAATTTTTAGAATCGACTTTTTCGAAAAATGTTCACACTGAAATCCGTTTTGGAACATTCTGAAACGATCCCTGAAGTTTTTCCAAAAATCATATGTATATATATATGTGTCATTCCGGACGATAACTTGAGTAATTGTTTGAAAATTTTCTTTTAGTTTTTGCCAAAATGTTTGTAACAACAAACCATAGGTCAAGTTCGTTAACCAGCAATTTTGGACAATCCAAAGTGGTCCAAAATTCAAAAAAAACTCAAAAAAAATGGGGTTTTCCCGTTTTTTGAGGTCTTTACATTGAAAATCATGGTAATTTATGGTATATTCGGATTCAGCACAAAATTTCTGATATGAATGCTTTTTTCAAAAATGAAAATTGTCCAAAATTAAGAAAAGTTTGTAGCTATATATATATATAATGAATACGTGCGTATATTTGTTGTTACCAGAAATGCAGTAGCCGTGTGGGTACTCTATGAGTTCGTAGAGACGACTAGAACACGAATATGGACTCCTAAGATCTTCAAAGCATACCTAGCAATAATTTGCAGCGTGTTATTAGCGAATTTTCAAAGAAAATGAAGCTATTGCAATGGCCTCAAAATTTTTAGAATCGACTTTTTCGAAAAATTTTCACACTGAAATCCGTTTTGGAACATTCTGAAACGATCCCTGAAGTTTTTCCAAAAATCATATGTATACAGGGTGTCCAAGTAACTACGCTCCCCCCACTTATTTTCTCTAATAGTGTAAGAAAAAAAATCGGATTAACGCTATTCTTCATAATTTTTTGCGTAGAATTCAAAAATGACAAAATTGCGCAGTGCGCAGTCGCGCAACCATGCGCAATCATGATCAACTTTGTTTTTTCAAATGAGAACCCCCACTTTTTATTGCATATTCGGATTCTACGTCAAATTTCAAGAACATTTTACTTCGACAACTTTTTTTTTGGACGTGCGCAACCCGCACAGCGAGCGCTCAAAGCTGCGCAACCCAGGGATTGCGCCACAGTTGAGATGAAGGTAGACCTCAAGTGCGGCACCTCACTTAGCAGGGTTTTTCTACGCTGAATCGCGTGGTGGTGTCCTTTTCTTGATTTGATTTCATTTTACCTCATTTATAGCCAAAAAAGTCAATTTTTGAGGAGGAAATCATCGATTTTCTTACAAAAGGTAATGAATCATCCTAATAAAATGTAAAAAAAAAATTAAATTTTTAAAATTGTAAAATAACGGGAAACTACCTACTACATAATTATCACAAAATTTAATTTTTTTACATTTTATTAGGATGATCGGATTATTAGGATTAGGATTCTTACCCTTCATAAGAAAATCAATGATTTCCTCCTCAAAAATTGACTTTTTGGTTATAAATGAGGTAAAATGGAATCGAATCAATAAAGGGACATCACCACGCGATTCAGCGTGGAAAAACAGTGCTAAGTGAGGTGCCGCACTTGAGTTCTACCTTCATCACAACTTTGGCGCAATCCCTGGGTTGCGCATCTTTGAGCGCTCGCTGAGCGGGCTGCGCGCCTCCACAAAAAAAGTTGTCGAAGTAAAATGTTCATAAAATTTGACGTAGAATCCGAATCTGCAATAAAAAATGGGGGGTTCTCATTTGAAAAAACAAAGTTGATCATGATTGCGCATGGTTGCGCGATTGCGCACTGCGCAATTTTGTCATTTTTGAATTTTACGCAAAAAATTATGAAGAATAGCGTTAATCCGATTTTTTTTCTCACACTATTAGACAAAATAAGTGGGGGGAGCGTAGTTACTTGGACACCCTGTATATATATGTGTCATTCCGGACGATAACTTGAGTAATTGTTTAAAAATTTTCTTTTAGTTTTTGCCAAAATGTTTGTAACAACAAACCATAGGTCAAGTTCGTTAACCAGCAATTTTGGACAATCCAAAGTGGTCCAAAATTCAAAAAAACTCAAAAAAATGGGTTTTTTCCCGTTTTTTGAGGTCTTTACATTGAAAATCATGGTAATTTATGGTATATTCGGATTCAGCACAAAATTTCTGATATGAATGCTTTTTTCAAAAATGAAAATTGTCCAAAATTAAGAAAAGTTTGTAGCTATATATATATATAATGAATACGTGCGTATATTTGTTGTTACCAGAAATGCAGTAGCCGTGTGGGTACTCTATGAGTTCGTAGAGACGACTAGAACACGAATATGGACTCCTAAGATCTTCAAAGCATACCCAGCAATAATTTGCAGCGTGTTATTAGCGAATTTTCAAAGAAAATGAAGCTATTGCAATGGCCTCAAAATTTTTAGAATCGACTTTTTCGAAAAATTTTCACACTGAAATCCGTTTTGGAACATTCTGAAACGATCCCTGAAGTTTTTCCAAAAATCATATGTATATATATATGTGTCATTCCGGACGATAACTTGAGTAATTGTTTAAAAATTTTTTTTTAGTTTTTGCCAAAATGTTTGTAACAACAAACCATAGGTCAAGTTCGTTAACCAGCAATTTTGGACAATACAAAGTGGTCCAAAATTAAAAAAAAACTCAAAAAAAATGGGTTTTCCCGTTTTTTGAGGTCTTTACATTGAAAATCATGGTAATTTATGGTATATTCGGATTCAGCACAAAATTTCTGATATGAATGCTTTTTTCAAAAATGAAAATTGTCCAAAATTAAGAAAAGTTTGTAGCTATATATATATATAATGAATACGTGCGTATATTTGTTGTTACCAGAAATGCAGTAGCCGTGTGGGTACTCTATGAGTTCATGTGAAAAAAAAAAAAAAAAAAAAAGAGAGTCCTCGTTCAAATATTCAATCGACAACTGCCACCGATAGAAACGTTTAAAACCGAGTGTATTATTGAAAATCGCACGATTTTTTCGTACATATCGCGAATATATTTAAATGTTATTAAATTAATTACTTAGATGCAGCAGGTAACGCACCAAGGAGAAAAATATGTGATAAACAAGGTGACTTGTGATGAGGTTGGGAACAAGTGATCATGAACGCGATCTGTCGCACTCATCTTTAACTACGTCCTGGAGCTTCCCCAATCAGAACGCTTTTCGGGCTCCCAGATTCAGCTTTCAGCCCAGTGATTTCACGTCTTCCGGGACGTCAATTATTGGTGTAAAAGCATGTAAAAAAATATATATACATATATATAAACCAAGAATCGAAAAAAAAAGTTTCTACAACAAATTGCAACACCATTGGTCCTTTTCTTAACCACACCTTAAACTGAATGATTTCTTTGAAAATTCGCTCATTAATTCATGCTGCATGAATGGACTTTTTTAACTCGTCCCTTATTGACAATTTTAGATTTTTTGGCAGAACTTCCAATTTTTTAATGTTTCTAAGGTCAGATATTGGGCTGGCTCTACATATTAGGCATTTTATTCTGGCCTTCCAGGAATTTTGAGAGAAAAAGCCCTGTACACACCCCTCGTATATTTAAATATGTAGAAATGTTTGAAACTGTATTGTTCTAGGGGATCTGGAGAATCTTATTAATTAATGCGAATAATTTAATCGTTTTTGTATTCTACTCCTAGCGAACTATACGTTTCGTTAGAATACCTTTTCCTTGGTAGAGATCAACCTAAGACTAGGGATGATGAATGAAAGATACACATTGAATTAGGAAAGATGATAGATATGTCATCCTATAATCAATGAGGCTTGTATCTATATATGAGGGAGAGAAGTATCAATAGAGTTTACCTATTAGATCTTCGGATTTGAACCACGTGGGTAAGGGAAGTGATATTGCATGTAAGTAGGTACTTACAGATTGATGTCTGGAATGAGACTGGGGAGCAATCCCTGAGTTGTGATTTGGGGGAACAAAGGAACTGTTCCATCAAATCAACAATCAGGTGTCATAGCAACAGTTGCTCTGTCACAGGCTCCTGAAAGTTTGATTGTGAAGGGCATAGATATGTGGGAGCACTAGCTGTTTACTATCGTAAACGCAATTTTTCGAAGCCATTTTGCCTCCGACTCTACCAAGATAGCGGAAGCTTTGTTTCCACTTTTCAAGGTTGAAAAAAAATTCCTCCAAAATCGAAATTTCCACTCGCGTTTTGCGTTTCAGACCTTTCCGAACAATTTTGGTACCGTGTCTGTCTGTCAGTGTGTCTGTCATGAAATCCTAGTAACCGGCATAACTATACGAAGTTATTGTCAGATTACGATGAAATTTTCATGGATTGTGCAGGTTGGCATGTAGAAGGTCCCCTATGAAAACATCACCCCGGACTGACAGTAGCCTCTGCGCATGCGCAAACGTGAATTCCTTGTAACGGCCATAACTTCTACATTTTCCATCCGATTTCGACGAAATTTCTCAGGATTGATCAGATTAGTAGATGGTCCCATATGAGGGTAGTGGAAGGTACTTAGAGATTGATGTTTCGAGATTAACTACCTACTATTCACCAGATCACCTTTACAATCGGATTATGGATACGGTGAAGCTATGTCCCACACCCACTTGGCAGACGTTTTTTCAGCCTGAACTAATTTTTACTGGGCTATTGAGGCCCATTGAACGCACGGAGGGATACGTTTCGAGTTGTTTTGGTCCTAAAATAACCAGTAAAATTTTGAACAAAATCGGACTGGGAAGTCAGTGAGTCCTGACAATACAGCGATGCGCAGAGATGATCAAGGGGGAGTACACTATCCATTCTTCCAAAGAGGTACGTGAGCACAACTATGGACCGAGTTCTAGCATTGTGAAGGGTGTAGGAACAACGCACTTGGTCTTGTTATCGGAGGTTATCAATTATTTTAAACTGAATTCCTCAATTATCAACCCAGTACACAGTCTAATCGAAACAAAATTCGGTTCTTTCAATACGTTCAACTGAGGAAGAAGCCGAGGTCTTTAAAATGTATAAGGCCCTAAAAAAAGTGGCAGTGAAAAATTAAGCGCCGTCCTCCTCAACTTCTCCCCTCCAAACACCATCAACTCTGTTCGTTCAGTCAATTTCGCGGGGCAGTTCATTCTGAACTAATTACAGGAGGGGAAAAACTTATTATCAATTTACGTTGAGTTTGAAATAACTTCCAAGGTAGCTGATAAAATTGTTAAGAGATTGAGGAAAACATGCGTAATCACTTTTCCTCGGATTTTGTAAAATGAAAGCTAATCAGGAAAACGTAACAAATTTTTATTTATAACGGAAGATTGAACAATCAGTAACCTGGAAGCTCTTTTTTTTAGTTCATCAAGTATTTTTAACCTTGGATTAATTATATTCCACCAAAAATACCCCTCCAGCCAACTTTTTTCCCCCATTTTAAATAATCATGTAAATAATACACTGGGAAAGGTTTTAATTATTGCCAGCACCATGAATTAAATTTGAATTTAGTTCAATCAGTGTGAATGAGGGCACGAATCCCATTGATTAACAACTCATTAAAATTTACGAACTCAGGTGACTTTCCTAGGTTGTAAATTTTGGAAAGATACAACTCCATTATTGAATCAATCACTTGTTATGTGTTCGACAACCGAACAATCAAACTAAAAATGTAGAGACGCAAGAACGATCCAACACATCAAGAGTCTTCAAGATCACGATAAAATAATTCTTATGCTCGGATAAAAGGGAAATACATCCGAGGATGATCGTCGAACTGCTGGCCTTAGCGACGAGATTTCTAGCCGACGCCGTCATACCGCAACCGGTCAGTTGCGATTCCAAATTCGGGAACAAGATACCATGGAGGAAAAGTCTTTCGGATGCCTTGGAGTATGCGAAGTTGGACTTCAGACCGGTACGTTTAAATGCCTAATGTAATGATAGGTGGAAATGTGCCATTGTTTCAAATCAAAAGGAATGGGGAATTTGCCTCACATAAAAAAAATAAAAAAATCGAAAGAGGGTTCACTGGTATGGAAGAAACCCGTAGTGTGCTGCTCGAAAAAGCATCCAAAAAATTTAGAAATTTAATGAAGATGTAAATTTGAAACGTAGCGGCCATTTGTATGGGGGCAGCCATGTTGTGACGTATCCGTCTACCTAACCAATCCCTTTCTCTCAAGGGTTATCTGCGGGAAGGTTATTTAACAAAGAATGAACTTGCATGAATGAGTTTTTGCGTGAAGGCCTGAACCAAGTTTTAGCTGAGGCAAACTTGGTAAACTTGACTCGTGACGTAGATGGTTTCCGATCTGTTTCGGTTGGACGGTTTCGATCTGGTTTCCCACAATCTCCTCTTACAGAAGCTGAAATTCTATGGTTTTGGTGAGGCGACGATCGGATTCTTTGAGAGCTATTTAAGAGGCTGGGTCCAGGTGGTATCTTTTAATGGTATAAGTTCGGAGAAAGTGGCAATACCATGTGGAATAAAGCAAGGTTCAGTTCTGGGACCCTGTCTGTTCATTTTGTTCATGAACGATCTCGCTTACCAGCCACTAGGTCGTGGTCGCATGGTTTTGTTTGCCGATGAAATTTCGTTGGTTTTGCTGGTTCGACTAATGAGACACTCCAGAATAGTTTAGTACGCTCTGAATCAATTGTCAGGGAGTGGTGCTCGGCTAATGCTCTCCCCAATGAATGCTGAAAAAACCCAATACCTGAAGTTCAAATTAAATGGTCGTCTAGAAAATTCGGTAAGCGTTCTGGGATTATTGGTCGATAACCGACTATCCTGGCAAAGCCACACAGAAATGCTGTCTTCTAAGCTGGCCAGCTGCAACTTTCTGCTACGAGGACTTGTTCATTCTGTTTCATCTGAGGTTTTGCTCATGGTACACCATGCTTGTTTTGGCAGTCGATTAATGTACTGAGTGGTCTTATGGGGAAACTCTTGTCACGTAAACAGCATATTCAAAATCCAAAAAAAAAAGCTTTTCGTACTATGCGAAAGCTGGGTTGGAGCGAGAGCTGTAAGGGGCATTTTCGCGAGCTCGGAATCCTGACGCTCCCTAGCCTGTACGTTTTCCAGTGCCTCATATTTGCGAAAACTAACTTAAATATCCTGCGCAGAGGTTTGGATAAGCATCAATATTATACAAGGAACCGAACCAATCTCTGTCCTTCTCAAGCCAGGTTGACTTCATCGCTTAATACGAGCCCATACCAAATTGGATGTCGACTCTTCAACCACTTGAATCCAGCGACGAGAGAGCTGCTCTTAGCTCAATTCAAGACGGTCGTGAAACGTTCTTTGGTTGACAGAGAACTGTATAGAGTGGATCAGTTTCGACATCAGCTATCAATGATAGGTGATCTTAATATACCAAAAATTCAAACTTAGTCTGTTTTTTGTTGACTTAGATTATCTCTCTATTTTTCTATCTTTGTATTTTTTAAATGTTTTATTTAGTTTTATTGCTAATACAATTTAATAACGTTTAATTTAATACCATAAAATACGTGACGTATGTATTGCCTGCGAAGGCTCTTTACAAATAAAAACTCTTTGATTTGGTGGCCCTCAGCCTACCTCGATTTTCGCGGAGTTTTTTGACAGAGACTTCACTTGTTTATGCATTTTCTCCTACGCTAATTTTTTCCCTTGGGTATTCCTGGTGTTAAACGTCATTCAAGGGCCTTATTATAGGATTTGACTTGAAATTCTAGAATCTGAAATTGAGGCAAATTCCCCATAGTGGCAAGAAAAATCAAGACCTTGACTGGCCATGTTGCGGCGAGGAAACGTCCACGGAGTTACTCAAGCTGGGATCTCGGCGGGAGTGCTCTGTAGGATCACCGCCCGCGTCCTGCTATCATTTTTGTCATGGAGTCACTCTTTCATCTATTCTCTTTCTCCCACCCCAACCTTTCCTAACACCAGTGATCTAGAGTAACCTTAATTCGAGGTAGAATTCCCCCACTTTAATTTGAAACTATTGGGATCGAGAATAATAATAACAATTTTCAGGTTATGGTGATAATTTGGATGGACGGATGCCCCAGCTGTACGGAGTTGATGCCACAAGTTGCAAATTCCAATGAAATCGCCAAGTTGATATCCGAGGAGTTTTCCGCAGTGACGTTGAATGAACATAGAGACGACGTGAAAAAATTCAGTTTAGATGGCGGATACACGCCTAGAATCTACTTTTTGAGCCCTAAAGGAAATGTGAGTAACGTGATCATATGTGAAGTAAGATATAACAGGAGAGTATAGCCCCCAGAAAGTATTGTCGGGTTTCAGCGCTACCTTCCGCCACTTCAGCGAACTACCAACATTTTCAGCTCGATGTGAGCGTGGTCAAGCGGCATTTCTGAAAAGTAGGCTTACCTCGATTTTACCACTCTAATTTCTGAGTTTGGCTGCTTTACATCCCTGCCTTTTTAAATTGCGAGGAATAGGAACTTGTTATTGCATTATTGTGTTTCGGCGTGACGAATCAAGCAGAATTTAATCTACATTGTAATCTTATGAAAACTGCAAGTTAGAGGAGCGACGGTTATGCGGTCGCCAGCGTGATCACCTGATAAGATATCAGAAATGGTAGTTCGTTGAAGTGGCGGTAGGTAGCGCTGAAACCCGACAACACTTTCTGGGGCTAGACTCTCCTCTTATGTTACTGGTCGCTTTATTTTATTGTATGGTGCAGGTTGATGCGCGATTCTATAACAAATGGGATCCTGAGCCGGAGTTCAAATTCTACTATCCGTCGGTCAAAGGAATCGTCAAGAGTATGAAAGAGGTGGTTGATGCTTACCCTGATCGCTGCATGGCGACGAGACCATGCAAGATCCACCACACGAGAAACGATCATCCATTGTTGAGAGAATAATTGAATTACACGTGAATCAAACACAAAACTTTTGCATTATTTACTTACTATTGAAATCAAAACTAGACCATTCATCAGGTTAGACCAACGTCCAACGATCCAATCCATATCCATATTGAAATATGCACCAAAATTGGTAGAGATTTCATTGGAGTAGCTTCACAGAAGAATGGCTCTGCGTTGTGGCCTAGCATACCAGGAGCCTCAGAATGCCTTATTACTCACATTAAATACAAAAGTACCAAACTTCTAAGGTATACCTAGCGGGAGTAGGCGCCTCCTCGACTGATACCGTCTTGTTTTCCATTCAGTGGGGTGGTGCAGTACTTCATTACAGATGTTGATATTTGTAGGAGGTTTATAGGAGGCACCAGCATTGAAAAATACCGGTTTTTGGACTAATTCCGACTACACATTCGATACCTATATGCGAGAAACAACGCCAGCTAAAATTCGGAGAATACTGATGAAATGTACGCAAGGACAAAATATCGGAGTATACTTCGGTAATGGGTTGGCAAAGAGGTATTCACTTGGATCAAGAAACAAGACTGTACATCGTCAAGGACGCGGATTCGCGAAAATCCGAGAAATGCCGGGAGTGAACGTGGAAGAAAAACTAAGAGAGCTGGAGAATCAGCAAACCAGAACAGAAAATTTCGAAGGAGCAGGGAGAAACCCCAACGTCACGACAAGAGGTGAACAACCCGCCAACCAGCACTCCCAAATTGTCTTGATGATGGATACGATGTTCCAAATCTTGAGATGCAACTGAGCGAAAGAACAAATTCAAACATGAAGAATGGAAAAATAGCTACCTACTTGCAGAAGTAAAATTAAATAATGAAGTACCTAACATTAGTAATAAAGAAACGAGATGAGAATGTTACAAATATTCAAACTATTAAAACAGTATTTCCAAACAACAGTCATGAGAAGAAAATAACAAGTAAACAACGATAGCAATAAAAATAAATAAAATATTGCGATAACAAATAATATGAATAGATAGCGAATACTCCCTGCGACGGATTTTATCTAGCAGTATAAGGTAATACATAGGATTAAATGTTCTAGAAAATGAAGCAAGAGTCAGAACGTCGAGTTGCATGTTAAGTTATAATAATTTAAATGCTAATAAGTAATCAATATTGAACCTTAAAACTTAATATTACTCAAGTCTACATAAATATAGTTCCGTATCATTTAATAGTGAAAGATATTGATAATAATATTAAATAATAATAAATCATGTGAAATGGCCCAGAATGGCAAGTATGTTAAAGTTGATGTCCTTGTGATGGTTTTTTGTTGAATAAAAATGCTCTAACTGCCTCTCAACTCTCTCACTAAAATCTTGTCTGATGAATACCTGCTTTCAGTGGAACCAAGGCATCACCGACCAGGCCCTTGATTCATCTTGTTGTTCAATATTGATTTTGTCGTACAGAGCCGAATCGATAGGCTGTTTGGATGCTTGATGAACCAGATAGCATGATATCAACTGCCCCACGCGCAACACCTTCTGGAAACCCTATCTGAGAGACCACGGTCTCTTCCGTGATAGAACAGGAACGACTATAATATTCTCCAAAGCCACATGACAGCTGCTGCAGTAGCTTCCTCTACCCGTTGCTGTTGCTGCGATAGCGCTTTAACCTGTTGGTTGCATTTTCTGTTCTCTGCTTGAGATTATGATAAAATCAATTATATAATGTTGATTCTATCGTACCGCAGCACTACAAGGTACCACTTCTTCAGCTTAGCCATTTGAAGTTCATGCCAGATTGATCAATCTTCCTCGTCATCAAATTCACTCTATAATAGTCGAGCCCAACAATCTCTTCCTCTCTGAGGCGAGGACATATTATACTGCTTGAGCTACACGTTGAGTAACCTATTTGTGTCGGTTTGAATTTTTGGACCATCTGGTTTCCTGTTGCTTGTTGCTGCGATGGCACTTTAACCTGTTGGTTGCATTTTCCGCTCTCCGCTTGAGATTATGATAAAATCAATTATGTAATGTTGATTCTATCGTAGCGCAGCACTACAAGGTACCACTCCTTCAGCTTAGCCATTTGTAGTTCCTGCCAGATTGATCAATCTTCCTTGTCATCAAATTCACAGTATAATAGTCGAGCCCAACAATCTCTTTCTCTCTGAGGCGAGGACATAATATTGCTTGAGCTGCACTATGAGTAACCTGGCATCCTCTTCTACAAAGCACAACCTTATTTGTATCTTTTTGAATTTTTGGACGATCTGGTTTCGTTTTACGGTCCTGCCAATCAGGCATTTATGTAGTCCATTATGTGCAGTGGGAATGTCACATTTAGTTGTCTTATCTTCAACGACCACATTGACACTGAAAGCTGCTGATAGGTTGGGTTTTAGTAGGTACCCTCATACAAAATAGGTACTTACTCCTCAAATATAGTAAATATGAAGGTAATTCTTTCGGCCAATGGAGAACAGTGGACAACTCAGTATGTTTATGAGTGAAGAAACAATGGACCTAATAATATTTTCAGCAATCTTGTAAAATGTTGACATGCATCCAGTTTATTATCAAACATCTCTAAACGTATGAGTAACTCGTTACTTCTCGTACTTAGTCCCGAAACAATAACACGCAACTTTTCACAAGAACCAGAAGTTGAGCGCTGAGGTGGTGGACTCGTATCGATTCAAGATAAGAATGGAGTGGGTCGTCCGACAGATGGAGCACCAGAACTGATAGACGACGCATAAATTTGACGTGCACAATCGATATACACCAGACCGATATGCTGTTGGAAGTTTTGCAGTTCGCCGTGGGAGCGGCGAGGAGCGCAATATTCACTCATGCCTCGGCAGAAGCTCCCGATAGGGCGCTAAATTGGGGAACTAAAATCTTATGGCATACGACGTTGAAAGAAGCAGAAGAGGTAAGCTTATCTGAATCCGCTCCAAGTATGTAACGTAGTTAGGATATACAGCGTGTTGTTTGAAAATGTACTTAATACCTCAAGGGTAACATAAAGTGAAAGTCACTTCCACCTTGAATCACTCAGGACCCTTCAGTGGAGACTGAAGTCTACAGTTGAATTGATATAGATGCGTAGTATACACACGAAGAAGTGTTTAATTCCAGGAATTCTTTCAGAATGTTCCGACACGGATTCCCTTTCACACTATTCCATATTTTTCATACTGAAAATTTTGAAGCCATTCAAGTAGACAAATGTTTTTCAATATGCTTTCTCATAAATGCTGTCACTCATAATTTTTTCGATCACTTCTTCGGAAATTGTGGGAGAATTGAGAAATTTAGCGCATTTTGGCTATTCACCCCGTCCACATAGTAGGAGAAGGGCGAAGAGAAATAATGCAGAAACTAGATGAGTACTCAAGTTCTTTTTGTTGAAATATTACTTGCTTAGTTCGAATTCACTGGAATATTTTTAGCAAGTGTTAAGTTGGTTAGTTACAGAACGGGGATTTACGAGAGAGAGGCTACTAAACAGAGCGTACATATGTATAGAACTAGAGATTATTAAGCCTCAACGCTATAATCTTGAGAGATGTGCTCCGTAGACCCCCTCCTCCCCTTTCAACCTCTAACCCAATCCTCCCATCCTGACCCATGATCTCACACAACCCTCGAGATTACTTATTGTTCCGCACGTGACGGAGTTAAGTGCAAAACGCTGCAAATTACTACACAATGGTTTATTATTTTTTTATACTGATCACTCGTCTGCAAAGCCACCAACCATCCAACATGAAGAAAAACATCGATCGCATTTCGATCAGCTAAAATTTGAACGGAGATTAGGCCTCTTTTGCGATTCACACTCGTGTTTTTGATTTATCGTACGTAAAATCCTTAAAATCTCGGTTTGTCTTACAGGGCTCCGCGTGGTAAGACAAAATTTCAAAATTAGTTTTTAAACCCTGAGAAGTGACCTACATCAACCACAATCTTCGGGGCACAACTAGACACCAAATGGAGCCTACATACCAAATTTCATCAAAATCGGTCAATGCTAAGTGGCAAAAGTGCCGCGTACGGACGGCGGACGGACGGCCAAATTTGTATTCGATTTTTGGATTCTACGTACCTTGAAACGTAAACCAACAAATTTTGAGGGGGTGTTAGAAAAAAAATTTTCTTGGTCGAATCCAAAGGTCCAGTATTGAAAATAATAAACCAAAAATGGTCTAGGCGGCACCCTGGGCGCCAATCTGTCTGCCATGTCCCACCGGGTTGATTTGGGAACATAATCATAATAAATGGCCGTTCAAATGGGGTGACGTTTATTGAAATCATTCCTATTCATCACAATTGTTTGAGACAATTTTCAAATTCAAGTATTTCGCGATACCCACATTGAAAAATAGCACCTACTTATATAAATTTATTTTGATTTGTCACGGATCTGATTACATAGATAGCAAGAGAGCGGAAAATACATAATGAGTAAGTAATACCATAATATGAGTAACAAGTAACCAGTAGGAGAGGATTTCCAACTTCCAATCTAGACAAAAGTTCAAATATTGAGATAATTCAAAGTTTTTGGAGTTTATTTTGAAGAAACCGGAGTTCTTGTAGTAATTGAAGTATCTATGATTCCTTGAAAAGAGTAAAGAAGTACTGGGAATCCATTCAAGTTCAAAAAGAATTGTGGGAATCGCGAAAAAGGCATGCGGCACTGGGTGCGCCAATGTAAAGGCATCTAAAGGCATCTGTCCGTTGAGGGTGAAATAGCGTCCATGTTTGTAACCTAGGATTCAAGTAACTTGTAAAAAAAAGTAATGTATTGTTTAGTAATTTACCTATTGCTGTTATAGAATCAATTTATTTGCCGAGATGGAGCGATTTTGCAAAGATTCTACCCTTCAAGCCTAACGTCGGGTAGGAAATCTGAGCAAATGGCATCCCTTTGTACAAAATGGCACAAATAAACATTATTTTTATTCTATCAAATATTTTTGCTCGTATTATGTTTTACTGAATTTGGATCTTAATACATAAGAAGGAAACGCCCAAGTCAAGCGTAATATTAATTTTCAAGGTTTCTGCAAAGACAAATAAACCCGTGATGGTCATTATTTACCACGAATACTGCCCCAGCTGCAAAATGATCATTCCGAGACTCACTCAAGACGATCAGATCGTAGAATTGTCCAAACAATTCACCGTGGTGGCCCTACACGACACGAAAGCTGAGGATACTATGAAGGTGGACGGCGGATACATCCCTAGGATTTACTTCATGGCTCCTAACGGCCAGGTGAGATGACTTTCTTTTTGTGATGCAATATTTGGTTTACCTGGATTGTTATACCCGATGGAGCTGTGATTAGATCAACTATTGACACGGGTGAAAAATCAATTTATGGGCAGAAGACCTAACACGAGACGAAGATGGTTCCCAATTTCGCCTATTGGGATTTACAATCCATCCATCAGTTTTTGTCAATAAGCAATAGAAGATGTCAGAATTCCCGATACCGCTCTGAGAGATCAAGTTCATCAAAACAAAGTTGGACTTCCCACCAAACAGATAAACTCAAGGCTTACTTAAACTCAGGGGGCTTACTTTGTATGGTGTAGAGTTAGTATGTGGATGAATGAAGGACTTAGAAAATCCTTCATTTTTTCAAAACGTGATTTTTTAAAACATGGAACATGTTATAGCCATAGGGTAACGCGGGAGGGGGACGCAGGACGGTCACGCCTCTTTTCAACACTCGCGTTTTCAATGCATTTTAGATCTGTTGCTAGGGATAATTTAACTTTTATTTTATACCTACCTGCGACTGAAGGTTCTGCACTAAATTTGGCTGAAACCTGTTCCATGTTTTTATAATCTACGCCGAAGGCGTTAAGTAGATAGCACCTGGTGGTCGAAGCGCCGAGTTTTTTTTTGAGAAGTCTTTTAGTAATTTCATTTATGGATTGAAAAATTAGGTACATTCGGAAAGAGTTCACATTTTTTACAAAAATGGACACGGTGCTAATTCTGTCTCCCAATTTTGGACCTCGCTTGGAAGAAATGTGACACCTTGTCAGAATGATAGAAGTTTGAAAATCTTCGCTAGGAATTTGAGAGGGAGATAAAAATTAAATTTCCACAGGATTTTCTTCTTGTTATTTGTCTTGTTTCGCCAAATTTAAATCTTTTGACGATGATCTTATGAGAGGAATTTCATTCAAATTTGATAACAGTAAGTCACATGTTTCCTTAGCAAACAACGAATGTAGAGTTATAGGTTTTTCAACAGTATGTGCTCAATTATTGTTTCATGCTCAAACCTAACAAAGTTTTTGAATTTAGCTCATAGGTACCTACCGTACTGAAGTTAGCAATATTCCTCGGCAATATTCAGAAAAATTCCGTAAAATCGTTAATGCTAAACCAAATTGGACCAAATTTGAGCGAAGTACTTACCTGGGTTATGCGTACAAAAAAGTGGGAGGAGGGGGTGGAAGAGAGGAGGGCAAACATTTCCTAAATTGAGCATGTTAATGTAAGAAATCGGTAAAGTCGGTATTACACATCCAAAATCCACCAAATTTGGGGGTCACATTACCCTGAGTTATGCGCACCAAATAGGGATGGAAGGAGGGGTAGAAGACAGGCGAAGGAAATTTCCTAAATTCAACATCGTAACATAATATTATGTTATATTATGTATAGGTAAGGGTTTTACCGATTGTTTCACGTTAAGATGTTGAATTTAGAAAATTTTCTCTCTCCAACCCCTATCTGGTGCGCATAATTCAGGGTAATATAACCCTAAAGTTTGATGCATTTGGATGAGTAGTAACGATTTTACCGATTTTTTAATGTTAAGATGTTGAGCTCAAGGAATTTTTCCCCTCCCCTCTTCATCGACCCTACCCACCTCAGTCTGGTCCTCATAACTCAGGAGAGTACCTAAGTTGCTCAAATTTGGTCCAGTTTGGTTTAGTATCAATGATTTTAGGGATTTTTTGTGAATATTGCAAACTTCAGTCTGGTCTGAAATGTAGTAGGTAGATATATAGTAGATAAAGCCGACCGATGGCAGTAGTGCAAGGAGATAGCTATCTGCCTTCTCCGGTGTCTACAGTTAGGCCAACCATTGATAAGCAGAACATTTACCTAGTGCTTCTAGTTCCTAATGAGACTCTAAGGTAAATAGAATGCAGAGGCCAGCGCCTTGGTGGGCAAATCGCTTGGTCTGAGGAACTAGGCTAGTTTGTAGGACGAAGGTAAGTGGAAATGATCTAGTTGATTAACGGTTGTAACTGTATGAAGGTAGACCCCTGAGTATGGCTTTTATACTCCAGGTACTTGGGATGACGAGTGAGTGGAGGAAGGGTGACGTCAGTCGGACGTGTTCTCCTCTCGTACCTAGCGTGCTGTTCCAAAACAGATTTCAGTGAACATTTTTATCAAAAAAGTCCATTCTAAAACTTTTGAGGCCATTGCTATAGCTTCGTTTTATTCAATAATCGGCTAATATGGAAATTTAGGGGGGAAAGCAGGATATAAACAACACAGTTACACTAAACTCCTCAAGAAATTAGTCACGATAATGTCAACTATCAGGTATCGAAACGTTGCCCACTTTGCAGAATAAGATGCCTCCACTTATACAGAACATACATAATGACGACCCTACTTTCTTGGTATTGAGTGAATTTCGAATTTTGGAATACAGGTACTCAACAAGTTCTACAACATATACGGCAACCCAAAATTCAAGTATTTTTACAACAACGAAGAAACGCTTGCGAAAGTCATGAAGCAAGTCATCGACGATTTGGAAAACACGAAGGACAACAAGAAGAAGAAGAAGAAATAAAATATGATGTACCGCAAAAAACGAAACTAAGCGAATAGGTTCATTGACGTCGTGTTGGTTCAAGTAAACAAAATTAATTTTAGATAAGATTGTTAAGTTATTTTCACAAATAAAAAGCATATCTTCCTTCTATCATCCTGACAAAAGTTACGTTCTCTCAATTTCTTTCGAGTTAGAATCATATAAACGCATCATCGTTTCAGAGGAACCTAAATAAGAGTAATAACTTGAAAGTGATGAAAAAGAATTGGCAAATTGCAAAAAATAACGCTCATTATTTCTGCCATAAAGGATTTCTATCAGACTCGTTGAAATTTCGGATTGAGAACTTTCTCCGCTAGGATTCAACTTTCATGCCTCTCATATAGTTGCTCAGATTTTCGACCTCTGACTGATAGAATACATCTCTCCAGGGTTATGATAATTGCGAGTATTATTGTAACTCGTACGATTACGATTGCAGGTTTTACGTCAGTACTACAACGAAGATGGCAACCCTAGGTACAAAAACTATTTTCCGCCCAACGGCAAATCATTGGGAAAAACCATGAGGAAGGTGTTGAAGGATTTCACCCACGACCTTTGCCATGGAAATCGACCTTGCAAATTGCATGCGAAGAGAGACCGAACAAATTACTGGCCGAAGTCGGACTCCTGATGGCTCTCACTGCGAAACTTGTTACCACCTCCGTTCCCACTTAACGAACAAATACACAGCTTTTGAACCAGGTACTTTGCCTGGTTCCCAATTACGTAACTTTCTTATTAGAAGTCAGTTAAAATATACAGAAGCAACACAGTCCACAGCGACATACGTAATCGTTGTGACTTGCAACCACCGTGGGACATTTCAGCGACCGGTGAGCTCCAAAACGCTAAAACAAAGGAAACTCATCTAGAATTCAGATAAACTGACAGAAAAGTTCGATGATTTTCCCGATGAACACTTGATGCTCGAGCTGGGCTGCCCCAGGTGATTGTAAAGCGGAGGCATCAAGTACCAATTCTCTGATCCGGGCCTGTAACCAGTTATGGCATCTGAGGATGGGATTGATCCAGTTCACGGGCAAACAATCCCACCTCAACACTGGTACTGCGGATGGGGGAGCCCCAGGCTACTGCCACAATGGCGCAAGTGGAAGTGCCACCTGCCTGCCCACTGGTTGAGGAAGGATTCGCGGGGATCGTGGTTCTCAAAAAACCTGGACTGCAGTGCTGGGTTTACAGAGCTGGGCAGGGCATCCTGGCATGTGAGTTTTGCGAAGTGTCAAAAACTTGGGCGCTGACCTGCAACGTCCAACGGATTGGGAATGGGGTCCATTGAATGATGAAATCCTTCTTCGCCGAGCTCTCGGTTAAAATATTACCTTCTTCAGGGCTCGAAGGATGGTTTACTCAAGGTTTTCGAGCCTTGAAGAAGGTAATATATTAATCGAAAGCTCAGCGAAGAAGGATTTTATCATTCTATGGACCCCATTCCCAATCCGTTGGACGTAGTGTAATTTGTTGGGTCTATCTACATAGTTGCTGACCTGCTACAAACAGGTACTTGCTATACTGCAATGACGCTGAATGTGTGAACAATCTCTCTTCGTAGGATTGCTTTCTTTCTACTAAGTACTTTACAGGTTGCAGTGGATGGGGAGACCACAAGGCATTGCCTCAGGACTCACTTAGAGCTATTACTAGAAGTTAGCCAGCTCTCTTCTCCTCACCATTCAGCCAGGGGCGTTGGGTGACCTCAGAGAATAGTGGGGCACCAAACCAGAAAATACACGAACTCGACCCTAGGATCACACATACTAGGAACAATCACAGTACTGGGTATGCATGGACGGGGCATAAACTAAAACAACATGTAATTATACCAACACCAAAGTCCAAACTGTGTGGACCCTGGTGTTTCCTCTGCAACATGTTTTTTTTTCTCAGATATTGGAAATTCGGGAGTGAACAATCGATTGTTGAATACCTATCGATTCCATCCTAATTCTTATTCTTTCTAGGTGCTGGTCATCATGGTGACCAACTTCCATCCCACTTCGTATTTTTAATTCCAACATGGATATTTGACATAATAATTACATGTCCTTGTAAAAATATTTTACACTTCTAAATATCCATGTGTTATGTTGACGGGTCGTCGTGTGAAGGCGATTGTCTTCACGTCGGCTTGTCGATTTCTATTGGTCCCTACTCAACGAAGGTGCAGGATGGGACAGCACTTTCTGCCTGACGCGGGTTACCGCCTACCGCATGCAGGAGTGCTTAAGGATTTCAGCTCAGCTGCGAACCTCGGCGCGATTGCTCGCCGACCGGAGGGAGGCAGTACATTTACCTAGTCCTAGTTGGGGGCAGACAACTTCTAGGCGAAATGGGAGCGGAGGCTGGCGCGATGTGCTTACCAAGACCTCCGAGGAACTTTGGGCTTCTAAGAGAAGGCGAGGTAGAACGAGAAATAATCAAGTCGATTGTTAGAAGACGAATGTATGAATGTCTCTAGGTGGAGCTCTGAGTCCTCCTTTTATACTACTTTAACAAGGTAAAGGGAGAGTGGAGGAGGGTACCTCACTTTACCTACCTGGCAGGATGAGTCACTCAGGGTTTCCCTTGTGTCCTTTATTGGAGAACTAACATATTTGAGAGTATGAGTCATTACACCATGCTTCCATGGATCATCAGTGAGTATTAGGAGAAAAAACTTTCTACATAGGTTTTTGGTCTACTTTGGGGAGAATACTTTTCAAATGGATTTTTTCAACTTTGAGGTAAGAATCTAGCTTACAGAGAGGGAAATTTTCCCAGGGCTATACCCCGAGTGGCCTTATGGACGCCACGTCCCTGCTTAGAGCCATTACTAGAAGTTATGCCAGCTCTCCTTCTCACCATTCAGCTAATAGCAGCGCTAATTCAAAGATGAATCAAGGAGGAGAATGAAAGGGAGAGTGCCTTATTATTGTGAAAATCTGGAGTAGATCTATGATCAGCTATGATTTGAACGTACAAAGATAATGACAATATTTGCAAAGGAAAAGAAGTCGAAGATTCTTTCTATTGAGCTATAGATAAGGACCTAGAGGACTAATCCACTTTGGTGAGGTCATAAAATATTGAGTGGTTTGAAAAAACCACAATATTTGCACAGTACTGAATACAGTAGGGACCCTGAACTGCTCCACGGACCTCAACATACAATGGGAGGCAGAAAAATCCGCCTGCTCCATCCATTGTGGTTTTGTATTTTTAATAGAGATACGAGATTATGAAGAGTCGCGAAGTCGCAAGTCATTTATCATGCTTATCGCCAAACGTTTGCACCCTTTGACCTTATCTGGCAGCGCTGTGACAATGAATCCTTCTTCCCTTCCCCTCCACAGGAATAAAGTCACGCGCCTCTACTTTATATCGAACATGACATCTTATTACTGCGTTATGGTGCAATCCGGAACTTTCTCAAATTCTGATTCTGGAGGAAGAATACAGTTGTGGATTTCGCTAAAAATGTGCTCTTTAACGTGCTTTTGGTTTATTCTGTTCAATCAACCTTTGGAATCGAACGAGAAAAAAAGTCTAACACCCCCTCAAAATTTGATGGATTAGGTAAGTTTCAAGGTATATAGAATCCGGAAATCGAATTTCAGAAAATCCGTCAGTCCGCCGTACGCGGCACTTTCCTTAGGACAAGAAAACCGAAAAAACCAAAAAACCTGGGTTGTTAATTCGTGTGGACGTATATATAGCATTAAATGACGACAGATGACGAAAAGAAGGACGATTGAAGTTCGAGGGCACATAAAAAGGGGCTTGGCAACATTTGAGTGAAAATGACAAAAATTGGCAAAATTTTGAAATTGGCATAATGTTTGATTGGTAAATGATAAATTGGCAATCAACCACATATTCTTCAAGGACATTTAATGCTCAACAACTTTCTCTAAGAGACTTTTTTCTCAGATTAACCGTTTGGACGCAATTCAACAAAGTTATCCAGAAAACGTGAGCTAAAAACTAAATTTTCAAAATTCCTCCATTTTTGGATGCATATATCTCGGTAACGGTTCGGAGTTTCGATAAAACGTATAGGATCAAAGTTGTAGAGAATTTTATCAGCTTCAATTTACTATACGACATGTTTTATCGAGAAATGCACCGTTTTCGAGATATTCACGAAAAACCCCAAAATGGGACCTTTAGGGACCCCCATCCCCGCGAGCTCATGCCCCACCGTCCAGGACTTTTAGTATGTTAATAAGGATACCCCTCCCTACATCTGTGCCAATTTTGGTTTGGGTTCTATTTTTTTCTACCTCAGGCCCTTTTTTAGTCTTCGTTGCCCGGACTAAAATCGAAGTTAGTTCTTACTCCGCATAAATGTTTAGGTGACATAACTTCGACAGATAAATGAACTTAGCAACAGAGAAGGTATCGGTATGTTTACAACAACACAGAAAAGGAATGCTGAACCATGCAACGAGAAGGACTGCGGACCAAGCAGATCTGAATCTGGATCAGCAGAGTTTCCACTATCAATGAGGATCGTGGTGGTTCGAAACTCGGCGCTTTGCATCTCGAAAACCGGAGTGTTGGAAAAGGCGTAGGATCGGAGTGTCGCGCGTGACACTTTCGCGTAACGTTTTTCGGATAGTTGCCCTAGGGCAATAACATGTTCCATGTTGAACAGAAAGAAATTGAAGGAGATTTCTCTAATCCTGCGCATGTTTTGTTGACATCACGATAAGTTCCTTAGCTTGCTTCAAACGAATTCATGTGACCTCAACGGTAGGAGACGAGCACGCCAGGTACACTTCCAATTAAACTGGCTCCCCAACTCTGACCTACAGCACCATACTATAGAAAACAATCAAGGATAATGAGCGTAGATACGAAAGAAGGGAAATCGGATAGAGGCATATTCTGCAAACTGAGAAGAGAACTGCTTTTACTTTGTTTTCTTTATAGGCCGAGAGATGTTTGACAGGTACCCGTACTTCATTCACAGAAGAGTGCAAATTGAGTCATTTCGAAAAGGAAAAGCCAAGGGAAATGGAAGAAGAAGAAGACGTACAGCAAAAGTGTCGCGCTGAGATGAAATGGAAAAGAAATAAGGGGGGGGGGGGGGGTCGTGACCGAATAGGTTATTGAATCACACCGGGTCTCGGTTCACCACTCACAGTCTGTCTCTCCCGCTTGATCTCTGCTTCCTCAATCACATGACATCTACTGGCGACAGACCCAGAAATCCCGAGGAAAAAACCACGGAACCAAGGAATGACTGAAAGTAGGGTCTTGAGTCTCCACCTCCAAAAATAAAAAGTGATTGCGTCGGGGCTGGTTTATTCGTAAAATCCCTTCCAGGAACCTCAGAATACCTTATGCGCGGCACAAAAGCAGTTTTTCCTCCCACAGCCTTATGTTTACAGGCGTATAAAAACTCGAGAATACTGCTGGACACGCAAGCTCGAGGTTTATGAAGGAGGAAAAGCCCTCTAAGTCTCTTCTGGGTGGTTCATCACGTTTCCTCATTTTCACCAAAACCTTCGTGAAATCTCATTTTTTGAGGGAAGGATTTTGCGTAAACGATACAGATGGTGAATTTCAGTCTACCGCTAAGTAAAATGGTGTTTCTCAGTTCATTTAGATTGATAAATAGATCATCCTTAATTCGTTGTCATGAATGGACAAAGACATAAATTCGTCAAATTTACAAAAATAATATGTAGGTAGGTAAAATGTGCTGCCGTGTGAAGGAAGAACGACTCAACTCGAAAATGGTCGAAAATGGGGTTTTTACGTATCCCCTCTAATCCCCCCCCCCCCACCTTTCCGACGAACGAGTCAAAATTTCGAAATTCACCCCGAAAGGGGTTGAAATCGTTAGGGGTGTAATTTGAAAATTGCCTAATTTTAAGCAAAAACGTCTCAACTCCATGCTTTTTAGGAAAAACATCTCAACTCCTCGATTAAAACATCCTAACTAGCTAGATTTGCAATTTATTTGTGGAGAAAAAAAGACTCAACTCGCTGAAAACGCCGTTGAGCTGTTTTTCCTCTACATTGTTGGCTTCAAGATCGGGTTGAGGCGACTCGTATGGTTGTCGATATTTGACTCAAATGACACGAATCGATTGAAGGTACGTGTGTAAAGAGGAATAATAATTATTCTGGTACAATAATTATTGTACCAGTCGATTTAGTTGAACAACATATGTCCTCATTTTATGAGGTCTGAAAAAAATGGGGTCACGGGAGTGATCTGGAGTGAATTTATGGCGAGTTTTCCAGAAAAACTTCGAAGCTGATTTCTGGGATTTTGAAATTTTGAGTTGAGTCGTTTTTCCTTCACACGGCAGTGTAGGTAACTTTAGGTTTATACTATAAATCATGATTTCAAATAGGAATTCGCGTGTTTTATCGTGTCTATTTAAGCCTGATCATGAAATGGGGGGGAAAAAAACAAAAAAGTGAGGGCCCCGACCCAGCCACCATGGCGGCCTTCTGTCACTAGGTGACAACCTTAAAGCGTTTATACACGTTTTCATGTGTAGTTCATCGTCAAATATTTCTTACAAGAGGTACTAGAAAGCGGCTGAATTTCAAATGTGGCATCGTTGAGGAAGAAATTTTCCATGTCTTTTCCCGCTCCAACTCTTCTACGAAGTTTCGAATGTCGTCGGGGTCGGAGAACCTACGACATTCAGCCATTTTTCACCTCGTAAAGGTGGGATGATCAGGCAAACACCTCGAAGAACAGTCTTATCATCACACACGCACGAAAAAGTTAGGCGTTATCTACACAGGGATTTGTGAAGAACTGAGCTTGTTAGCAAGATAAGGTGAAATATGTAAGTGGGGGTTATTTAGAAAGGGAGCTGTTAGGGGAGGTGGGGGGGGGGGTTCGTGGTTCAAAAAAGTTAAAAAAAGGGGTATTTTTAACCTACAGTGTCAAAGAACACAACAAGTGAGCGTGGCACGTAGCTTCCTCGTATCCATATTTCGATTGACAAGCAACCCATTGATGACAAGTCCCATTTTGAACCCATTTAGATAAGCAACTTTTGACGGCAATTATTGCTCAAACAAAAAATGGCTTAAAATAAAAAATTTCCGAAGCAACTTTTTCCCTGCGACGGCAATTTTTCCCCTGCCGAGAAATTGCGCGAGTCTCCGGTAATAATCGCTTCGTGTTGAGCAATATCGTTGAGAGTTGTGAAGTCGGCAACTATTTTCCGACAATTTTTGAAGTTTATCGCCATTGGGCTTCTTTTGCTCGTTTCCGGCAATTTTTTTCGGAAATTTCAGGGAGGAAGGTGAGATTCCTAGAATTCACAAGGAAATACAATTAATTGATTTGTATGCTTCTCTATAAATAGACATTCAAATATACATTTTATGTGAGATACACACAATTTTTTACTCTCAGGATATTATAGAATATAAACTACTATGAACGTAAAATATTCTGGGTATAGAATAATATTCTATTATTTTATTGCATATTATGAAATTTATGGTTTTTCAACTAGGTACTACATTGTGAAGAAATACGAGTATGTAACTGTTATTATTATTATTTAGTTATTCAAAATGGAGAAAAAAAATGCAGCAATTTTTGTTGCTCTACAAAAATTGAACAACACCAGGGAATTAATCGCTCTAAATTGCTCAATATTTCATGAAAGGGGAAGAGGGGGAAATTGCCGAATTGCCGACAATTTTTATTGCAACGAATTCCCGGATTTCAGCAATTTTAGTTCCTCGTCTAAATGGGCCTCAAGTCCCTTGCATTACCCTCAAAGATAGTGAGGGTAATCTCTGAAAACATCACATTCGGATAGAAAATATAGATGTTACGGCTGTTACAAAGTTTTTCATGATTGCTCAGGCAGAGAAGCTACCATCAATCCGGGGGCGAAGATTTTCATAGGGGACCATCTACACGCCAACCCGCACAATCTCTGAAAATGTCATCGGAATCTAAAAATAACTTCGTATAGTTGCGCCCGTTACAAGGATTTCATGACTGACTGTAAAGGAAGGTCTGAAGCGTAAACGCTTGTAGAAATTTTGACTTTGGAGAACGTTTTTGTTAACCTTGAAAGGTGAAAATAATAAGCTAGCTTGATAGACTCGGAAGCGGTAATACGTAGCTACCCCAAAATTAAATATATTTTGAGAGTAAAACGACGATATCTGATTAATTAAAAACGAACGACCACTAGTCCACGTGAGCAACAAATCTTCGAATTAGAAAAACCACCAGAAAAAAATGGTGATTTCGAAATGTCGCGTTGTTTTTGAAATATCAAGATGAAGAGATTATTCAGAAATCGTTCTCTTTCGTGAAGTGGATTCCTTCCTCGCATTTTAATCGGTGGGCGAAGAATTTAAATCTTGTCTGTAGGGCTCAATGAAAAAAAAAAAAAATCGGAAGAAGGGAATAAGAATGATTTAATTAAAAACATATTTTTCTTTTATTACGTTGTTTAACACTACAGTTTGCAAACTAGGCAGAGGAGAATTCTTAATGTGATTGCTCCAACATTGTAGCGGGATGAATGAGCGCCAGTGACTGAGTAGCCGCACAGACGGGAACAAATGAAAAACAAGGCTTCCGCTACCTTGGTGGACTCGGAAGCAATAAGCGGGCAATGTAAACTCATGTAAGCCTCCGCATTCTCGACCACGTTTATCAGAATAAAACTTCAGAGAATTCATCGAGGGTTCGCTCGCTATTTGTTACAAACTGTTTGCTTTATGTTCGTATTCAAATCTTCTCGGAATAGAAGCATTTATTGTACGAGGTAATCCATTTTACTGATTAAAGTGCAATGATGAGCACTGGGGTGAAAGCTAAAGCTGGGAGCCATAGAAGCGTTCTGATTGGTGGAGCTCACAGAGTACTGTAGACAAGTTAACAGAGGAGAAAGCTAATGTTAAAATGGCGTGCAAGCATTTTTGAGGCTGCCTCAGTTGCGCCATCTACTTTCAGCTAAAGAACTACTACTGTTTGGTAGTTATTGGGCTAAACTATATTCGAGTGGACTGTGATGATTGTGGTTATAGGTACAGATTTCACACAACACAAGTAGAAGGGAAAATTAAGTTGTAAAACGTTGTGTGATGGGCCGCTGGCCTAGATCGCTCAAATCCGACCTGAACAAAAGGGTATATAGGGCTGATATTAGAATTGTCTGTGCAAGGTAACAAGGTAGGTGTTACGGGATTACGATGAGAAATAACTCCACTCACCGATGGTGTCTGCAGACGGTACTTACCCCGGCCGGGGTGTAAAACGACGAGAAGTTCAGCGAAGAGGCAAAGCAGAAGGGTGCAGAAAAAGGAGCACACAGACAATGCGTGGGAGACCTAAAGCTCGCGGTTTCTCCGTATTATTTCGCGGATTTACGCGGTTAAGAATTTATGGTTAAAGGTGGGGTAATTTAACCACACTTTCAAAAACTGAGATTATTAAATTGTTTTGCGGGGTTACAATTATAGAGGCGGTTTGACGGAGCAAAGACGTGGCAGCTACGGCGACTGAGATTGGACTGGTGCTTCAGTGAGCGGAAGGGGTTCAGCCAGGATCAGCCTAAATGTACATGAGACCAATAGTTGGTCTATGGTCTATTATCTATGAGTCCAATGTTCTATTTCTAGCCTATTAGGCCAAAACAACTACGGAAACTGAAGTGGAAGGGGGAGGCCACACTCTCTTCATCCCGCTTCTTTCCAAATCCTTTCGAATGACCAGAAATTGATAATTTTTCATTTCATCGTCAATTTAGATTTGCAAGAAATACTTGGAAAAAGCAGTTGAACGTAATAAAAAAAACAACTGTTCAATTTTTCCCTTGCGAGGGAAAAACATTAAATCATGTTTAATGTTTTTCCCTCGCAAGGGAGAAATTAGATTGCCGATCACTCAGCTGATCAGTGACCACTCAGGCGCCTTCAGCATTCTCCATTGACCCTGCTTCTCAAATTTCAGCTTCCTGCGTTCAACAGGAGAGAAAATGGCCTTGGAGCTCACTCAGCTGGTCAGTGACCATCTTGGTTCAACTAGACCCCAAATGGAGCCGATATAACGTGGTAACTAAGAAATCGGTCCGTGGTAACTAAGAAAAAAAAACGTTGCAGATTTGCGTGTCGGAATTCACAGAACGACCCCCAGCCCTAAAACATTAAACATGTTAACAGTAGATATGTATGTAAAAAGTGTGGAACAGTTCATGAATCTAGGAATTGTCCTGCATATGGTCAACGATGCAATCATTGTAATGGTTACAACCATTTTGCAGTAGGGTGTTTTGTAAAATTATTAATAAATTATTAGTTTTCGTTCACGAAAGTGAAGTTCCCACTGGATTGAACAAGCTCATGGTGCTACCTAGATGGTTAGATTATAAATGCTTGCATAAGAGTCTGCAACACATTGGGACATTTTCATGTCAACCACTACACAACAAGGTAGTGAAGTAAGGTTGTTAGTTCATGTACCCAAGCAGCAAAATAAGAAAACAGTTGATTGTTCTCTACGCAACACAGTGAGTCTATTAACACAGAATGTGTTTTTGCGATGACCTACCGAAAAAAAATCGTCACGAAAAAGCGACAGAAAAAATATCTGGTGATATGTTTATTGGTTGTCATGTTAATGTCAACTCCACATTTATTATTGTTGTTTTTTATTTAACGGATGACTAGTATCGCAAAAACACATTCTGTGTTCCTATGATTTCATACAGAGTATGGAAAAAGAAATAAACCGGGGGGTGCAGGGGGGCGGAGCCCCCCGCCGAGGCGCAAAGCGCCGAGTTTTATTTATTGGTCTCGTGAGCAAGTTTTCGTGACGATTTTTCAGTTTATGTGCCAAAGCAAAGACATGAAAATGTCAAAAACCAATAGGGACGAAAGCACAGAGTACTGGAGACAAGTACTACCCCTCAGAATGACAATACTTCCCCTCCTACAGCAGCTTGAAATTCGTGCTACACAGAGGAATTATATCCAACCTTGAAGGTTGGATACCGCAGAGCGGCTCAGTGGATCTCCCAACATTGCTTAGATGGCTCTCAGATCCGCCAGGTGGCGCTGAAAACACACATCAAGATGAGCCATCAACAAGACAACAACCTTCTCCGGCGCCACAGCCTGATCTTGAAGAAGCCTCCAAAACTAGCGAATGCGTAGCTTCAATTCTGGCGAGGGTGATCGAATCACCAGGAATAATCACTGCCTGGAACACCTCTCTACACGCTGTTGTTAGACGTTTCAATAGAAAAGTCAATAAGGTGGAAAATTTATGGGTTATCCACCCCGACAATTCGCTCTTTCAATATCAAACCGACTCACATAATTCCTCCACGCAGATGCGATACCTATCAAGTAAAGGGCTCTGAAATAGCGTTCGTTACTCCCCTTTGATCTCAGGGCAAACCTTGTATTAAAACCTACCCGCATCGCTGTCTTTGGTCATTCGGTTGTCGTTTTTTCTACACCCGCCCTCTGTATTTCATCGCTTTTCGAACAAACCCCTCATGCATACCAATGTCATCCACAAACATCAATCGGCTGTTGTCGATGCAGCTACAGACCTAATTCTCTATCAAATTGAGGGACGTATCCACGCAATCCCTCTGTTATGGCTCACGACGACTACACAAATGTTAGTTGATGAAAGCTTTGTGTTCAATGCTTTTTCAAACGTTCCACGCTATTCTTTGTCATTCTGAACCGGTTTTCACCTGCCTTGCGGAAAGGATAAGAACGAATCTAAACGGTTATTGTCTGTTTAATGATCCGGAACACGAAACTAGCGAAACTCGACTGTTTAAACTTGCTAGCGTTTCTTATTTTTGTAATAATTCATGGGATTTTTGATAATTTATTAGTAAATAGGTCTCATTCGATTAAATACCTACCTGTTTGAGATGATCTCAAAAGAACGGTTCTCATTTTATTTAGTTTGTTAACCCTTTAGTTTGTTGACACACCGGGGTCATTCGTGACCCCACGATTTACATATGGCCATGTACATATTTTTTAAAATTTTTTCTTCGAACAGGGACATTTTGTAAATAAAGTTGGAACTCCTTCTGAGCCCCTTTGTCAGTAGTAGAACCCCAGTCACTCGCTAGAGTTCGTGCAGTTAACTTGCAAACGTGCTATGGGCCACATCTGACCCCAGTGTGCTATAAACGGTTGACTTTTTTGTGTGGGGGACTATTTGACCCCAGTTTGACTTTCTGGAATTTCTTCCCAAGTAAGTAATTCTATTCATTTTTTGCCTTTTGAATTTTGGGGTCAGAATTGACCCCAGTGTGCCGTTTATGTATGCGAAAAATAGGTGTGCCAAGATTTATACATACGCATATTGATTTCTAAATTTCTTGTTTTTTCCATTTACCGTGAGAAGCCCTTACTTTGAGCCAAAGCAAGTATACTATAAAAATTCACAATAATACAAGAGTGATAATACAATTTTTTTGAAAAGCAGAGAAATAAAAATGCTGGTGAAAGTCGTCAGTCAAACTCAAAAAAAGGCCATCTTTGAGCTGATAAATTATCGAAACTATTCCATAGAATTAAATGATTTTTTTTATATTTGATTCCAAATATTGTCAACTTGGATTGCTGATAGTGGAATCTATCAAAAAAAACCTTCAACAAAATATAATTTCAAGTTTTAGAAATTTCATTTATTTCCATATTTTTATTGACTTTTTACGAAACTTTTTTTTGTATATATATCAACAAACAGGCTATCAATAGATTTTTGCAACCTAAAAATAAATTTAAATTTCTGTCTTAAATTTAAATTAGAGGAATTTAAATTTTGGGGTCAGAATTGACCCCAGTGTGCCGTTTATGTATGCGAAAAATAGGTGTGCCATCCTAGGGTTAATAATCATTAATTGAATGGGTGCCCGGAAGACGGGCCTATGTCATGATTTTTCCGAAACCCAGTTTTTCGTGGAATAAGGGCCAATGTCAAGTGGACTAAGAGTTCTCATGGTTTTCAGTTGTAAACAAGGCCAACAGAGGTCAGGAGAATCGCATTTTTGTTGAGAAGTGAAGGAAATTGAAGTGGACAAAGGGCCCATGTTATCAGTTCGTTATCAGAGTCCTGTGTACAAAGCTGATCTGGTATTATTCTGTGATATTGCTCGTGTTTCGTTCCTTGTTCTGACGCAAGATAAATTCAAAGACATAGACGTCGTTACACATACTGTTCGCAGATAGAAAGAATGCGGCTGGCCAATTTTTCAAAGGGTATACTTGCTAACATATACGACTACCTGTTCCAAATTCTTAGGTGAGTCAGGCTGGGGAAAGGGCCGAGCCTCCATATCTCAGACCTTCATAATTTGGGCAGCATTGAGCAACTCGAGTCATAATGAGTTAGAGAGCCACTCTGCCAATTGTTAGGAAAGAAGTCCATCTCGATTGTGAGTTCACTTGCCCTTCAGGTTTACTCTTCATTCACCTTTAAAATTTGAAAGAAGCACCATCCTTTACTGGAAATAATTTTTTGTAGGAGAATGGGAAATTTGGCGCCCTTTCTAACGGTGCCCTCATTTTTACATGTTTTCGGTAAATTATGGTAGTTCTGGTAATTTTAGTGACATGTTCAACAACACGGGAAAAAAAAATTGAAATTGAAAAAAAACTTGGAAAAACAAGGGGTTAAAACAAAGATGCTACGATACATTTTCTTACTTAAATTAGATGTACGATCGATCCTTGAAGTTTGGTCGACACCCTGTATAGAATTGGGAACCACTGCCGCGACCGGTCTGTGAAAATCAATCCTTCTACTTCATTATTGGTCGGTAGTCAACAACCCTCGGTCTCATTTTCCCTGGCTTGAGAGGCAGGTAGAAGAAGGAGGATGTTTTTGGGACTGTAATACACAAGGACACCTCACCAAACCATCCGCGTTATTTCCATCTGCAAACAGTACTCAACACAAGAAAAACACCAAATTCCAAATAACTAAGTACCAGTGGTACAAATTATCTCATGTGGACCCTTAAGACGTGGACGTGTTAAGACCCTAGAAAACATACAAGATTTTTCTTCTCTTCTTTACCTATTTTTTACACAAACCTGCTGCCCATAAAAAAGAAAAAGAAGAAGAACCTCCTTCATATAACGCAGTTTATGACAGACCCCACACATGTGCAATTTTACGAGTCACTGCCTTCAATGTAAATATTCTGAGAAATCTAAAAGGTTATTAGTCAATGTTAATATTAAGAGAAAAATGAAAATGATGTCAATACTCATACATGTACTTAATATTCCGAGCAAAATAAAACATTGCCATTTTGCGATGTTTTTTCTGCTAATTTTCTCTACTTATGGAATAATAATAATAATAATAATGTCACTACAGCAGACTTCAATCAGTGATCATCATCAATATCCTAGTTTTTCAATGCTCCTGCAAAATTTGGAAATCGTGACATAGGCCCTTCTTCCGGGCACCCATTCAATTACTATTTCCGTAGAAGTCGAATATTTCATTAACACCAGTCAGGTGGACTTCAAGAATGGTCCATTATAGGTGGACTACGTAACATTTACGTGTTGGACGAAATTTCACGGTTCAGTGTAATTTTTTTGAGTTCCAATAGGAATAAACATGATAGAACTTCGATTTCACGATATTTATCCAAGAATAATTTTAGAGTTCCATTCAAAGAAATCTGTAACAATATTTTCTTACATTACTGAGAAAAGTGAGTACCTACAAATTAAACGAAAACAGTGACTTGTACGCTGCCTTAATCTACGTGTGGGGTTTTGTGCTCCAGGTGAATCCTTTTTTGAGGACCATGGTTGCAGATGTACACTTCAGAATGTAGTTTTGTTGGGGTTCAGGGTCAGCAACCGAGGAACGCTCATTGTTGCATGCTGAAGCATTTTTCTCAGCAGGTTGGTCAGCTTTTATTCTATTTTCGTCATTCTTCCTTGGAGCCTTCTGCTATCCTTTTCTTTGGTCTTTTTTCTGGCTCTGGTGGAAGTTGGGAGGAGTTTGTCATGCAGATGAGTGGAACAATTTCTTGTACCGAATGGCACTTATCTGAATAAACCCTCTGGACATTACTTTTCACGTTCATGTTACGGATGTCTTTCCCATGTGGCTCATAGACTCACCAGTAATAGTATAACTGTTATACTATTTCATGCGAGTGCCGTACAAAGAGTCTCCTAAAACTAATAACATCAGTTGATGTATCTGTATTTCCATACACCACTATCCAGGAGCAGACTTCTACAGGACTATAACTAAGGAAACGAACATTAAAGCCAACAATTGAGAGAGAGAGAGAGAGAGAGAGAGAGAGCTCTTTATTGTTTTTCATACCAGTGGTATATAACAAACGTCAGATTGAAAATAAAAAATTATATAAAAATACAGCGGAGATGGACCAAGGCCCTTAACAGATCATGTCTCACAACAATACTCATTAAAACTCAACAATGCAAAACAAAATACAATCACAGCCCAAAAGTCGAAATCCCAGGCTTCTATCACTGCCAAGGAACAAATTACAGAATAATTAAAACCCCATCATAACAAGAACAATGTAAACAATTAAAATTGTAGGTACAAAGTCAGGCACATAAATGAGCGTACTACTTTCAATTTTCCTCTCAATTATGACGAAAAAGAAAACTAAGTGATTTTGAGATTCAACAAAACTGTGTTAAAAGTGAAACTGGAGGAAATCATCAGTTGAATAAAATGCATGATTCTTCAAAAAATTTGTAATTTGCTTTTTGAAATTGTTCATGTCTAATTTCTTGTAGTTAATCGGCAGTTTATTGTACAATTTTATGGCCCAATAGTTACTGGAATTTCGGCATCTATTGAATATTGAAATCAACTTATCGCAGCCTCTAGTTTGATAATCGTGGACGTCGCTACCCTTCTTCCAATCCGCACTGTTTTTATGTGCCAGAACCAAGCATTCTTTAATAAAAACAGAAGGTAATGTGAGTATACCTAATGATATAAAACAATCACGAAAGTCCTGGCGATAACCTCTTTGAGCCGAAAATCGAACTGCGTTTCTCTGAATGCCAAAGATTTTGCCAGCAAATGAGCAGTGTCCCCAGGACACAATGGAATAGGTCATCAGAGAGTGGAAACAGCCATACTATCCATGACGGAGCACCTCCGGAGAAACCTGAGAAGACAGACTACGCAGCAAATAAATTGCTTTGCGCAATTGACCAGCCAACTGATCGCAATGAGCAGCCCAGGTCAATGAAGGGTCAATCACAACTCCCAGAAACTTAACCGGCTTAGACTCTAGGGCATCAGACATGAAAGTTTGAGGCTTCCTAAGAGTGACATCAATGATTTTGGTCTTTTCACTGTTTAGGCATAATTTGTTTGACTCTATCCACTCAGCTGTTGATTGTTTAGCCACTTCATTAAGAGTAACCACCTCCTCAAAAGTGTACCTAGATGTAAGAGCTGTCGTGTCATCCGCATATCGTACGAAACGGGTATTTGACACCTCTTTTCCCAGATCATTTACATAAATTCTAGAATAACACCATTCCGTTGTATAAGAGAACTTTTGATATTAGCGAAGAGACGCCTCTCTACCTAAGTTCTCGTGTTCATAACACATTACTACTAGATGATTCGCATATTGCAGGAAATGGCTTCAAAAGTGCATTGCGTGAACTGCAACACCGCTAGTTTCCAGTTCTAGGTTACTCTGGACAAGTTTGTTCGATACGAGCTTTCTAACGCTTTCAACTACTTGTCTCAGCCTGAGGTGGTGTTGAATTATGGATATAGAGGGCACTGAAGTTGATGGATATCAACTCTCTATGCAAATATGTGTGAGAAATAAGGATGCCCTGATCTACATAGTAACGAAAAATATTTACCCTAAGCTTATCCCTTGGTGGAAATACTAGTGGATCAACCTCCGCCTTATAATCCGCTAACATTGAATGGGATCGATCACCCCTTACATACCCTCAGGGTACGTTCACACCCACACGACAAGGGAACTGCCACAAGACTCACCAACGTAAAAAACGAAGGCACACGTAGATTATACGTGCGGAGTAGAAGAGCTGATGTTGAATTTAATTGAATTAAAATTTAATTAAATACATTTAATGCCACATTTTTGCACACATTTTTCAATAATATATATGATATTTATAACAATTATGATCTCATTAATAAGTAATTAATAATAACAAAAAGGATTATTTATTGTGGTCGTTACCGCGTAGCCCAACAAGTCTTGGTTAGCCGTAGGTAGGTACTGAATTTGTTTAAATATGGTTTCATGTGTTTATCGGTTTATAATTTTTATTAATAAGAAGAAAAAAGTTTAAAAAGTTAAGAAAAAAATGTTACCCAAAATTTGTTGGTTTACGTTTCAAGGTAAGTACGTAGAATCCGAAAATCGAATAAAAAATTTGGTTGGTCTCAGTCACTTCTAAGGGGTGAAAATTAAGGGTTGAAATTTTCCAGAGTGCCCCAGCTTGAAAACTCTCGATATAAAGGTATAGTTTTTTCACCAATTTCAAATAGCATTGAATTTTAAAAAATTTTGAGACCACCCGGAGCTTTGCAGGTCAAACCGTTCGCTCCCTACGAGAACTTAAGGGTTTTCCTTCGATAAAACAGAAACACGAGTGTGAATCACCTAAGAGTGAATTACCGTTCAAATTTTAAAAAAATGTACATGGTGTAACATGATTTTATCAGCTTCGAGTGGTAGGTACAGGTTTTGATGTAAGTAATTTGCTATGACAGCGGTACACGTAGATTTTACGTGAATAGCAGAAAATCTGTTGTAACTTGGTATGAAAGCGGTACACGTAGAGTGTATGTGCATAGCAGAAGACCTGATGTAACTTGCTACGATGCTACAACTTTTGAGCGCCGGTAATTGAGAGAAATACTAACTCGGAACGAGGATCGAATGGCGACCGACTGAAACCCCCTTGAGTCCACAACTATGAACCGGAGCCAGTGGAAAGCTTTCAAATCGGCACTATGCACCTCCAACTCGGTGCGATAGCAATCTAACTAACAAATAACTACTTGGACTTTACCTGGTTTTGTCGATTGTGTTGTTCGAGTATATCCCATTAGATGTGCTGTTTCAGTTGATCCCGTGTCAGCCAATTATTCGAACCACGGATCAATATCCCTCTGTATAACGGATGTCACTGCTGCGTTCAATAATTCCCCGTTTGAGGAATGCAACGTTACAGACAAGATATTGTGACAGAAGTCATCAAATGAAACCACCAGCAACAGGATCATAAACGTACATAATACTCAGAGGCCACCCACAATGTAGCGGCGCAACCTAAACCGAACCTCCCATATATTGTAACACATGGAAGGCAAGTTATTATGCAAACCTGACTCTCAATAGTACGTCCAATGGCATCATTAGCGGTAGATTGATAGCATTATCATGCGACATTTGCTCTGAACCTATTAATACGATGACGACCCATCCAGAACATTCCGTCTGTCTGCTCCCGCCATTAGGGATGATATGGTCAATGGTCCGTAATTTTCTATGTGGTATCGTATAAACGTTGATCATGGTTGAATTCCATTATATCCATTGTGAACATTGACCCGTTTGGTCTTAATTGGTTCCTTTTAATTTATATCCTAATAATTATTCTGGGTGCTACTCGGCCCAATATCTACCCAATATGTGTTACTTGCTAATAAAACTACTGGAATTTACGTATCAAAACTGCAAAATTCCATCGACTTAGACCAGCTCAACAATTAACCACCGGATTTGACCTGTCCAAGTCATCACCGTAGAGTCGGTGATTTATAATTTGGGACGAAAAGTATTACCATCACAAATGCCAAGTAGAACTGCAGCCCTAATGCACCGGGGAAGATACTCGGTCTCCTTATGCATTCAAACCACTGCAATTCTTCCGCTGGGCAACGCATGTGGACGAGTTATGTAATAAACCCTCAGGTAGCCTGTTTCTGATAAGAAGCCTATCAAGAGAAGTCAATCAGAGATTTCTATTAACTCAGGGTGTCCAGCGATTTCGTGAAAAAAAGATAATAATTGCGTTTTCCAGGTTTTTCAGAGTCATCATTCGTCTTTTTCCGGGATTATAATAGAACGAAAATATAAATAAATGTGATCATAATTTCTCAAAATTCAGGTTTTGAAGGCCATTTTGAAATGAAAAAACACTGGAAAACTTCTGGCAAGTGGGTGTGGCACGTAGCTCCCTCTCATCAATAAACCGATTTTACAGAAAGATGATACTATGCATTGTAGTTGATCTCAAAACATCAATCTCTAAATATCTTGCACTACCCTCTTAGGGTACCATCAACACGTACCCCGCACAACTCCTAAAAACCTCTTTGAAATCACTTGGAAAATGTAGAAATTGTGGATGTTACACGGATTTTACATTTGCGCGTGTCCAAATGCTACTGTCAATCCAGGGGCGATGATTTTCATAGGGGACCATCTACACGCCAACGCGCACAATCCCTGAAAATTTCATCGGAATCCGTATAGTTTTGCCCGTTACAAGAATTTCATGACAGACAGGGAATCAAAATTGTTCTGGAAGGTCTGTAATATAATTGAGAAATGAGACAGGTTGGTTTCTCACAATGGAATGAATATTTTATTCAACGATGTAAACATTTTCAATCACATAGGTTACGTAGGGGAGTGGGGGGCACATTTGACACTTTTTCGCATTTTCTATCCTACAAGGTTGAAAGAACGAGAGGTCTTGAATTTCTTTCTTCTAACGTTAACTACGGTATTTTTGCTACCCACATACATCTCGTTCCTTTTTCAATCTGCTTGCCAAGTATTTTTTTTTTTTTTTGTAAATTTTCAAAATGCTTAGGAAGTGACAATTGTGCCCCACCGATGGGGCACAATTGGCATGAGAAAGGGGCACTTTTGACAGTTCACAGAAAGTACCATAATTCTAAACCAATCTTACCAAAAAACCATGGAACGTCCGGCAAATCATTATCTGGCAATAATGTTGAGTCAGACAGAACAACTATAGACCCTGCAGCCTGTGACAATCAACACTACCAACACAATTTCAATTAGATGAGTACCCACTCTTCTTTCTCAAAGGAACACCAAGTTTTATGGATGTAGGAATTGAAGTAACAAAAAATAATGATCAAAACAAAGATATTTATTGAAAAACGTCAGGTCGAGTAGGTATTCAAAATCCTACATCAACATAGCATTGACAAACTTCATAGGTATATAAAAATATATGTCAAAATATATGTCAAATGTTCCCCTAGCAGAACTGTCGAAACTACCCCGAGGGTAGCCATTACAGTAGAGGTGTGTCGGTACAGCTGTACCGGGACAGTGGAACCGAGTATCACGTTGGAACGGTTCCACGCAGTGACAAAAACTCGACCCTTACCGGTCCAGTTCCACGGACTGAGAAGATATCTTGATGAATCGGCTCTGGACCGGGAAGAGAATCTTTTCCATCGGTCCAGTTCCATCCTCACCAATCAGAATGATCTGATCAATCATCTCATCAATCTGATCATTCTGATTGGTGAGAATGGAACTGGACCGGTAAGGATGTAACCGGACCGATAAGATATCATATTCAATGGTTCAATGGCTCTGGAACGGGAAGGGTTTTGGACCGGTAAGCATGGATCTTGTTCTCAGTTCTGTTCCATGTTGTACCTGGAAGCGCCCTTACTACTTCCATGGACATGGAATGGTTCATGGAATGGCTCTTGAGCGGAAAGTTATCTTCTGGACTGGTTAGCATGGAAGTTGTCTCCAGTATTATTAATTTATTATTGTCATGTTAAGTTCTTAAACTGCAACGTCATTATTCTTTCCTTGAATTGTTTGGTAACTACTATTTATAATAAATTGCCTCTTTTGTAACACTTGTTCAAATTCCTTCCTTTTAGCGAATTGTCAAGGAAAATGATGCTATTGTATTGCAAGTTGAGATCATAAGCATGGAAGAAGGATGATAGGGATATGACTGCCTGCTTCATCCATGTCATGTGAGTGGGATTTGATCGCCTGTACCGGTAATGGAACTGTACCGGTAATTTGGAACGGTTACATCTTTGTCACTGTAACCGTTGGAACCGTTCCAGGGAAATACCTGGACCGACACACCCCTACATTACAGTAAAACCCAAGCCAACCTCGAACGATGAATTGTTTTGAAGAATCCAAGGAAAACACTTGCATGGAGACATATACGACTAACAAACTGGATGAGCTACATTTGAAAAAAAACTGAATCCACTCGGTAATGAACGAAAAACAAAATGAAAAAAAACTTACTTTTGAGGGGTCCAAACACTCAAACCGCCATGAGCCGACAAGATGATTTGTAACCTGCACGGTTTTCACCTGGAATGGTTCTTCTTCTTCTTCTTCACAATACAAAAACACGAAATCGCGGTAAAATTCAAATCTTGTGTGACAAACAGCCATTGTCAAATGTGCCCCCATGTCAAATGTGCTCCCCTATGTGATTGACAGTGGATGATTGTTAATAGTAAAGTTTGAACTTGATCCTATATCTTTAGTACGCCCCCTCCAGCAAAACTTATATAACCCCTGACATTTGGGAACAGAACAAATGCTTCGTCTTGTTTGATGATTGTGTCAAGAAATCAGCCGGCATTTCTTCAGTTTTCAGGTCAGGATTTCGACTGACTTGTTGTCCACCGTTTGCTTAATGAAATGGTTCCTAATGTCAATTTGTTTTGTCCGCGAGTGGTACACAGGATTGGCAATCAGCATCTGTGCCCCCTGGTTGTCATTATATAGACGAGTTGGGCCATCAATTGGAAATCCCATGTCATTGGACAATCTTCTTAAATACAGCGCTTCCTTAACGGCTTCAGATTTACTCAAATATTCCGCTTCTACGGTTGAGAGAGCCACAGTCCTCTGCTTTTTCGAGACCCAGATTACAGCTGCTCCTGCTAGGGTAAAAATGGGTCCACTGTATACGTAGGTATATTGTTATTAGAGTTAGGTTAGATAAATTATTAGAACTACTTGACTGTCAAATAATAGGATTGACAACGCTGTGACTGTGATTTGAGTTAGACTCCCGGTTTTTTTATATTACCTACGCTGGATACCAAGTTGACTGTTTACTTCTTAATAATTAACAGATACCAGGTTACTAACTGTGGAGAGTACATATAAGTATGGCGGCAGAAATAAAGAATTGAATTTACATTCAAATGTAACAAAATCACGAATAGCTTCAATTCAGATTCACTGCGTCTTTCTTATTGGGTTTATGAAAGAAGTAGACCACGTTGGGCTACAAGCAATATTATATTGGCTCAACACCCTCAAGTCAAACTTTCGTGGGACGTGAAAGAATGTGGTTCAGATACTGGACTGGGGGAGTTGGAAACGTGGAGAAAAAAAAACTGGCTAAATCTGATATAGGCAGGAAATTGAGTTTAGAACAGGGACCGACTGCGAACAGGTTTGTTTCTGAGAGTGTAAAGTGGATTATGAATCGATTTATAGCTTCCCTCTTCCTTCCATTTTTTTCAGTGATTTCCGCCCCATGAACGAGAATAGTCTCGAAGTTGGACGGTATCGGACGGCACTGAAGGAGATTATTTGAGTAAATCTGAAAACTTCGAGTACATTCCGTCCCCGAATCGTGGCATTTCTCTATTTTTTGGTTCAATGTTTTCAACAATGAACCTTTGGAATCGACCAAGAAATTTTTGTTTAACCCTCTCGGTTCCCATGGACCGATTTTGATGAAATTTGGTATATGGGGTCTAGTTGTGCCCCGAAGCTTTTGGTTGATGTCAGTCATTTCTAAGGGTTGAAATTTTCAAATGCCCTACCTGAAAATATTTCTATATAAAGGTATTGTTTTTCCATCAATTTAAGATAGTATTGAATTTTTAGAATCGAATGAGACCACCCGGAGCTCTGTTACAGAGCCTCTGTAGGACAAACCGTTCGTTCCCTATGAAAACTTAAGGGTTGGAAAACCACGATAAATCAGAAACACAAGACTGAATCGCAAAAGAGGTCTGGATAGGAAGATTCATGTCGGGTGGTCTGGTCGGGCCGGGGGCGGCTCGCCTGGCGTGTTCTGAAGTGTATAAACACGTGAATTCCAACTCCTAGTGATAGGAGGCAACCCCGGGAGCCGTCAAGGTGGGTGGGTCCGGATCCGGCCGGGCTGCCCGGCTGGGTCCACACATTTTTTCATCTTCATATCCCTCTCATGTACATGGAGCGGGCTGCATTATGAAAGTAACGGAAAGCACACGAGTTCCTCATTTTAAAAACATTGTTTATAACATACAGCTACTATAACATTTTAATTACCAATGTATTATACTTCTATTAAATTGATTTATATTTTAATTGACGCATTCATGTCCTTGTAGACAAAGAATAAAGGTTATCTATCTATCTATCTAATCTCCGTTCAAATTATAGCTGACCAAATTTTGCGTTTTAAATTACCAAAATTTTGCTGACCAAATCGCGTTTTAAACGCGATCGCTGTTCGTTTCTCAAGTTGTATCGTTTTGCGTCCTTAGCAACCAATAATCAAATTTCTTAATGATGACACCCATAACTATTTATTTCTCCGAATGGAGTGTGAAGCGTTTATCTCTTCGAAATAAACTTGATTCTGAAGTAAAAATAAGGTTGGTAGGTAGTGGCAATGGCAAAGCATTGTTCTTTGCAGACGAGTGATCTATACAGAAAAAATAAACCTTTGTGTAACAATTTGGAACGTTTTTCATATTTGTGTCGGCGCATGTAATCAATCTACTGTAATCAACACGTCTACCTACTCACAAGAATTATGATGAAATCCGCCAGCCGTACATCAGCGAGAGAAGATAATGTACACAAGATTAGCAATCAACGCGGAACATCGTTTAGATTACGGAAAATGTTGAGCTAATACGCGAGAGTCCCTCATGCGCTCGTGGTAACTGATAAAAGTTGAACCAACTCAAATATAAACTGAGTTTAAATAGGAGTGAGGATTTCCAGTTTTTTTTTTTTTTTTATATAGATATTATATTCGTAAAGAAGCACTGATGGTGAGAACAGAGCTGATGAAGAGGACTAACATAATAAAAGACATAAAGATGAAAAAACTTTTTTTACAGGTAATTTGGCAATTTACAATTATAACAAATATTGTATAGTTCAAGTATACGTTTAGACCGGATTAATAGTGGATTTAGTTATCGATTCAATTTCAAATATTTTTCAATAATTCAAAAATTCTTCAATATTTCAAATTGAAGAGCTGGGCCAAAAATGGGCATGTCACTTTTTACGAAAAAATTTTTTTTGCGTCAAATTGAAGCTTGAGGTTTCCTCTACATGATTATAGAATAAAATATCGATATTTTTAACTTCATGGTTTTTTTTTTTTTTTTGCGATGAGAGCAAATGAAAATGTGGCGCCTCTAATAGACGAATAGGGATACATGTTCCCGTTGCTAGGACGATCACCCGATGAGTTACTCAAAACTCGACGACCGCCTGTTTTCTAAGCTTCTTCTAGAAGCTTTTCTAAGCTATCAAACGTTTTGTTTCAAACAAGAAGAATAATTATTTCATTCGAATAATTTTATATGAAAAATATTTTACTAAAAAACAGTACACATACAATGATATTTTTATTTTAAAATCTGTTATTCTTATTTTTTATACTTATGAAAAATTAAAACTTATTATTTGAAAAAGTATGAATTTCAGGGAACGTCCTTCAGATAGAGAATATAAAGATACATTTACAAATTTATTTCAACCCTTTACAACATTATTTCAACCTTTTAGAAATTTATTCAAACCCTTTACAAAATTATTTAAACCCTTTTCCCCTTTATTTGTAAAAGGTTGAAATAATTTTGTAAAGGGTTTAAATTATTTTGTAAAGGGTTGAAATAAATTTGTGAATGCTATAATGTGAACTGCGCCACAAATAGAAAGCTTTCTTATATTATTATACGGTACGTATTAATATATTATTAGCTTGTGGGAAATCTGATGGAACAGGAGTACATGTTCGATCTAGCTTGTGAATTCGTGACGGCATGATTGGGATTTGTTTTTTGGCTCTCCTGTAAAATTCAAAAAAGGAACATGTACCCCTTTTCGGCCCAGCTCTTCAATTAATGTTTTAGCCTGAAGATGCTGGAGAACTTTGTAGCAGTTCCGCGATCGCAGCCTCGGACACTGTATTCAAACTACTCGACAAACTCATCCAAAAAGGAAAAACCCCCATAGACAGATTTACTGTCAATTTAAACAACAAAAGACTTGAACTGAACACACTAGAGTAACTCCTTACAAACCCCGCACTTTCAGGCAACCAAACGACTTAAGAACTCATAATTTCAAACAATAGATAATAAGTAACCTACTAACTAAAATTTGAGGAAAAAAAAAACAAACAACAAAAACCGTCTACCTTTTGAGTGTGGCACATAGCCTCCTATCCATAACCCGATTATATAGATGATCAGATGCATAGTTGTTAATCTCAAAACACCGATCTCTAAGTACCTTTCTCTACCCTCATGGGGGGACCATCTACACGCTAATCTGGACAATCCTAGAAAATTTCATCAAATTCGGATGAAAAATGTAAACGAGTAGATGTACTGATTGGATCAAGAAAATACTTAGCCTCGGCTGGGATTCGAACCAGAGACCCCTGGGGGACAGTTCTATGCACTTTCTCTGAGCTATTGAGGCCTAGTGATGCAATGAATATGATTTGAGATTCTCACAGGGTACCATCCCTCTATGAATGAATCCCTCTATGAAGAACCATTCTCTATGATTTTCATAGGGGACTATCTAAATACTAATCTGTAACATCTCTGAAAATTTCGTCGAAATCGGATGGAAAATGTGGAAGTTATGGCTGTTACAAGGAATTCACGTTTGCGCATGCGCAGCGGCTACTATCAGTCCGGGGATGATGATTTTCATAGGGGACCGTCTACACACCAACCCACACAATCCCTGAAAATTTCATAGAAATCGGACAATAACTTCGTATAGTTATGCCCGTTACAAAGAATTCATGACAGACAGACAGAAACGGAACCAAAATTGTTCAGAAAGGACTAAAAAGCAAAACGCGAGTGAAAATTTTGATTTTGGAGAACTTTTTGTTTCATCCTTGAAAAGTGAAAACAAAGCTTCCGCTACCTTGGTAGACCTGGAAGCAATAAACATGATTTCGACCACAAAACTGATGATTTTATGAAAGAAATATTCGTTTTTCCTCCTGAAATCTTGGTCTTCCCCATAACGGAAGACACCCTGTGATTCAGCGTCAAAAAATGATGAAAGAACATGTGCCACACTTAGGGTTCCCCAAAACCTAATTTTTGTGCAATTGTGGAATAGCGCAACTTAGAGCGTTCGAAAGCCAGGATGCGCGCAATAAAAAAAAATCGGTTCAGGTATGGATTTTTCATGAAATTTGACGTAGAATCCGAATCTGTAATAAAAAATAGGGGGTTCAATTTGAAGAAATTAAGTCAGTGTCAATCGAAAGTATTTTTCCTGAGTTTCTCACAAAAATCATGAAGAATAGCGTTGGTCCCAATTTTTTACGCTGTATTTTGCGGAAATGAAGGGGGGTGTAACCTTTTCGCGAAACACCGTGAATATAGAAATAAGAAACTTTGTGTAATAATTTGCAGCTTTTTATTAAGAATAGGACCCAAACCCGAGTCGATTAAGCCAAGACATAACGTAATATCTCCTGGCTCTACAAAGTTCATCAATGTTCAACAAATTGTACCTACAAAATGTATTTCTCGCTCTTTTGGTCCTTGGAGTGTCTATTGGGACGCCAGGGGTCCCAAGGAACTGTTAGATCTTTGCACAAGACAAAATACCTCTCAATAATCCTCCATACTTTTAATCTTATTTTTTGCTCGCTATCATCCCTTGGATGAAGGTTTTATGTTAAGAATGTTTTATACTCTGTGAGCGAGAAATCTGAAGGTAAAACTCCGTGCAACAAATTCCCTCGAGGGGTTCGGCCTCCTCAGGTTATTTCCAGGCTTTTCCTACATAAAAGTCGGAGCAAGTGATGCAGGAACGTCAACAAATTTTCCATGTTTATCGAGAAAGTTTCAGGGGCGGGAGAGATCCTATTCCCAGTTCGCTACGCGAGGAAACGGGAGATGAATGGGTTTGGGATATTTTTCAGAGGGAGAGGGGGAAGAAGTTTGGTGTAACTTGAGACCAAAAGGTAGTGAACGGCAGTCACGTGAAATTGCCAGTTCATTGTTCATATTGGTACCACCATGCAAGGGCATGAACACTTTGGAACAATCAATCCATACAACTGGACTACTTCAGCATCCACTTCACAGCAAGCGACATTGAACAGAACCAAAGAAACGTAAACCACCAAAATTTCCACTCGGGTTTCCACTAAAGCGAGGTTTATTATTATTATCAGTATTTTATTACTAATTATTCGTATAATCTGAGAGTTCCTATGCATAAAAATCCGCCTTTTTTTGGTGCTCTACAGAGTGTTCGAGAAAGATACGGCCAAGCTTCAGGGGTCGATCCGACAAGTAATTTACATTAAAAACTCTCGAAGAATATTTTAACATGGAACATGTTATTGCCCTAGGGTAACTACCCAAAAAACATTAAGCGGAAGGGAGACGCGCGACGGTCACGCACCTTTTCCGACACTCCGATCAGGCGCCTTTTCCAAAACTCCGGTTTTCTAGGCGTGAAGCGCCAAGTTTTTCTCAATGCATTTTAGATAATATCTAGAACATATTATGTTCTAGGGATTATATAACTTTTGTATATACCCACGACTAAAGGTACTGCACTAAATTTGGCTAAAACTTGTTCCATGTGTTTATCATTAACGCCGTAGATAGCATCTGGGAGTCCAGGGGGCAAGCCCCCCCCCCCCCCCTGGCATGACGTGAACGGCCGAGTTCTTTAAATGCTTCGTATCGAGTTATTTCAATTTTTAAGATTTTTTTCGTACGTTAGACCTTGTCTCACTAAAATGGCTAAAGCTCCCTTATTTGTGGCGAAAATTCCAATCTGATTAAAAAAACCCAGTTGAAAAGGGGATTAAATTTCCCACCAGGTGAGCTACAACACACTTTTCTAACCTTCCATCTAGTTAGATTTTTTCTACTCCAAACATAAAACCTAGCAATTTTCCAGTTTTTTGACGAAATTCTCAAGAGATTTTCACCAATTTCCTGTAGAGCAAAATCAGTAAGGTTTTCAGCAAAAACACCCTCAAAATCACAGCTTTCCAGCGGTATAATAAAAAAATGTTTTACAATGGAACATCGTGGTAAAATGTGTGTTTGAAGGCGGGGAGAAGTGATTTTTTTTCAACGAAATCGACGTTTTGACGGGACGATTTGGGGTTAGTTAGATTGACTGACTGATTGAGCTCTTTATTTAACCAGCAGGGGTAGGATAGGGCCTTGTGGCCTCTTACTCCTTCCCTGGCAACAAATAATTTATGATTTTTCGCTATAATCAATAGATTATTACATTATTATCTATTTTCAAATATTGGTGTAGTGTCCTTCATTGCTTGATGCGAGCCTTGAAAGCACAACTGACTGACGATTGGACTGCAACCTTACCAACAGTTCTCCTAGCATTACGTTCCTGGCTTATCCCAGGCATTGGCAGAAATCATCTATGGAGAACCTATTCGGCTTCCAGTTGATTTTTTCGATTCCCCCGGTAGACCTTCAGACCTTACAAATTTACTCGCGAAATTACGTGGCCATGTCTGTAACCTCTGTCCAGTTCCTTTCAAGCATCACACCGCCAAAATTCCTTATGTCCATCCAGAATTACCTGTTTCTTCGCATGTTTTTGTGCGACAGGATGCTATGAGGAGATCTCCGCAACCTACCTGCGATGGCCCTTACCGCGCACTGTCCCATACAGACAAAGTGGAGAACAGAATGTTTCTGTAGGCAGAGTCAAACCAGCTTCCATGCTGGCTCAGCCCGCAGGTCTAGAAAGCAGCCTGTCATCCTTTTTCCATTCCTCAGACCAGCGCACCAACTACTGTACCGGCACCTCATCATAATTATGTACTACCACTCTGAGTGGCCGACAAGTCCGATTTCCAGTTGGAAACTACAGGGGAAGAACGGGCTATCTGCTGATTTTCTACTTTCGAGATAAATGAAGTTGAATGCGAAAAACAAAATAAAATCAATAATTAGCCATCAAAAAATCTGAAAATTTGAAGTACTTGAGCTGTTACACTGGTGCATGTGATAAAATAGTCGAAATACCTCCAGATTAAGTTTTACTCAAGTTAAAACGTTACAAAGTGTCCAATGTCCCGAAAAACAGCGAAAAACGGGCTATCTCTAATACGCGATGAGGGGAATGATACAAGAAATGTTGCTAGTTGTCTGCCAGTTGTTTCCTCAACTAGTAACCACCGTTCCTACCGTTGAGTTGGCACCTTTGCGGTCAAATCAAAAACAGGGTATTCCATCAGAAAACAATAAACAATGCTCCAGGAAAAGCGATTTTATTGATACATCGATACATTGATGTATCATTATTGATACATGCCGCTAACGGCGGACGGACAGTAAAATTTTTATTCGATTTTCGAATTTTTTTTTTGGTCGATTTAAAAGGTTTATTATTGAAAATGATTAACCAAAAGCCGTAGAATTGCTTCCATCGAGAAATTAATTTTTTCGAGGTAAACGCAGGCAAATTTTTTCAACTCTGGCATAGTCATTTTTCAACATTTTCACCTGATTCTTTAGCGAGATGATTCAAAATACATTTTTGGTTCTTTTACCATATGAAGCATGAATTTTGTGCTGGGCGGTTTAGTTTCAGCTCCGATTACGGGTATTAAACCAGATGGCCCCTTACGAATTGCCTAGGCGTCGAACCAAAAGTCGCGTTCTTATAATCCAAGAAACGCTCCCCTGGCAAGGAATGTAATGATACCACAAAGGGGCTATGTCCATCCATCTTCCACATTTTAAATTGACATGGATATGTCTTAGTTCTGGGGGTCATTCCAAAATTTTCGACACACAAAACAATGCAACGTTTTTTTCTGATGCTTTTCACGTACAACCAATCGTTCCTAGGGAAAACTAACTTCCTCATTTTCCACCCCACAAAAATCGTTCACCACTCATTGGAAAACGCATGATGGGTATCATCCGGCGATGAATCGTCTCCCATGGTAGAAAAAACACCAACCAATCCACAATATGTATTACCACCGAGTTCACAAGCACGTACTTTACACGAAAAAAATGATAATAGGTCCGCGAACCCAGAGCAAACAACAACAGGTACTCAGGAGGAACACTGTGGAGCACAGGAAACGCCCTGTGAATCACATTCTAGACTCTGATTGGGTACGGTGGGGAGAGCGACGGCTCGACGTTAGCCCGTTAGACCGCTCAGATAAACACGTTCTTTCCCTGCATACGAAACACTCACCTGCGGTTTTGATGCCTTTAGACCCACTTTTTCGCTGTTTTGACCTGATGGCCGTGTTCGGCGTCCAAAAATACGCATGGAGCAGCGCCTAACTCGATTTCGAGGAAAAAGGCAGTTAGCCCGTTCTTCCCCTGTAGTCTTCAGTTGACTTTTGGATTGGAGTAATGTGGCTGCCATCCTACCATTCTGTTATTATTATTAGTTTGTTTCTTAAGATTATTTTTTCTACAATGTCTTGGAGATAATTATACCACAACGAAATATGTTTAGTTCGTTCACGCAAATTACTGAGTTGATAATATTCGAGGTGAAGTCATAGATGTAAATCACACATAATCACTCCTCCACTCAACTTACCTCTCTGCCAATGAATGGCAGCTTCTGATGAAGGGAACTTCTTGCCGTTATACCGACCAAAATTTCCATGCTGGACGTTACAATTAATATAGGTTTACCCAAAATAGATTTTATTTTCCGTATCTAATAAAAACATGTTATTGGCATCATAAAAATAAATTAGGTAATCCTCAAATACCAGGGAAAATTGAATCGAGAAAGGAATTTTATATCACAGACAAATAATTTTCGTGGAATGCCGTCGTTGATGAACAGAATGAATGGAACTGAGTCGCCGGGAGTATATTGGACGAGCCGGAAGATAATAAATTAGGAGGTTTCGTGGGAGGAGGGAGGACTTTGCCGAATTAGGAGTCTTCCGAGAGTTTCAAGGTAATAAAGAAGATAGTAGGGAGGAGAAGAAGAGAGGCGGCAGACATCTTTCATTAGTTGAACATTAGCCGCAGACTTTTGTCGAGCGAAGTATATCTATTCTCTGGGGGTAGTATGAGAGACCACTATCTAAACTTTGTCTTACCCCTGGGAGAAAAAGGGGTTTTTCCGGTAGGGTGAGGCAAAGAGGGACCTTCAAGATAGAAAGACGGTGAACGTCTGAGTTAAAACGGACGGTAACTCCCGGAGACCATCAGTCTTCATACACGGTTGTCTCTGCTTTTTCGGCTTTCATTGTGGAGGCTGAAGGAAGCGAGTCATTGGATGGAGGAAAGGAAGGAAACGGGGGATGCGGATCGAGCCCATCTGACCGTTCGATTAAGATTCAGTGCCTCGTTTCTCAGGGAAGACCGAAATTGTCTCCGATCGACCGTTCAACTCGAGGTAGAGGCAATAATGTGAAATTTGGAAGGATCGTCCCGAACGACGAATCAGGAAGTTCGAGGTGTGTCGTTGTTTATTTAGGTGAGGTACTGGATTGTCCGGACGGTTCTTTTTAAAAAACCCAAAAGTCCCTTTGGAAGCTCTCTGTCCCAATCCACGTGGATTCCAGGAGGTGGGAGAGTTTGCTGAAATGCTTTTAAGAGAGGGAAGCTAAGTGTTATCACTCAAAGCAATACACAGGGGTGACTGGTGATGACATGTCCAAACGCTGGAAGGTGTTTTTGCACCTCGGATGCAACAGAAAACGTCTGCCAAGTATAGATGATCCGAAGCATTGTAGCTTATCTCAAAACATCAATCTCTATTGCACTCCCTCTAGCACTACCCTCACATGGGACCCTAAACGTCAACCTCCACAAACTCTGAATATTGTTGGAAAAAGTAGAAGTTACAAGGATTTCAAGATTTTCATTTTTTTTTCATTTCAAACACTCACAAAATTCATTCAATTTGAGGGCTATGATTTTCATAGGGGACCATCTCCACCCCAACTTGCATATTTCCTGGAAATTTCATCAAAATCGGATGGGAAATGTAGAAGTTATGACTGTAACAAGGAAATACACGTTTCCGCATGCGCAGTGGCTACTATCAGTCTGGGCGCAATGGTCATAGGGGACCATCGACAAGCCAACCCGCATAATCCCCGAAAATTTCATCGAAATCGGGTGAGAAGTGTAGAATTATGGCTGCCGCAAGGATTTCATGACAGAAAGACACAGACAGACAGACAGGGAATCAAAATTGTTCAACAGAAACGTAAAACGCGAGTGGAAATTTTGATTTTGTAATAAAAGTACTTTTTTAAGTAAAAAAAGTACTTTTTTTCAACCTTGAAAATTGAAAATAAAGCTTCAATTTTCAAGTGTAGGAGAAATTGCAACATTTGTGTATTTTTGGAAAACGCATGATTTTCTGCATAATACCGAACAAAGTTCTACACAATAGTTGTCCGCCTGGCAAAAAAACCGTTTTAACAAAAAAATCTGTCAAGTGGGTGTAGCACATAGCTTCCTCGTCATAACATGGTTGGGTAGGTGATGGGATAGGAGGCCGTCAGAACTGCAAAGTATACCCTACCGAATATGAGGGATATCGAACAGATAGGGTAGTCTCCCAAGTGGGTGTAGCACATAGCTCATCACATATTCACATATCACATAGTGTGCTTTTCAGAATGACTATATAGGTGAGATTGTGAGGAAACTGATCCAAACTACAAGACCAGTTACAGAACTACAAGAGACAATTTATGGTAACCGATCCACAGCAGGGAAACGGGACCAAAGTACGAAAATAGATCCACATTATGGAAACTGACCAAAAAACTCCGGGGCAATCAATTACAAAAATAAATTGAGGACCAACAAGAAGGGAAAAATAAGAAATAATAAAATAAAAACCTTTCAAGGAAAAACCCTCAAAACTGATGATGGCGAACCACTAAATAGAAGAAAATAATAATTTTAACGGATTTAGATAGGTAGTAAAAGGAAATAAACCAAACCAAATGTTAATGGGGAGGAAGGTGGGGGTAGGAGAGAAGGATGGAGGGATGTGGCCCTATGGATGAACCACCAGATCAAGCATGAGCCGCGCAAGACGCGGGTGGTGACACCAAGGAGTACACCTACCGAGATGGCGACCTACCGCTCCACACCCCGCCCCATGGAAAGGTTGCAGCAGTCACCCTGATGTTGTTGGGTTCCTCAAACTCTCATCATTCAAACAAACATCATTCTTTCATCAAACTCTCTTATTTTACCTGCCAGGTCTGCTGTTCGAGCTGCCATTGACGTCTTAGACATCCAGGATAATGCAAGACCTCAATTCGTACCCACCTACGAACCTATCTGAATACGTAGTTGTAATTAATATATGGAATCTTTAAAGATGAAAAGAATTCCATGTCGTAAAGCACATTTACAAGGCGGCGATACCTACTAAGAACGCACGACCGCACGGTCTTGCGGGTTAGTATCATATTCTTAGCACCCCTCAACCGAGACTCTGTGTTTTGTGATGACTACCGACCGTTTGAAATTATTGAGACAAAAACAATTATTTGTGTGTCTACAGGTTATCAACATGATTGAAACGAGGCAGAATCGGGCGACCAAGCGATCTTACCTGAATTCGGTGTATTGGACCATTCGTCGTCTGTAATAATGTAATCACCTGAAACAAAATATTCATAATATTATTATCAATCATTTTCATGAAGTTTTAATTGATACTGAAAATTACGAAGAATCCTAAAATCACAATAATAATTAACCAGTCCAAGTGAGCCTAACAGCATTTTGTTGGTTCCCAAATTGTGCGTTAGAATCCCATTACGCCCTCATATTCTCACTTTGTCATTTTCAAACAATTCTTCGTGACTTCGAGCAGGTCTGCAAGAAGGAATTTTTCACGAGAACTCGGACTTAGTTCCGAAAGTGAGTTTGCTTTTGTGGTTGAATTTAATAAAAATTCTGACAAAAAATACATAAAAATACAAATTTTTTAATTTTACAATTATTGTAAAATTAAAAAAATTTGTATTATACATTTAAAAATAATGTATTATACATTTTGGAAAACTGTCATTTTTTTACATGATTTGACATGATTTTGGGATTCCAAACTGTCAAAAGTTGTTGCTGTAGTATTTGACTGCATATTTGAGCTCAGCGACCCCAAAAAAGTAAATATACCTACGAAGTTTCACAATTTTACAAAAAGTTAAGTAGGTAGTAGAAGTTAAATTCAAAAGTATGATATTGCCAAAAAAAGCGAATTTCCAAATCCAAAATCGAACTACCGACGTAAGTTTTTGCCATGCAAAAAATCTGAAAAAATGCAGGGGTAATTTTTTTGAAATTTTAAATCAAATTTCGGTTGGAGGTCATCAAAATTCTACCTTTCTCAAAATAGCGGGCACCCTTACAGCCACCCTTACCTGAACAAGGGTAAACAATTTTTAGAGCGTCGATACCTGACCGTTTTCGCTCGATCGACGCTTCTATCGTTACCGCGGCCTAACTGTAGTATTGAGGATGCAAAATTGCAACATTCGCATATGAAAAGGAAAACAAGGCCCTTATTCTGAGCTTCTAACCCTTTTGAAAAAACTGTAGGGAAATTCAGCTTGTATTGGAGGAACTAACTTGGCAGACCTTCGACCATTCATCTACCTTGTGAATATTGTTTTATAATGATTACCACCCTCGAACCCTGCCAAAGTCCGCCAAAAGGAGGACTTCATGAGCCGTGACTCGAGGCCGAGAGTGTAGTTGGGGGTCCCATCCGTTTTGTTTCATCAAAATCTCATTTGGCTCGTCCCCTTGAGCGGTTCTGCGTCGTTCGCCGGCTCCGCTTAATTCATACGCCCTCATCTCCGAACCCACTCGAGGGAGAAAATTTTCATTATGCGACTCGGCTCATCCCGTGATCGCCGTCCTCATCACTGCAAGTGACAAGCCCTTCAATAATGGGAGGGTTCGCTACAACCAATGAATACTATTACGAAAACAACAGATGTCACTTCCCAATCGCACTAGCACGTAAAATTTCTTGAGAAGAACGAAAATTAGTGGGGAAGGTCAGGCCGGGTAATTGTAAACATAACTCTCCTTCTAACTCTTGTAACGATCCTAACACTTTTGAAATTAAAAAGGCTTGACGTTCTTTTGAATTAGCTCTGCTACCACACAGGGAAAACCTACTCACCTGTGTGAATGCTGTTTGAGATGTTTAATTTTCGCCTTGTTGTTCATTATTGTTAAGTTGATTGTTTCAACAGCAACTATGTCAATTGATCGGGATTGTGGTCAACTGGAAATGTTGACCACTTTGTTTAAGGCTCAAAGGTCACTAAATAAACAACCTTCGAGCCCTGAAGAAGGTAATAAATTTACCGAAAGCTCGGCGAAGAAGGTGTTATACTTCCTGTTGACCACAATCACGATCAATTGACATAGTTGATTGTTAAAGACTGTAGTTATTTTCTATGCCATGTTTATCGACCGACGAGTCCATCCGACCCCCTTTGCCATCTGCTCCGTCGCAACATCGAGGCGAACGACAATAAGAAGGTAGCGTTTTCGACAACCTCACCTCGCCTATCTAGCAAACCTTTCTCCGTGTTAAACAGTTCCAGGCTGAGCTTCAAACATGGGAGAAAAGGAGGTATTTTTTAAAAGTGGGTTTGAATCCCACATAACCTTGACCTGCAAGGTATCTTACGAGATCCAACTCCACCTGTGGATCTTACTAATTTTCTCATCTGCCTGTCGAAAAAAAAAAAAATCGCACTGGCACGTAATATTTCTTGAGAAGAGCAAAAATTGCTGGGGAGGGTCAGGAAGGGTGATTCGTAAACATAACTTCATTATGTGGATGGATACTCCAATTTTATGCCAGGGCATTTACCGCGACAGGCATCAATAGTGGGTGCGCCCTTGTACGATCGTATTAATAATATAACATGGAATAGAATATCGAAGGTGAAGAACCAACATAGCCTAACTCACTTTTGTGAACTTTGCAGGAGGCTCAAAAAAACTGCTTAACGGCTTAACCACGTCTCTCTTGGTAATGTTTCTGACACAATTGTGTTCCCATATGACTCCAACAAGTAAATAATCGCTTGTTTTTGGAGAAATTATTGGCTAAATGGAATTACTTGAGATACCTATATGTTGGGGGCAAATTTTTTTTACTTAAGCTGCTGTGTTACTCCCTCAACCCCTTCCAAAAATGCCCAAGTCAACAAACGAGACAGAACCATTTTAGCTCAAGTCCCCAAGACCGAGCAATAATAGCCACAGAATTGGGCAGAAAAATAATGACCCAAGTCAAGCAAGATTTTTTGGCATCATTTACCTTGGTAAAATTAACACAATCTATTCCTTTTCAATATTAATTTGTGCAATGGGTTTATTGACTCCACTAATAATAATTTCTACATGTTCAGAACACAAAAATTACTATAAATAACTCACAATTTCATGGAAGAGGCTGGGCGACCATACCCGATGACAGGGAAAACACTGGCTCTTGTTATCTTTCACTTTGACTTGAGCACTGCTACCTTAAACGATTTTTCTCCCGTTTCCGTTAGCTAAACTGTTTATCTGACCACACCATTGGATCCAGCACACTTTTTTATCACACATTTTAGCACACCTTATCTCAAAACAAAACAAAAAGTGACTTCAGCTATGTTGGTTCTTCATTCTCGATATATATCGAGAATGATATATATAACGAATGTATATAACAAATTAATAAGTGTGGTTAATGTATATTGAACGTGTTAAGTAATGCATAAACCAATAAATTGTATAATTATACCTTTTCCATTTTATTAATTTATTTCTTTATCTTTTATTTATTTAAATTTTTATTTGTACTATCATATTTTTTGTGTAATGTGTTTTGCGATTCTAGGTTTATTAAGTATCCCCTTAAGTATTCATGCTGATTAGTCCCCGAGACGGCCTGCAAGAATTTTGTCTGTGCGGTCGCTCGAATGAGAATTTACTTGAACATCAATTTGGACGACACTTTCAACTCTCATATTTACTATGTGCAGAACGTGTTTGATTAAAAGAGGCGATTATCAGGGAAAATTCATGATTAATGAGGTTTTGTCGAGGTTCATGATGGATTCCATATTTTTGGCCGTAAATTCCCACCTCCCGCATAACTTCGCGTGTAGGAGTTCTTCGAACTTACGTATGTTTGCCGTTTTTCAATTTCCGCTCGTAGTTTCGTTTCTGCGTTCCTTCAGTCCTCCGTGGCCCTCATACATTTTCCACAACTCCCGGGTCGGCTCTTTTCTCATTTATGCAAAGGAGTTTACATTTATTCATACGTGGTGCCCGAAAAGGGGCGAACAGGAAGCGAGGGTGCTATTAAGTTTTCACCGGAAGAGGGCTGCGCGAAAGAAAATCGCACTGACGGAAGATATATTCCCCAGAACCAACAAGAGGCCTTGGAGTGGCGGGGTTTGATTACGACGTCATTTTCTGAAGACTTAAGCAGGGAAAACTTCGATTAAAATATCATTTGAGCCGTTACGGGGTCGGATTAAAGGAATTGAGATGATTCTGCGTCTTTCATTGAACCTGAATGTACCATTTAAGGTACAGGTTTCTCGAATTTAGATACATTTATTTCAGAGAAGGGCTAAACCCCAAGATTATTGCTAAACCAATGAAGAGTTTCCTCAACGGAATTCAGCAGATCGCATGTGATTATCGGTTGAGCTGTTTTGCTGTGATCGCCTTAATCGGTTCCTGACAGACGAAGAGCGCTCTACCATCTAACATACACCAGATCTATTGAATTCCGAAAGCAAGGAATTTGGTGGAACTCAGGATACACCGGTGAGTCACATGAATTCGCTTTTCCAAGTGCTCCAATTTTGGTTTATTATGGTCAATAATGAACCTTTGGAATCGAACGAGAAAAAAAAGTTTACCCCCCCCCCCTCTTAACGCGGCACTATCATGA